>CM070035.1:54216517-54227061 GCA_036250615.1 Ptychadena robeensis | reverse complement strand
AACACATTAAACCCTTCCTAGATGTGTTCCCAGCATTTGTGTTGGCACCATGTCACAATGACAACATACACTGCCTGATGGCGGCCCTTGCGCCGGCGAGGATCTTCTGGCGGTTTTTGAGGTCGTACCACTTCTTGACCAGACGGTCACGGGGTACGACCTCACCACACTGTGCCTTGATCTCGCCTACGACCCTAGCGATGAGGTCCCGCTTCCTCTTCGCCAATCCGCCACCAGCAGTCAGTCTCCCATCATAGTCCCCAGCCTCGAATTGGCGCACCAGGATGCAGACCTGCTCCATGGGCATCGCACCCCAAGTCCCTGAGGTGTTTCAGTGGTGGCTCCTGTTGGTGGTTGTCGGCTGGGGCCAGCTGGCTCCTCTGGTCCTCTGCTGCTGTCCTCCAGAGTGGCGGTGGTGGTGGCAGGCCGATCCTCCCTGGTGTCCTGCTGGGTCCTGGCCTCCTCAGTCCTCCTCTGGTGGCGGTGGTGCTCTCTCCTCTTCGGGGGGCTTGGGGTGTCGTCAAATCTACAGACCATGTGAGTAGCACAGCAATGTGTTTGCTGACTTCGCCCGATGTGCTGAGGCCTCTTGTGTGCTATGTGTCTTCGCCTGATTCATGTTTGTTTGCAGATTGCGTGTGTAGTTGCGCCAATTCCCCCACCACCTCGACGATTCCGTTGGCCCTCGCCGATTCCAGCCCTCGCCGATTCATTGCCAGATCTACATATCCATGTGAGTAGCACAGCAATGTGTTTGCCGACTTCACCCGATATGCTGAGGCCTCCTGTGTGCTATGTGTCTTCGCCTGATTCATGTCCTCGTTTGTTTGCAGATTGCGTGTGTAGTTGCGCCAAAACCGAGGGTCCCCACCCAAGTATCGTCCATGAATTGATTGCACAAAGTGGAATCTTTGCGTCACCACGCTCGATTGTTTGTTCATCGATCGCACATGTATCGACCCGTGTATGGCCGGCTTTAGGCACACATTTTAACACATGGGACAAAAAGAAATGCATTAAGACAAATCAAACATTTACAAAGTAGTATGTTAATGGTTTACCATAGAATTGTGATACTGGTGAGATGATATCAGCACCACTCGATGTGTTAACACTGTAAAAGAGATTTGCCATGGTGATAGGCTTATGACAATGTTAAGTCACAGTGTGTCCTCAGTTAAGTGATCATTTAACCGGAACGACTGAGGATATCTTTGCACAGAACAAAATGTGCTATGGAATGCAGCTTAGGGAGTTGTGCCTTCACATCTGGCTGTGAATTGGTCCTCATGCACAAAATCCCTAGGAGAGAGGTGACCTTTTCTAGGAATATTTCACATGTTACCTAGATTTGTTGTGTAATATTAGAGTTATAGGATGCTGGGATAACATTCACATTTCATCTAAAAATTTGCCTTTTAAAGAAACGTTTTGCACATACATTTTGGGTCTTTACGAAACAAACCTGGCAAGCAAACTCTGATGTCAGAGACAGCCAATAGCAATAAACTCCAGGAACATCTCTGTCCACTTATTTATAAAAATGCATGGCAGAGTCTTCAAATATACAAAGTGTTATATCTGTTTGGAGCTTTTAGGTTTTCCTTTTGATGGAAGTCAACTACATATAGTGCAAAGTTAAGTAATATGCACCACCCAGTGGAGTTTCCATCATATTACACATTTACTACAAAACAGGAACTAGTGCTGCATATAATTATATGCGTTATTTTGTATTCTTTAAGTAATGCAATTGGGATTATAACCCATATATTTCCAAAACTATCTTAAGCCCCCCATACACCTTACAATCTTTCCATACAATTTCTGTACAATCAACTTTTCTTCTACCAAAACCATGTAATATGAGGACCTTTCTAAACCTTCCAATCACTATGTATTTTATCAGGGAGGACCCGGCACTACATAGTTGTTGGTAGATCTAAAGGAAATTGTATGGAGTGATCTAAAGATGTATGGGGGCTTTATACATGAAGATAAATGAAATGATAATATTTTTATTTTAAAATAGAAATGGAAAAATTACAAACAAACAAAAGCAACTACAATAAAATAATACAAACATAGAGTATGAGAAGAAGGCTTTGTTTCCATTGCGTTGGGACCCCTCCGCTAAGCGTACATGCTTAGCGGGGGTCCCAACGTAACAGATAGACTTACCTGCTCGGCGGACGGGTCTGTCTTCATTGCGCTGAGCCGATCCGCCGGTGTCAGGCTGAACGTAGTCGAGTACGCTCAGCCTTTACACCGGCCGATGTGTAAACAGACCATCCGCCGGCAGGCTGAGTCTGTGAGATACGTCGGGACCCCTGCTAAGCGTATACGGATAATGGAAACAAGCCCGAACAGTGGTGGTCGTCAAAATATTCGCAACATTACCACAGACTATGTCCAAGCAAGTGTATGCAATGGGGATGAGGGAAACAGAGGCCTGCAAACTTAGAAAACATGACTAAGATGGCTGGCCAGCAAGGCATAGCAATGGCAAGAAAGAGACCACATACAATGCATATAATAACCCTTTCCAGTACATGAATGGCTCATACTTAAGAGGGACCACAAAAAACTTGGAGGAGGGAGGGACCACAGAAGGAAAAGTTGGAGAAAATAAGGAGGAGGAGGAAGACAAGAAAAAGATAGGAATGACCAGTTCCGAGTGGTCCACCATGAACGTCCAGAGCGGCCAGACATTTTGAAATCGGGGAAAAGTATTGTGAAGACTAGCCATTAAGCCCCCCATACACATTCCGATGTTTCATACGAATTTTGCCCGACCGACCAACGTGGTCAGAAGATTAATCGATCGGGAGATTAATCGATCGGGAGATTAATCGGATTCGGAATTATGTGCCGAAAAATAGGTCTGGACCGCTTCGGACCTGTCCGTAAATTTTGGTCGATCTGCTGTTAATAAAAAGTGTCGGGCCGATTGATCGGTGATAATTTGAATTCAGATTTTTCGTGCCAGCCGACCGGCCGACCATAACATTTTAGGTGAAAATCGGGTGACTCGATCGGATGGAAAATTGGTCAGAAGAAAAATCGGAACGTGTATTGGGGGCTTAAGCTACTCTATTAGTCTAAGCTCAAGGATCCTCGTAAGGAGTTCCTGGAAGATAGGGAGTGGGCCTGCTTCCACTTTTGGTGATCAGACAGCGGGTGGCAATAAGAACAAGGGACATCAATTTACGGTTTGTCTTAGGTAGGTCCCGCACAGGAAGGCCTAGGAGGTGAGTGGAGATGTCAAGAGTAATTTCCCTCTCCAAATGGCCTAATAATAATGTATTAACACTATGCCAGAAGGGGAGCCAAAACCAAAATATATATTTTAGAGTACCCTGTGAGGCCCTGCACCAATAGGATGTTATGCAATATGTTTACCTACATGCAAAGCATATGGTTTCTGTATTAATTCCCTACATAATTGCAAAAACACATTTAAAGTATATTTTTTGTGAAAACATTTTTAGTTGCAGTTTGAACAAAGGAGGGAATAGTTTAAGCCAGGGGTCCTTAAATGTTATAAACGGGGGCAGTTCATGGTCTCTGCGACTTTGAGGGAACGTACTTTAATTCTTGAGGGTCCTTTCACACTATATGCAATGCGTTAATGCACGGTTCACAGGTTACAACAGGAAATCTGCTGTACATTTCACACTGACCCCCACATTGTGTTATGTGTTAGGGCCCTCACTCTTTATGAGTTGCATTTTTTTTTTACCACACGCGCTTTTGTGCTGCACGCATTTATACATAGACAACCAATGTTACAATTCACACTGCATGTGTTGTGTTTTTAAAAAAGCCCTGCTGTATGCATTTTTGATTCATTGTTCCTGAATTTTTCAAAAACGCAAATGCAGATGTAATGTGGAAAACGCATGGGTTTTTGTATATTTGCAGAAAAACATTCCTTTAAAAAATGCATGCCTTTAGGGCCATTCCACACTATATGCCTTGCGTTGCATTTTAAAAATGTGTGCGTTTTTTACTGCATGCATTTTTATACTGCATGCGTGTTTACATAGACAACCAATGTTGCCTTTCACACTGTATGTGTTGTGTTTTTAAAAACTCACTGCTGTATGCATTTTTTTTTCCTGCATTTTTCATTCATTTGTTAAAAAATGCAGACGCAAATGCAAAACACATACCCAGATGTAATGTGAAAAACGCATGTGTTTTTTTGTATATATGTAGAAACGCATGCCTATAAAAAAAATGCATGCCTTTAAAAAACGCATATAGTGTGTGCTCAGTGAAGTGTGTTAATGCAAACTCCCTGCTGCACTTTTGTGGGTGGATCTTTCCCTGAGCAGAGACCATATGTGAGCTGGCTGAAGCAGACACTCACATGCAGATCCGTCCATTAAACTGATAGTTTGTCTGCAGATCTTTGTATGTGAGCGGCTGCTTCAGCCAGCCTTCACATACTTTCTCTGCACAGGGAAAGATCCACCCACTGGCGGATGGTCCCTGCTTCTGTATGTGGGCTGGTATAAGCTGCCACTTACATACGGAACTGCATCTGAATGATCTATCTATGGATATAAGATGCACTAATATAAGACACACATTTTTCCCCCTAGTAACAATGCAGAATTAAACAACCGCTTTATAAAGTTGGTGACTTCTGTGCAAAGTCTGTGCTGCCACCCCCTCTAGGATTTTACATGGTCTACCACTTCATAGCTGAATTGCTGTTGTTTCCAAATACTTCCACTTTGGTATTAAACCCCCTTATGACCCAGGAATATGCAGCAGCAAGAAAACTTCACAAATTAAGCTTTTGCACAGGTAACATCTATCACAGGAACCACGCTGAGATTTACTGTCAAATGATGTATGCATAAGCTGCTTTCCTGGACATTTTGAACTTACAAATTGTATAGAGGAAGCTAAGCTGACCAGGGACATGGGCAAATATTACATTATGTAATACTTGTAAAAGAAAGAAATCCAGATTCATATAAAAAAAGACCCAAACAAAATGTTAGGTTCAGAGAAAAGGAGCATGGCTGCAGATGATATTGTTGCTAACCCAATAAGGTAGGGTAGTAAAAAGGCAATGAGTTGTTTTTATGTGACTTGGTTCTATTTGGTCCTGCCCAAATATACAGGTAATGCTGTTCCCCAAAGAGGTCCCAAGAAAAAACCCGGGATTTATTGAAATCAGTATTTGGCCGGGCAAGTCACATTAAAAACTTGACTATTGAAGCCAAAATGGGATGCTTAAGAACAAGGACAGAGGCGCACAACCTAGTACAACAAAGTAGGGTACTAACCATTGTTCCTGTTGAGCACTCCAGCATCTGTAAGCAGTGATCTCATCCCCAACCAGGAAGTGAGGTCATCCTGGAAAACACATGGCCCTGAGAGATCAATCCTTTTTGCCTTTTCTATCTGTTCTTTAACTTAAGTAAACAAGGTTATATTCATCTCTATTGTACTGCATGTAACTTATTTAAAGTAAACAAGGTTATATTTTCTTTGGCTGTATACAGTGCCCCCAGAAAGTACTCACTTGGCAAATTTATAAAAAAAAAGAGAAATCACATGTACATAAGTATTCACAGCCTTTGCTCAATACTTTGTGGATGCCGATTCCCATTCACAGCACCTCTCAAGGTCGATCTCACAAGAGATTAGTTCATTTAGATTCAATTCTGGGCTCTAGCTGGGCCACTTCTTTGATATGTCTTCTATCTGTTAAGGGTCATTGTCCTACTGAAAGATGAACTGTCGCCCCATGTCTGCCCAGTTTAACAGCTCTCTGGAGCAGGTTTCAAATGAGCCCAGGTTGTTTGCATGAGTTTAGGCCAACTTTGAAGTTCTATTAGTACAGTACTAGTACAAGTTATAGTTACAGGCTTCCACTCTATAATGAAACAATACCTGTCAAGTATCCTATTTTAAGAAAGATAATAAATAGTTGTGCACAACATTTAGTAGAGATTTCACAGCTACAGTAATATCAGTGGCCAGAGGGGCCCTCAGTGGGTGTATGGGGCCTGAGCAAAGATTGCAGAGCAAATGGGGTCAGTGGGGGTGTGTGTTTAAGTTGTGTGTAGGTGTGCAGGTCTCAAAATGGAGGAGTGTGGTCCCCTGTAACAGACAAATAAGGACAAGGACAGAGGTGCACAACCTAGTACAACAAAGTTAGGTACTATAAATGGTAAATAATATGGAACGAAATAAAATGAAACAAAACAACATACAAGATACTCACATTAAAGAAGGTTTACAAGGGGTTCACTTAGTAAGTGTTAAAAGAGTTAATAATGATGGACTTATGTCTTTTTACAATTGTAGTATGTGTTACAAAATCTGATACAATAGTAAGGAGATGCTTAAAGTTGATATTTTAGAAAACTGATACAATTTATAACAGTCAATCAACGTCAACAAAGTTGTATTTGCAGATACTTTACTTTAGACCCTGTAAGTAAAAAAAACCTCTTCTCAAAGGGAAGGGTTAATATCTATTCAGCCACAATGAGAGTTCCCACCAATCGGCCAGGGGTCATCTGTCATATTGGTAGATACCCAGCCGATCCCATTACTTTGGATGGGGACAGCAAATCTAATGCTTAAAAGCTAAATTTGTCTATGAATGATTTTTCCGCCTATCGACTGCTGTGCTCGCTTGCAACAGTCGATCTGCGCAAAGCATGCACAGTTGATAGGCGACAAAATCAGTGCAAATCAATCCATCTATGGCCAGCTTAAGTGTTTTTTCATGTTAACATCCCAGTGAAGTTGCTGCTGCATTGATGTGGTGTGGCTAGATGATGTGGTTAGGTGATAAACACAATAAGGGAATTATGGCAGTCCTTTACTGCTTCCAACCACTTGGGAAAGGCAACCTAGACTCCTCAACAGGCACAAGATGACTTTTCTGTCGGGTAGTTGCTCTTGAGGACCAGAGACTCAGAAGTTGAGGTTGCAGCTGTTTCTTCTGCCATGCATGCTCACGGCCATCTATCTGGCCCATATAATATGCGCCCATTGCTGTTTTCGAGCGGGACAAATTAATCCCGCTCAAAAACAGCCATATCAGACATGACCGTTAATAGGGCTGAGCTGGAGAGAGCTGAGCTGTCTCCCCAGCTCGGTCGGCCGAGATCTGACAGCAGCATGATGACGTCATCACACTGCTGCAGGGTACATTGGATGGCTCGAATGCCTGCTTAAATCAGGCCATAAATTGATTGGCCAAAGAACAGACATCAAAGAACAGACATCATCCCTATCTAATCTAATTTGCACAGAAAGAGTGCATCATTACATGTGCTAGATCTGCCAAGAAATTCAAAACGTCTATGCCAAAAAACCAATAAAAAAACCAATAAAAATTTAAAAAAAAACAAAAAACCTCCATGCCCAGCTTTACAGTGGAGTCTGTAAAATGAGTCTGCTGTGTTGTCAATCAGAGCTTCCTCAGTGAGCTTCAAAAATGATCGTTCGATCCCTCAGTCTGCATTCTGAGGACACCTAAAGCCCCCCATACACGACTAGATTTTTCATCCAATCAACTCAATTCAATCAATTTTTTTGGTTGATTGGTTGAAAATCTATGGCAGCCCACATGGTTAGATCAACCTAAACCAATTAAAATTGGGAAAAAAATTGATTGAAAAAGGATTGGACATGTTGGTAAATTTAAATTGGTTGTATTGAAATGCATTACACTTTCAGTCTATCTACAGAAAAGTTGATCAAATATCTGTTACTACAGTTAACAAACATACAATCAATCACAGATTTCCCTGACCCCAAAAAATGTATCTTTTTTAGTTGATTGAACAGAAAATCTAGACGTGTATGGCTAGCTTTAGAGAGAGTTGCGTAACATCTTGGGAACCCCATATCATTGTGGAAACAATTTAAAGCCAGCTTTCTTCAACCAGTTCAAGATTTTGGCTCTATGGAAAAAATACATGATGCATTATCTCAGTTTTTGCCAAGTTGGATTCCCATTTTAATAGAAAGAAGGGGATTTTATGGTTTTGGGGGAAATCAGAAACTTTACAACATTAAAAAGAGAACCTCTATGTACGTCAATGTTTACACATTTTCAAATGGGGTGTAGTCTTCATTAAGGATAGGAGAAAATATTGGAGCTGAAGGGCGCTCCAGAAGCCTAAATGGGTGAGTTGACATCATGTGTACTTCTAGATTCTGTTTGGCTATCCTGATGAGCTAGCCTGAACTGGGTTATCTAAAACAAGGCAGCAAATGCTTTGTCCTAAAAGTCTACTGGGAAATAGAGCTCTGCAATCCAAAAAAAGTTACACTGTTCACAAACCAGTTACCATGTAGCGTGTAGTGTAGAAACAGAAAACACCTTTCCCATTACTTCTCCTCCACATCCTCCCTTATTTGTGTCTTATGAGCAACCGCACTAACGGAAAACCTCTATGGTTTCCCCAGCCTAGCCAGGTATGAGAATCCAGCAAGTGGGAAGGACTAGGTAAGGCTAGCTACTGCTCAATAACATTCTCGAATCGCTCATTGTTATTGCAAATACCGGCACTTTGAGAATTCGCAAAGATCTTGAATATAGTGCTATATCTACGTAACCTGAAATATATAGAATCTAGGAAAAGTACCATGCATTGCATTCACTATATTTGCATGTACAAGTGCCGATTTTCACAACAAATTACTTCTATGAGTGTTGTCTCATGTGGTGATTACACTGCAGCTGCTATTTAACATTCTGCAACTAGATGTCCCCGTGACAACACACATTGTGCGAGCAATATTCACATTTACAAGTGCTGATTTTCACAATAAAAAATAATAACAGGAGATCTTCACAAATTTGAATATTGCCATGCTCATACCTGTCAATCTTCCCATTTTGGCTGGAAAGTCACGTTTATGTGGCTTTCCCGGCAAAATCCCTATTTTTAAAGAAATGCCAGATTTTTCCCGGATTCTTGAAATGATGCTAATTTAGTAGGGAGAGGGATTTACTTTTCCACCCCGCACATTATCAGCACACCAGTGATGTCACTGTCTTTGTGTCCCGCGTGTTTATTTTATTTTTTTCAAATTGACAGCTATGCCTATGCTGCTCCTCACTACTGCTCAACCCACTACTGGCTAGAGATGGTCAAATTTTTTTTGAAGATTCAACCAGTTCAACTTTGTGAGAAGGGTCCAGGGTGTACTACAAATTAGAAAAAATAGTTTGAACACAGATAGTTCTTGCATAAATTAATTTGAAATTTACACTTTGACTTTGAACTTAATTTATGCATAAACTTCATATACTAGAGCAGTGGTGGGCAACTGAGTTGATATGTAGGGCCACATACCATACCACAAACCCGACAGTAGTAGTACAAAGTTTCTACATTGTGATTGAGGGACAACACTGCTCTGAATTCACTGGCATTTAGGCAACATTGTTTCCCTATCACTGGAAACTGCCTGATATGGATTATGGAGTGGCAAAATCAAATAGAATTTGAGCAAAATGGTGGGCTGCTATAAAAATGCTAAAGCAGACAGTCACCCAGGTAATATTTATAAATAGGCCATACTTCTACTTCGAATTGTTCCCTGCACTGACTTGGTTCTGACATCTGGAGCTAGTCTTACCTATCTTTTCTGTGTATTTTCTGTGTATTTTGTCTATTTTACTCTTTACACCGCAGGTACATGGGGGTTTATAGATATGACTTAGAAGAGATGAAAGATATATATATATATATCTATACACACACACACACACACACACTGTATTTTCCGGACCATAAGACGCATCTGACCATAAGGAAAACCAGAAAGCAAGTCAATTGGTTAATTCTGGGGGAAAAGTGCATCTTATAGCCTGAAAAATGTGGTATATATTCATATATATATAAAAACACAAAACCAATGTGTTTATTAAAATAACAACATCTCACGGTTCCTATACTTCTCTCTTTTACTTAAGTACCTGGAGATCAAAAAAAGTGCTCTGTTTCTCCTTGGTTTCCCATTTGGTTGATTTGAAAGATCTTAAATATCCGAATTTTTAGTACACTGTAAGTTATCAACCACACATGAGTACCTTGGCATCTATCTAAAAATAATTCATGATTCTGGTAAATATACAAAAAATTGGATAATTTATCCTGATATTGTTTTTTTTTTTTTAAAGTGAAACACTGATGAAGCAGAAGACTGTGAAACGCGTCGGACGTATGATTTTACTTGTATTTTGCACAAAATATGAATATCAATACCAGTGTACGCATCATGTAACATCAAAATTCAGCTTTGTGGGAAAGTGGATAAGATTGTAATGTTCTTTTAACTCTTGTAATAAAATGTATACTTTGAATGGAAATGGTCGGCCTGTAATGTCCCCTTGCCTTCCTACGGAAGGAACAATTTGTGTGAGGTATTTTCTCTACTTTTGTGCTCCAATACACCGCAGGTACTTTCCTCCACTTTCTGACCTTTTGTGTGTTATTATTATTATTAACATTTATTTATATAGCGCCAGCATATTACGCAGCGCTGTA
>CM070035.1:54191365-54212720 GCA_036250615.1 Ptychadena robeensis | reverse complement strand
ATCATGATCTTGGTAATCGGTGATCGGCCCCAAAAATGCTGATCGGAGCATCTCTATTTAAATGTGACAAACTAATTCTGATGGCATCAGATTTATAAAAATAAAATGCTATTTGAAAATAGTATTTTACCATCAAAAGGTTATTCTGTCATGAAATAAAGATTTGTTTTATCATTATTCAGAAAAAGGCTGTATATGTTGAATTTTTTGGGTAAATAAGTTCCATTCACAATATCGGGCTCTTCCAGATGTTTCTGTAAGATTATTGGGCAGTTTCTCTGCCTACAAGATACCATCACAGATGCTTGGTTTACTTTTGTAGTTTTAAAACTGAATTTGACTCTGCAAAGATCACAGCAAAAAAGTATCTTCACACCAAAAATTTTATACCATGAATTGAGAAAAAGACCTAAATCCTATTCTACAGAATCGATCCCTTCATCATGAAGTTTCAAGAAGTTCAGTGAATAGAAACAATATTGATTGGTGTGGAATGTTTTCACAAGAAAGTGAAACTAAGTGTGAGGAGGGAGGGTCATTCAGTTTGATCTATTTCAATTGTTATTAACATCTCTTGCGCACTGCCTGTGCAGTTTTTAACCGTGGTACGGGCAATCACAGCAGTATACAAGATACACTGCCTGCCATTTCCTCCCTCTCCACACAGCTGGTGTCATTCATGACACTGGAGGTCTATGGCACTGCCCGCCCCTTCCGCGTTGCCATAACCTTGATTAGTGACACCACACAACCCCGGAAATGCTTCGGCTGTGTTCACACAAACTCTGGGTGAGCTGGGCTTGTCATGAACGCTAAGGAGGTTAAGGTTATTATTTTTTCTCCTTCCTAAGTACAACAAAAAAGTTGTTCAAATATAAATGATTAACCTAAACCGGGAATAAAAATGGGGATTCTAATGAAGAGTTGTTCTAAAACTCATCTACTTGCATATTAAAGTAGAAGTATAAAGAATACGTCTTTATGTAGAAAACTATTATTTGAATTGTGTTTTTAAATCTGTTGTATTTAAATCAAATCCACCATGACTGTAACCCAGTGGTCTAAGTTGTTGAACTCTGGCTGTCATTGTGTGTAAGGCCATGTGTCCACTTTGTAAATCCAGCACAGGGAATCAAGGTGCAGGCCAACATACTTGCTGGGTGGATTGTTCACGGCTGGCTGGAGCTCGGCCTAGTGATGCAGCAGAGCAAAGAAGTGGAAAAAACGGCTCCCGAACATCATGCTTCCACTTCTTGGAAACCCCTCCATTGCGCTGCTCAGAATACGCAGACTGGACTCTGTCATTAGAATGGAAAGTGTCCTCTCTGCATCTTGCAGTGGGCACAAGCCCTTAATCTGTCTGGGTTAGGGTTCGAGTGTTAAACTGCTTGTTCTAGGTCTGAAGCAAATATTTAAGCAGAATTCAAGCTTTACAATTCTAATTGTCTAACATGAATAGTTATTGGGTTAGTATTTTTGTAATTTTGTTTCTGGCCTTAATCCCTTTGTGTTAATATTGCAGGTTCACCTTGTTGGCATTGATATCTTTACTGGTAAGAAGTATGAAGATATCTGTCCATCTACCCACAACATGGATGTTCCTAATATTAAAAGAAATGATTACCAGGTAATTTTTATGCTTTACTCTAATCTTCTACAATAACAGGATGCTACTGTAGATCTGAGGGTTTCTTAAACCCTGCATTAGTCATTGTCAATGATTCCTCTGATATTTCAGATTCCAGCTTTACTTTTTGAGATTATCTTGGGTGCTAGCCTGCCAATTGAGATTATTGCTGGTCTTTTTAAAACTGCTTTCTTGAAGGTAGATGTTTTATCCTTTATAGTGACAGGGTACTTTTCTGTGACTTCTGACATACTTCTAAGATCCAGGGTCTAGCAAGATTGCTTGAAGGTTGTTTTCACTCCATTGTATTGGCCAGAAGTGAGCAACATCTGTCCTATAAAATTGGCGGTGGGGGTATGGTGTGGTACTGCTAGGCTGGTTAATACTTTAGGGCAAATGGATGACAAGCCTGACATGGTGAGCAGCTTCTGAATGTACATTTGGCCCAATGTTTTTTTTTTTCTTAAGTTTATTTCCTTTATATAGCACTGACATTACACAATAAATATATATAGATATAGATTAGTCTTATCACTCTCACTGAGAAACTCATAACGACCATAAAAACCATAGACAATTCCCAGAGGGCAGGCAAAATTAAGACTTATTGCTGGACTAAATAAAACTCAAACTCTCTTACAAAATATTACTGCAGTCTGGCATTCTAAGTTAAATGTGCCTGTTTAGGTTCTTAAATTCTAGCTGGTATTTATGAAGTTAGTTGGAGTTTGGTGGACAAATTCTAAAACATTTCTTGCTGTGATAGCACTTTTTTAGGCTCAGGCTCTTCCAATTCTGTAGGATTGCTTCGCTCAATGTTTATTGGAGGTTCAGTAAACTGCTCCAGACTACAATTGGTTAATCAGTCATTTCTAAAGTTACCCCATATTTGAAGCCTTATCTATAGTAAAACTTTGTGGGTGGAGTGTGATTTGGCATGGTTAATTGACATTTGAATAAGCAGCAGTGGTTCTGTAAAGAATAAATGGAGGCACGGGGTGGTTTATTAACCCTGAGGCAGTGTTCTCCCCAGAATTTTTTTTCAGCCGGGCACCGGTCCGGCGGCCTCTCTGATAGGCTGCTGGCCAGCGGCAGCACACAAGTCCTCTGCGGCGAGCAGCCTGACAGGTGGCGCCTCGCCATTCTTCAGGAGCGCGCCGCAGCCACTGAAAGACTCCAGCCTGCGGCTCCGGTAGTCTTTCAGTGGCTGTGGCGCGCTCCTGAAGAATGGGAGGCGCCGCCTGTCAGGCTGCTCACCGCGGAGGACTTGTGTGCTGCCGCTGGCCGGCAGCCTATCAGAGGCGAGCTGCGCCGAGGATGAAGAGCCACATGTGGCTCTGGAGCCGGGGGTTGCCGACCCCTGGTATAGCGGGACGGAACTGCCGGGCGGGGACTAAAATCTCCCGGGCGGGCCGCCCGGCCAATCTGCTCTGGGGAGAACACTGCCTGAGGGTTAAATACCCTCTTGTTCTCAGTCTGACAAACAGATAAATGTAGGATTATGGCAAATGTGCTTAAACATGGTTTTTAAATGATGGCTAGGTTTGTCTAGCTGTTGGCTTAGTTTGCTGCTTAGAGCTGTGGTTCTGAACCTTTTAAATTCCTGCAACCTTGGAGACACTGTCCTGTATGAAAGGAAACCAAGCTAGAAGGGTGGGGTGTTGCTCTCCCTTCAAATCCCCCCCTTGTGGTCACCAGTAGAGATTGGATTAATTCCATTTGTTTTTTAGCAGCATATAAAGGTTTGTGTTTTTAGTTTAGCTTACTTTTGCCAGGTAAAATGCAATTTTATCTTCCAAAAATGTAATGCGATTTTTTTTGATGTCACAAAATGTATATAAACAGCACTATCTTGGTGCTTGTGCATAAGATCGCTATGGGTTTAGGGATACTCCACCTCACTGCTTGATGCGTTGGTAGAAGCTAAAGGCTTAGTAATCTGGCTTCAATAGCTGTCTTTTGTTCTATGTGTGTCTGGCACATACAAGGAACCACTCCCTGTTTACAGTGCTGTTCATGACACCAAATGGTTAGGTGATCTATTTGGATTTGTATAGGCAGAGCCTTTGACAACTTCATATTTGGTACAAAATGAAGTGGATCATAAAACTGCTAACACTCCCCCCTATGTCAAATTATGCCTGTTTACCCCACAGCATCTAAAAGTTGTACTCTTATTGCTGTGCTAACAAATTCCCTATGTTCAATGAACCTGGGTGACTGTCTTCCCCCTCTTTCCTGCTGATAATTGGTAATGAAGTACTTGTGTTAGGTTAGTCCATCTTGTCCTGTAAGATGATCATTCTCCCCATTTGTCATGTAGTTAATTTATTTAAATTACTGTGCTTTATAGTCTAATGTGCTTGTTATAGTCTAATTTTTTTTTTTTTTTATTGAAATAGCTAATTGGCATAACTGATGGATACCTGTCCCTGCTTTGTGACAATGGTGATGTTCGTGATGACCTTAAGCTGCCAGAAGGAGACCTGGGAAAGGAAATAGAGGCTAAATATGAAGCTGGTGATGAGATCATGGTAAGTGAATTTACCATAAAACTTGGTGGGAAAGATTATTATATTTTTTTTTTAATCCCCATAAGATTGTGCTTGTTCTAGTTGTAATAAATGGAGTGCTTGGGGATGGTGTAGGTAGCAACACTCTTTGGGCTGTGTAAACTGCCAGAGGATGTCTGCCAGGGTGAGCAAGTGGCAGCTGGTATCTCCATGCCCTTGGTTTTTGTACATAACACTGGTGAACGTTAAACATGCAGAATAATCACATTTATAGAACAGCAAATAGGCTTTAAATGTGAGAAAGGAGTTAATGTTGCTTTTGGGTGTTGGTATGTTACAATGGTTATTCTGTAGGAGCCTAGATGCAGCCGCTTTAGAGACTTCTAAATATTTCTCAGACCATAGACAAAGTGACGATAGCTTTAGAACGGTCTCTTTATGGATAGGAATGCACAATGTTTAGACATTTGAAAGATGAATGTTGGTTTTAAATCGGGCAAATGGGACTTCCATTGTGAATGGTTTTGTCTTGTGGTGGTAAACTGGATGAAGAAACCAAATATTCAGTTGAATGGTAAGACTGGTCATTCTCTAGGATCTGAGTATTCAGTGCATTGTCCAGCTTATTAATTTTGTTCCTAAATGCTCTAGAAAAATTTGAACTATGGTTTTTTTTTTTCTCCCCCACTTTACAGATCTCAGTTTTGTGTGCAATGGATGAAGAATGTGCGGTAGCCATCAAGGCCATGACCAAATAAACAGGGATCCCGAGGCTCGAGCTATCGGCTCAGGTCAAGATTAACCACAGATCTTAAATTTGGTTCTGATTGTCACCAAAGCTATGGCCTTCACAAAAACCTCATTTTTTTCTTTTGATTTGTTTGCAAATACTGCTGGAGTCTAAATTTTGGTTATGCAGCTTAACTGGCAATTTCCAAAATCGCTGCAGTTTTAAACTTCAGTACTTGAGTTACCTTTAACATACCTAAAGGCAGAGTTCTGTTTGGATTAACAGATGAAAAATCTCTTTAGTGGAGTTCAGCATCTCTGTGATGCATATGCAAGATCAAACCTGTGATGGGTGAAAGCTTCTAGAATGATAAAGGTAATTTTAGTGTTCTGTTAAGCCAACTTTTTATTCTGCTTGGGTTAACTTAAGCGAATTTTGTTTGCATGTTTTAAGCATTTGAAACTCCCAAGTTCATTACTTAGGACAATGCACCAATCAGTGGTTTAGACTTGCCAGTTGAAGCACCATTTTCCTGCCCCTTCCTTAGAAAAGAGCTACTCCTGGTGGCCATGTGCAAGTAAATTGTATTACTTCTGTGCTCTCCTGCCAACATGTTGGCTTGCATATTGTAACATTATCAAATGGTGTCAAAGCCTGCTCACAGGCACATGGTATTTTGGGTGATTCTACACAGCAGGCATATGTGGCACAACATGAGGATTAGAGTTGTAAATGCTACAGATTTTCACTCGAGGCCTTTGTCATCCGACTGAAAGAAATAAAATGAGAAAATGCAGTTCAGTTGCTCTTTTTCTTTTATTGTATTTATCTTGAAATATTAAACAGAGTAAAGACCTTCCCAGGAATTGGTTTGCAGTGCTTCCAGTGTGATTTCTTAAAAATTTTGGGAATCTACTTTTTGTAGCACAAATATGGATACTGGAAATTGGATGAGCGCTTAACCTGCTTGGCATAAACTGCCAGTACCGGGAATCTTATCTAAAACCGGATTGCCAATTTCAGAAAGTCCATGCTTGTTTATGGATTAATTTTTCCTCAGTATAAATTTGCAACTCGAACCTAGTAGCCTCTGAGCTACAGGTTGTCATGTGCACATTATGGTATGTAGTCGTCATGAATCATTGCGCAAACCTGAAATGTTACTTTTTTCCTTTGGACGAACTATGTATATAAAGATTGTCTTGTGCCTCCTTTTCTTGTCTTATCTGTCTTACAACATTATACACAAAAATTGCCTCAAAGATGGCAAATTATTTACTGGATCTTTCTGTATCCCATATATAAATCTGGTGTTGTGGTGCACCTAGAACTTGCAAAGGGTTTCCAATTTTTGCAGAAATAATAAAAGCTTACAGACTACACTTGAAATGCATAGGAGTAAAATGCACTAATGGGATGCTGGCTAATTACACAAGTCAACAATGCCCTTTAAATCTGCCATCTGTGTAATGCAGACCAGCATTGTATGTAATTGGGATTTAACACTATGGGCCTATATCAATGTGTCTGGGAGTTTTCCCCAAAATACAAGATGGTGAAGCTCATGATCAGGCATGTGTAACCAAACTGTTCATCAGACACTATGGCAAAGGCTCTTTCTGGTTGGACCATGATCTTGCTGTTAACTTTTGCACCTGCCATTGGTTAGAACTTCAGATTTCTTGCTGTTGACTTCACTTCTCAGGCTGCAATCAAATGTGATTTTCCTAACTTTTACAAGAGTACTGCTGTAAAGGAGTTTGGCTTCTGCAGCCATTCTTAATCTGGTATAGCTAAATTTGCCTTGTCTCTGGCCGAAGTAACGTTTGAGGTGACCAATGTACACTTAACTGCAAAGTGTTAATTACATTAATGCTTGTGCATGGTGATCATACTTATGACATTCTGTATATTTCTCTTTACTGGCTCAAAGTGTACATAACGCTAAAATGCATTGTGGTATTTACTTTAAAAGGATCTAGAGTGGTGTGTAACTAGGATTTGAGCAATAAATGCAATTCATTTCACTTGGCACAAACCTTTCTTGCTTCTAGTATGAACAGTATTGCCATGCTTGTAATAAACATTAGATGCATACTACATCTGTCCATTGTTTCAATTAGATTCCTTTTGAGCCATGTTTAGACTGCAGCATATATATCTGTGAAATGAGTAATATGGCAGAAGAAATGCTGGCTTCTACATGAAGTTTGTGCTGTTTCAGATTTTTTTTTTTTTTTTTATATAAATAATGCTGTGTGCATGAGCTAGTTCCGCTATTCCAGCTCACAAGAGGGGGGAAAAAACAAAAGTTGTTGCTCCAAATAAATTTGCAGCAATTCTCACATTGAAATGCACCTTTTTAATAGGTTCTATAGAAAATACATTGCAAGTAAAGGCTCAATCTCAAACTAATGGCAGGTTTATATATTGTATTGGATTTGACATGTTCACATTGTACAAAAGTCTAGCAGCCTTGTATATTTTGCATTTCCCTGTAAAGTAAGACCTTCATTGGTTAATCAGAACATGTAAAGTTTCAATTGTGTTACTAGGATATACAATTGTGAATTGAACAAAGTTAATAAGATCAATAAAATATAGGTGATTTCTGATGTCTAGTGATTTTTATTCCACCCTGCTTTTCTAGTAGACTTGACCTAAAAGGTCTGATTTCCTAATCCTATCCTGCAGTGATGTGGTGCCTAAGCACAGAATCTTCTACAAGTTTGGCCTGGTTCAGCCACTGGGGCAGGGCTTGGTTCCAAAACATATGCTGGGGCTTAATTTCAGGGGATCTCCCATGTGTCTCTGAACATTCTAAATTAATGTTTGAACAAGAAGTCCACATTTAATCTAATAATTACCATGTTCTGGCATGTAGTAACTCCAAACTGAATTGTTGATGGACCTGACTGCAATTGGTTATTTTTGGGGTGCTTATTTTGGGGGTGCTTTGCCCTGGTGAAGAATCTTTGCTGCTACGTTCTATTACCAATTGCATTAAATTATAAACGTGTCCAGACTTTTATACGTAAAGTGTGTAATATTTCAAGCAGTGTGCGTGATCTACTTTTTCAGTCACTCGCCACTGCTAACACAGTTAAAACCAAACTAGCAAACCCAAAAGACTAGTGACTCAATTACTGGAGCTTCAACCTCTCTAGGTCAATATTTATGGTACTTAACCTCCTGCGCCCAACCCCACCCCCTGCTTGCTAACATCAAGCATACTAGCTTGTCCGGTGGGTGGGTGTTTGTGTTGGTGAATCTTTCTGGGTCTGCCTTGATGCAGGAGAGAGGCGGCATGTAATGGAGGTGGTGAAGCTTTTTATTTTAAGTACATGTAGAATTTCAATGTGATTGCTGTGGCCATGTGCCTAACATACTGAGGAGGTTAATCTTTTATATCTAACCATGCTTTTTAAATTTTGTCTCGGCAATCAAATACGGAGTATGGGTTGGTGGGCTTGAATTGTGTCTAAGGACAGAGCCTCTGCTCCTCAACGATGACTCCAACCACTTCAGTTTTTGCACACTGTCGGTGCTGACACTTAGTAAGCCAGTGGAATTCTAGTTAAGTTACTAATCTTTCAGTGAAAGGGACGGCTACCTGACAGCTGCACTATGTTGTGGTCTATTACTTTTATAGAACACCTCTTCTGCAGGTTGGAATGTGCAGTACAAATGGCCCTGGCTGTTCTTAAAGCTGAGGCAGTGAACTTGTGTTATCACAGCTGTGATCTAGGTCCAATATTCTGGAAATTTAAAAGTAGGCTTAGGCTAAGTTTACACTGGCAGTTTTTTACCGCCAGGTAAACGTCCGTTTAGCGTGACCGACCGGCGGACGACACATTAGGTGTCCGCCGGTCAGTTTTCAGTCTTCCTACCTCTAGGGGGTCCTTAGACGCCCTGTAATGGCCTGCACT
Organism: Ptychadena robeensis; assembly: GCA_036250615.1. Taxonomy (NCBI): domain Eukaryota; kingdom Metazoa; phylum Chordata; class Amphibia; order Anura; family Ptychadenidae; genus Ptychadena; species Ptychadena robeensis. The sequence goes on along the minus strand of CM070035.1, from coordinate 54,203,921 downwards.
GTTTTGTAGCCGATTACAGGGAGTCGTTTATTCTGCAGGGGCGCTCTGCAAGCAGCTTGGGAACCGCCATTGTAAACTTGTCAAAATTTCATTCCAGTGCTGGTAGTGGTTTCTTGCAAAACTTTCCTTATCCTTTTTAAGATTGGGTCAAGTTTTTTCCTCATGCCATATTAATAATTACTTTTTTTGTGTATGTGTCATATTTTCACCCAAAAACTTGCACGTTTTAATGGGGTTAAATTGGTAAGATTTCCTAGGTAAAGGCGAGGTGATCTGTGTGTGTGTGTGTGTGTGTGTGTGTATTCTGCTTGCCCACAAACACAGAATATGATCAAAAAAGAAACCCAAGTAAAGACTGTTCATTCTCTGCTACTGCAAGGACTTTGATTACTAGAGCATTGGCTAACAATTGGGCAATACACATACCATTAAATCAAATATCTTATTTTACTGAATACACGGTTTCCTGTACAACTGTGAAAACAGTGCGAATGTATGACCAGAATAGTCTTTAGGATGTGTCTTTGTTGCTGTCAGTCGCTGTGTATGACATCTGTGCAGCAGTAGTGTGTGGATCTTCCCTCTGCCACTGTTGCTGCTGTAAAGAATACTGGAAGATACTGGTGTATGTAAGTCAGCCGCGGACTGCCCAGCTGTCAAACACCCGCTTGGTCTGTTGGGACTGGGAGACAGGGAAGCGGTCCCCACCACCTTCTGGGTGTTTCACTTATGTCTGGATCTCTGTAACCAAGTGTTCCACTATTTTTTATGAAATGGTTTCTTGTAGACCTGTGACTTACCAAAATATGTCAGACCGGGTATAGTGGACATTCTGAATATAATAAAGTTTCATTCACACTTTTATATAAAAAGTAAATAAATATTTAGGACCTTAGAAGAAAAAGAACTACGATATGTGAGGAATTAGGACGCTAAGTCAGATGTCATGACTTGCAGCATGTAAAGAGTGTTACCTTTTTTTTTTTGACTAGCTAACTTTGTGAGTTCACTGAGTGAATTGCAAAGTCCCTTGTATATATGCAGAAACGCATGCCTATAAAAAATGCAATTAGTGTGAATGGGCGCTGATGATACCATGACCAGGGTGATGTGTGGGGGAAAAAGCACCCCCTCCTCCAATAACATGGATGGCAGGTGCCATGGGTGAGTTTAGGGCCCATATAAGCCACATGATAAAGTGTGTGAATGTTATTGAATGTTCCTGTTGGCTCTCTACGGACTTAATTTTCCCTATTAGAAGAAAAACTTAAAAACATTCCCTGTGTTAGTGGAGCACACAGGATTCCTGTCGGTTCTGTAGCCGACTCCTCACTGCGTGGTGACATCATGATGCTGTGACTGTGTCTGCTACAAGCTGGGCATGGACCGAGGTGTCTATGGCTGGCTTCAGGTAACGAGTTGATTGTCGGATTTATGTTACACAGACAGACGATATTTCAGTCACACAAGCCATTAAATCTTAGGGCTTGTTCCCACTAACGCGATTTGGCGCAACATGATTTCAAATCGTGGGTGGTCACGTCCATTCATTTGCATGGGCTTGTCCCCACAAAGGCAGATGGCAGTGGTTCCCCAAGTTTTTGATTGCGAGTGGGTTGCGCCCTATAGACATGAATGGCCGCAATTTTGTAATCACGCCCATTCACTCTATAGGAGCGATAAGGGGTGATCTTGCATAATGCACTTTTTTTTTGCGATGCCTGCTCAATTGTGACCCCTTTCGATCGTTGTGTGTGATCAAAAATCGCACCGTGGCTGATCGCCTTAGTGGGAACAAGCCCTTAAATCAGTTGAACAAAATTTTATGTGTGTATGGGCAGCTTTAGTTTAGTGTTGGAGCCTTTCTACACGTGCTACTACTAAAAGCCAACAGTAGGTCAAAAAAATTAATTAAACTTTAATTTAAAATTAAAGCTTGTTTCCATTATATGTCGGGACCCCTCCGCTAAACGTATACGCTTAGCAGGGGGTCCTGACGTATCTCACAGACATTGCCTGCTCGGCGGATGGTCTGTTTACACATCAGCCAGTGCAGATTCGACTACGTTCAGCCATACATCGGTGGAGCGGCTCGCCGCAGTGAAGACAGAGTCTGCTGAACAGGTAAGTCTATCTGCTACGTCGGGACCCCCGCTAAGCGTGTATGGAAACGTAACCTTACTTACTTTCTATCTGGCATGCTGCAAGGATGTCGCTGCCCTCAGAGATGGAGGACTTGTTCTGTGCCATGGCTCAGAGGTGGGAGGAGGGTGATGAGGGACATTTGGGATTTCCTGCATTAGCTGCATTCCGCCCTTTTATCATAATCATCATAAGTGTAAAAGTGGGGATAGGGACAGACATGGAAAGGGAGTTAGCCTGACACAGCTGGAACTAAAACCTCAACCAGTAACTGACCAGGTCAATAAAAGGAAACACAGGTAAGGTAACTGGAATCCGGGAAGACGTTGCCATCGAAGGAAAACTGAATGAACACCTGAGCAGGACTCAGAACGACATTGCGCAATAACCCAGTAAAGTCATGTTTATGCTGGGAGGAAGGTGACTGATCCCTATAGAATGAAATGGAGATATACTGCAAGTTCCTGCATTACAAATATGTGACAACTCCTCGCACAACCTTCACCTCTATACATGCCAATCATACTGACGCCACTTCTATGTATAAGGACACAGTGAGAGAATGCTGAGTTTCTGGCTGCCTGTCCCTGGAAGTAGAACCTGTTGGTGATGATTGTACAAATATATTATCACTGAGCGATCACACGGTATGTGACACACATTTGCTGGAGAGCAATGTCATCCCATCCCATGTCTAAATCCATTGTAGCTCCAGACAGAAAGACCAGCACTTGTCCAGAGCACATTCCATGCTGGGGTACAACATGTCCTGTCATTTTAATGTGAAGGACTGAGGGTCTGGAGACCACCCACAGGAAACCGATACAAAGCAGAGAGTACTGGGGTGACACCTTTACTAAAACGTTATACTATCCATCCGGCACATGAAGGGTTAAATCCCCAGCATGCTCAGCGAGACCACGACACGCCCCGTACCCGGCCTGGCTCAGGGACGCATGGTACTGGCACGCGGCGGAAGTGACGTCTGGAGAGTGACACATGACCAGGCTTATAAATGCCGGGGGCAGGCTTCGTGCGGCCTCTTTCTTCAGCCAAAGAAGATGGCGCCGGTGAGTGTGGGACACGTGCACCGGACCCGGCACGTCTCTGTGTAGGGTTATCCGGACGTCCGTGTGCGGTCTCCGCGCCATATATGTATTCGGGGGGACGGTGCCTTCACAGTGACACTTCTCCATGGATCGGGAGGAGCGCGGTGCACGCCGTGCGACATCCGTGTGTCCTTCCCTGTCTCTGTACTGTCATCGTGACAGCTTCATAGTCTGCCTGTCAGGGCCGCGCCTCGGTACATGTGGCGGGGCTCCCGGCTTGGTCTGTACATAAGCTGCCCCGGGTCTGTACACTGTACGAGACTTGTAGCTGCATGAGGACTCCTTGTTCTGACGAGGAACTCCTGTGTCACACACTTTGTGTAAACCGATGTGTTGTCATTTGTGTGAGTTCTCCCATGCCCGATGGTGTTGTCACCCCTATTATTGCCCGTGACCCCCTGGCAGCAGGAAAGCCTGCAGTCTGCTGGGATGTGGGGTGTTCATAATTTCATTTCCTTAGCTGGCAGTGCACGTGACTCCTCTCCCTAGGGTATGGGGCCTTTCCACACTGTTCTAGGTTCTTGGTTATTAGACATCGCATACAATTTGTTAACTAACACATCTGCATGTCCAGAAACACAAGTGCTGTGCAATGCCCCAGGTAATGTCTGGTGTGCTGGTACAATGTTGGGCCCTGAATGTAGTATACCTTCTGCTTCCCCTGTGTTACTTCTCCACATCCATTAGTAACATAACCTTTTAATCCTCCTAGCAAAAGGTGAAAAGAATGCCGAAGGAAAAGAAATCCAGAAAGGCCAACTGGAGGTTCACTCTGGATCTCACCCATCCTGTGGAAGATGGCATCTTTGACTCTGCCAACTTTGTAAGTATTTCTTCTGACAGAATGTCCTGTTGCGTACTGATCCCTAATTTGTTAAAGTCGGGCTTATGTGGTCATGGCTGTGCTAGCCATCCTACCATATAGGGCATTTTTCTGATTTGCCATTTAATAGGAAGGATACCGCATATATCGAAGTTGTAGGGATTTCAGGAAAAAAAGTTTGCTTCGGAATAAAGCAAGTTTCATACCGTGCTGGATTCTATGGTTTGTCTAAGGGCCATTTCACACTATATGCGTTGCGTTTTAAAAAAGCGCATTTTTTTTTACTACCGTTTTTACATAGGCAATTAATGTTACTATTCACACTGAATGTGTTGCGTTTTTAAAAACTTGCTGCTGTATGCATTTTTTTATTTTTTCCTGCATATTTCATTCAAATGCAGATGTAATGTCAAACGCCTGCGTTTTTGTATATATGTAGAAACTCATGCCTTTAAAAAAATAGTGTGAATGGACCCACATGATACAAATCCTATGACTATGACATATATAATATATGCCCAGCCTCATGTGGTAAAAGCTCTTGTATTTGAGGTGTTTAATGTAATTAATTTGGAATGGGTACCCTCTAAAGCTTGCCAGAATATTGAAGCTTTTAGAATCTCCTTGATCATATATAACAGTATGTGATGGTAGGATTTCTCCTTTATTACTCTAGTGTGTGATGTTTGGTTATGCAGTAATACTAGTAGGGAGATTAGTAACAATGTCCTAATGTGTGCTGTAACTAGGGTTCCCTTCCCTAGTTTGTACCTAGGGTTCTCTTCCCTAGTGTCTACATATTTCTGTTTTGTCAAAACAGGAACAGTTTCTTAAGCAGAGAGTGAAGGTCAACGGGAAAACTGGAAATCTCGGGAATGTTGTTCATATTGACCGTCAGAAGAACAAAATAAACGTCACTTCTGAAAAACAGTTTTCTAAAAGGTAAGTGTCTCCTGCAGATTTCACAGCATCTTTCCCTTATGTCTTGGCATCCATGACCAAATATCTATTCTGTACTATTGGAACTTGAGTAAGGTATCTTCTACTGTGTCATAACTAGAGATGTAAAATTTCCGAAAATTTTGAAGCTCGGAAAAAAACCGGGTTTTTTCCCAGAAAAAAAACGGAAATTTTCGAAAAAATTGAAAAAAATGCTCCATTCAACACTTTTTTTCTTCCAGACTGAAAGTCATTCTGTTACTTTAGAAACATAAAGTATAACTATGGACAATGTTACTGGGCATAAAATGATCACAACTTGTATAATAGAAATATAGTGACTATCACAGATCACACAGAACTGTATAATGATATTTATTTGTATTGTAACAAATGGAGCAACAATCTCCTGAACTGTTTACTAGTTTCTGTGGAACAAAAAAAACTCCAGAAAACAATATTTAAAACCAGAAGTAACAATTTCTCATATTTCCTGCTGGCAGCTGGCCTGGGCATGAATGGGGATGAGGTTTAATCAGAATCATTTTGTGTGCTGTAATCATCAGTATCAGTCTATGCTTCTGCATCTACTCTGCTGTGTCTGTCATCATCACAGTTATTATGGACGTCATTCATCATGCCATAATATATTCAAATTTTTCAGAAAAAAACTAAAAATCTTCAAGGAAAAACTGTTTTTTTCCAAATTTTCCCGGTTTTTTTCCGAGCTTCCCATCCCTAGTCATAACTGGTTTCTGTTTATTATATTGTGTCATCTGATTTATTGTACAGTGCTGCATAATATGTTGGTGCTATATAAATAAATGATAATATGAAAGTCCTGATCCTGTGAGAAGCTACAAAAGTTGAGATTAATGGTTTAAATCATGTGGTTACTCAGTGTTCTCCCCAGATTTTTTTTTTCAGCCGGGCGGCGCGATGACGTCATCGCGCTGCCTGCACCGGTCCGGCGGCCTCTCTGATAGGCTCCCGGCCAGCGGCAGCACACATGTCCTCTGACAGGCGGCGCCTCCCCATTCTTCAGGAGCGCGCCGCAGCCACTGAAAGACTCCGGCCCGCGGCTCCGGTAGTGTGCCGCGGGCCGGAGTCTTTCAGTGGCTGTGGCGCGCTCCTGAAGAATGGGAGGCGCCGCCTGTCAGGCTGCTCGCCGCGGAGGACTTGTGTGCCGGGCGGGGACCAAAATCTCCCGGGCGGGCCGCCCAGCCAATCTGCTTTGGGGAGAACACTGGGTTACTTTTCACTTTCTTAAAAAGTTCATGATATTGATGGATTTGTAATGTGACAAGTCATCCTAAATCTACTGAAATGTACTTATTTTCAAACTATACTCATCAGGATGTCACAACTTTAAGAATATACTAGTTTACACATGTTAAGACTTCAGGCTTAAGTGCCTAGTTTAATCTCCCTGATATGAGTGAAGACATGGGGCTGAAAAGCCTGCAGCTCTGTAGAAATGCTGCAGGCTCACGGAGAGCTGGCGGTTGCGCCCGATCCTGGCATGGGCACAGTTTGATTCGCGATCAAACTGCGCCCGTACTGGCTTCAGGTGTAACTTTAGGGAGGTTAAGGCAAACCTGTTAAGTGCTATATAAAATAACTGATTTGGCAGTTCTATTACCGTCCAGGGCAATACACCCGAAGCCAGTACAGGTGCAGTTTAATCTTGGGGGGGGGGGGGGGGGGGGGGGGGGGGGGAATGGCACAAAAAGCCTGTAACGCCAGGGAGGTAAAAGACCTAAAGAAGGTTTTGCAGTTTAAAGGTGTGCCAGGTTAAGCAGTACCATGCATATCAATGGAGGCAGTGCCATAAAACCGCGCACATGTCCCCATTCATTCCCTGGTTCCTAATGGCTCAGGGTCACATAGTCCTTAAATAGCTTGTGGCTGTCATGAAATATGCACCCTACCAAAATAGGTGGTGTCTTTATACATGCTAAACATTTCTGGTGCTTTATTTTAGGTACCTGAAGTACCTCACAAAGAAATACCTGAAGAAAAACAGTCTGCGTGATTGGTTGCGGGTAGTTGCATCAAACAAGGAGACCTATGAGCTGCGCTACTTCCAGATCAGCCAGGATGAGGAGTCTGAAACTGAAGAATAAATATTTTAATAAAGATCTTCATATGAATGTTTTTGTTTTTTCACCTTTCAATATAAGTTCTATACCTGCCTTGATGGTCCGCATATAGAACCTGACAGAGCTGATGGCCCTACCAGCATAGCATGTTACCTTGGTGGCCATGTTCAGACGTTTACCTTTATTGTATCAATCTGTACTCGAGTGCAGTGCTATGTTTTCGGTCATTTTATCTAGCCAATCCTGTGATTAAATTGACAACTGGCTCCACTACAATTACATTTTATAGGTGGCACTTTACGTTTGCAAGCAACTCTTTGGGGGCCTCTAAGGGTTTGGTGCAACTGTTGAAGTAAGAAGTCTCTGGTGCTTAAAGGAGACTTGAGTAAAATATTTTTTCAGATCTGTAGAATTGACATGGCAAAGGTTGTAAGAACAAGCTACACTTGCCAACTGAAGATCCTAATTTATTTTGGAGATCCACACAAAAGGTTCTCTATTCAAATTAAATCCGGTTTCAAAAAACACTTCTCAGGTAAAATTAAAGAGCAGGGGCAGGTTAAATGCCTAGTTTACAATGCTAATCTCTAAGGTCTAATGACTTTGAAACCTGTCTGATATATACATTTTTAACCTGATCAGCTTAGAAGTGCCTGGTATGTTTGAGTTTTACGCAACCTGAAGATTTGATGGGCTTTGCAGTTGTGAGTGCTGTGTTTAGATCTAAAGTCATGAAGTGCAGGATTTTCTGCTGGTGACCACTGCCATTTGACAATTTGCCTTGGGTCTAGATCCATATATACTGCTCAAATACTTTGTCCTTCATATAGTTGAATGTGCTGACAATCACATAAAAACTATCCATGGAAATCAAATGCGTCAACCCATGGGGGTCTGGATTTAGTCAGACTCAAAATTAAAGTAGAAAAAAAACACTACAGGCTTAACTTGGATGTAATGTTCTTAAAGTCAAAAAGAGGTGTGTTTGTGGTCTCCATGTGCCTGTATGCCTCCCTAAAACACCTGGGCATGCTCCTGATGGAGTGGTGGGCGGGCCAGTATATTGGGAGACTTCATGAGGGCCTGACATCCAAAAGGGGGGGGGGGGGTTTGCTTACAGTTTAACACCATGCAGGATGTTTGCCAGAGAGCACCAAGATTGGCCACTGGCACCCTGTGCTCTTCACAGATGAAGGCAGGTTCACATTGAGCATGTGACGGTGTGGAGAACATTTTGCCTGCAACATCTAGCTTGGGAAGTGGCTGCCATTTGCTACTGAGATGAGATCTTCAGACCCCTTGTGAGACCATATACTGGTGTGGTTGGTTGGTATTTAATAAAATTTCATTTATTCTGATCTAGGATGTGTTCCATTTATTTTGTTGAGCAGTGTACATGGACAATGCTATATTTAGTGTTCCGCATTCTGCACCCTGCAAATAAAAGTGAAAAGACCTTGCACTTGGGAGTATTAGTTTTTTTGCTAATGTCCATGGGCTTTGCAAACATTTTTAATAGGAACATTTAATCCACTTTATCTAAAAAAAAAACTTTAGGCCTTGCATTGTGTGAAATTGATGCAACCATAACATTTACCTCAAGTGACCATCTAATATGGGGATGGGTCTGCAAGCCTCATGCTGGAAGAACAGGCTTTTCAAGAAGAGTGTTGCCAGCAGCCAAGATAGCTGGGTGCTCCACCCAATGCTGGCGCTGACATCTTCCACTGCAGGGCCGAGACATGGAATAAAATGAGTCGATTGTCACAGGGCCACCTTTTATTTCCTGTGTTTGGGCATGAACACACGGATTGCACAGCACACAATGCGTGATTGTAAAAATGTGTTCTAAGTTAATGCTGTTAGGTAACGTAGTGTTAAGGCTTGTTTCCATTTACGTTGGGACCCCCTCCCCTGAGCGTATTGCTTAGCAGGGATCCCAACATAGCACATAGGCATTGCCTGCTGGCGGGTGCTCTGTTTACACATCCGCTGATGCAGAGGGTCAATGTACTCAACTACATTGACCCTTATATCGGTGGAGTGGCTTGTCGCAGTGAAGACACAGCATCCGGCGAGCAGGTCAGTCTATGTGCCACGTGAGGACGTCCCACCAAGCAATACGCTTAGCGGAGGGGGTCCCGACATAATGGAAAAATTGCCTTAATGTGTTTTGTTTTGCACCTATAAGACTATGTCTTTAGTGAAAGGGGAAATGGCTCTTTTGATAGAAAAGGTTACAGACCTTTGATCTTATATATACAGATTAAAACTACTTGTACAATTTTATGTACAGTGGGTATGGAAAAGTATTTGCAGCCATTTGCTAAAATCTTTGAAGTTCTTTTTTTATGTACACCCAGCCCCCCATATTGACAGAAAAACACAGAAGTGTAGACATTTTTGCAGATTTATTAAAGAAAACCAAATATCACATGGTCCTGAGTTTCCAGACCCTTTGCTCAGTATTTAGTAAAAGTGCCCTTGTGATCTAATACAGCCATGAGTCTTTTTGGGAAAGAAGTTCTTCCACACCTGGATTTGGGGATCTTCTGCCATTCCTCCTTGCAGATCCTCTCCAGTTCTGTCAGGTTGGATGGTAAACGATGGTCAGAGTTGTTGTGAAGCCACTGCTTTGTTATTTTAGCTGTGTGCTTAGGGTCATTGTCTTGTTGCAAGGTAAGCCTTCGGCCCAGTCTGTGGTCCTGAACACTCTGGAGAAGGTTTTCCAGGATATCCCTGTACTTGACTGCATTTATCTTTACCTCGATTTCAACCAGTTGTCCTGTCCCTACAGCTGTAAAACATCCCCATAGCATGATGCTGCCACCACCATGCTTCACTGTTGGGACTGTATTAGACAGGTGATGAGCAGTGCCTGGTTTTCTCCACACATACTGCTTAGAATTAAGGCCTAAAATTTATATCTTTGTCTCATCAGACCAGAGAATCATATTTCTCACCATCTTGGAGTCCTTTAGGTGTTTGTAAGCAAACTCCATGCAGGCTTTCATGTGTCTTGAACTGAGGAGAGGCTTCCTTTGGGCCACTCCCCACCATAAAGCCCCAACTGGTGGAGGGTTGCAGTGATGGATGACTTTCTACAACTTTCTCCCTTCTCCTGACTGCAGCTCAGCCACAGTGATCTTTCATGTTCTTTACCTCCCTCACTTAGGCTCTTCTCCCAGCTCAGTTTGGCTGGACGGCCAGCTTTAGGAAGGGTTCTGGTCATCCCAAAAGTCTTCTATTTAAGGATTATGGAGGCCACGGTGCTCTTAGGAACCTTAAGTGCTGCAGAATGTTTTTGTAACCTTGGCCAGATCTGTGCCTTGCCACAATTCTGTCTCTGAGCTCTTCAGGCAGTTCCTTTGGCCTCATGATTCTTATTTGCTTTGACATGCACTGTAAGCGGTAATGTCTTATATAGACAGGTGTGTGGCTTTCCTAATCCAAATGTATAATCAAACACAGCTGGACTCAAATGAAGTGTAGAACCATCTCAAGTATGGTCTAAAGACATGGACCTGAATTTATATGAGTATCACAGCAATGGGTCTGAATTCTTAGGACCATGTGATACTTCAGGTTTTTTCTGCAAAAATGTCTACAATTCTGTGTTTTTCTGTCAATATCGGGTGCTGCATGTACATTTATGAGGAAAACAATATAACTTAAAAGATTTTTGCAAATGGCTGCAATATAACAAAGAGTGACAAATTTAAGGGGGTCTGAATATGTTCCTACCCACTGTAGATCTTTTTGTACCAATACTGCTCTGATGTGGAATGGGCTTCATAAGACCACTGTAGTATTTGGTGCTAAAGATGTTCAGCCAAGTGGGCCAAAAAATTCAAACTAGGACAAAATCATGGAAACCAACTTGTGTGTGTTGAACCTGGAGGAAGCAAAGCCTTAATACTGTAACACATGAAATCAAATGTTTAAAAAACACATCTGTGTAATTTTTTTAAATGTATTAAAAATCTTGAGGGCCCCATACTAATTTCAAAGTGGCCAAGTTTTGGCCCACGGACTGGAGTTTAGCATCGCTGATATTGAAGAAATGTGATTCATGTTTAAGCATCTACATCCCACATGCGGCCCTTTGGGCGTTCTTTGGCGGCCCCCGAAATCTAACTGGGAATGCATAGGGCATAGAAACTCACCTGTCTGCAGATCCCCCACTGACAGGTCCTCGTCTGGGATCTTAGAGTCGGAAGAGGAGCAGAAGTGATACGTGATAGCCGTACGTAAAAGCCAATCAGTGACCCAGATGGTGCCAGATCAAGTCCCTCTCACCTATCCTCCTCCTCTTCTCCTCTAGTGTTGGCGGGGGATCAGCAGACACTATTCCACTAATAAATCGGGGATGATTGTAATATATATATTGTGGCACATGACCTTTAACGATGTATATGACACAAAACGTGGATTACCACACAACAGTGTTCGCTAATGCTTGAAGTATTATTTAAAGCCAGTTTTGGTAATTAAAAATAATGTTTTCTAGCTCTGCATGCTGTTATTTCTTCATTAAATATCAGTATAGACTGAAATTGTTATGTGCGGCCCTTTGTTGAAGCTGAGGGCCGCACTTGTGGCCCTCTATATCAACTCAGATGCCCACCGCTGATCTACATCCATGCACAAGGTTATTTGTAGCTACAAACCAATCTGTGTCACAACAGCTCTACATGCATCATGAATGACTCTTTAGCACTCATGCCCATGTCCCCAGTTCACTTTCTATGTTCTAACCACTGATTTTTTTAAGCAAACCAAGAGACCTGCCATTGTCTCTGGCATAGCTTAATACTCCATCAACAATTGGTGCTTGACATAGTTACTGAAATGCTTGCCAATTCTTCTTTTAACACATCTTCAAGAACTGCTGTCTAACATTTCACCTCTTTGTAGGTGCCATGAGAGAGAACAATTGTTCTGATTAGTTTTTTTGAGCCTTTTTCAGAGTTCGGGTAAATAGAAAGATGCATTATTTATATACTTCAGAATGTGTAGATACAGCAGAATCCAGCAGATGGCACTGTGACCGCTCTGGAAATTCTAGTCCGCTGTTAGATTCCAGTATGATGTCCCTCAATCCAATATTCAGTGCCGCAGATCACTTATTATTACTATTGTCATTTATTTATATAACACCAGCATATTACACAGCAGTGTACAATAAAAATGAAGTTGAGACACATCACAAGATAGCACACAGGCACAGGCAATGACACTGGAGGACCCTGTCCGGACGGGCTTACAGCCTAATACAATTTGCCAACATGTAAATGACGTGGAGAGATCTTAAAACATCTGAGCTCGGCATTGTACCCACCAGTGGCGTAGCGTGAGCTTTCGTCGCCTGGGGCCGACCAGGAATTTGCCGCCCCTCTATTTAGTAACTTCACACAGTATCGGTTGCCAGAAGCCTAAGT
>CM070035.1:54147909-54172814 GCA_036250615.1 Ptychadena robeensis | reverse complement strand
TTTGGGTTCATTGAGAACATGGTTGTTGTTCAATAATAAAATTATTCCTCAAAAATACAATTTGCCTAATAATTCTGCACTCCCTGTATTTCCAGTACAATTCCCTTTGATGAACACACCAGAGGAGGGAGGGTTAACTGCAAAGGGGCACATCTGGGAATCACACATCGGCATCAGTGAAGTAGCCAGTACAGAAGATCAGAGCCACCGGGATAGCACAGAACGGTAAGTATGCGCTGCTGGGGCTCTGATCTTCGCCGGACGGCACCATCTTGTCCTTGGGGACAGGAAACAAATGGTCATTTCAAACATGGTAGAAGATCTATCCCTCTACCCCCCCCCCCCCCCCCCCCCCCCCCCCATTACTCTATTACCATCTATGTTATAATCTATGTCCTCTACTCCAATTTAGCTTCTACTTCTACAGTGGCCTCTAAGAATGTAGAGAATGTTTTCTTTTATAACATGCAAGGTAAAAGGTCCACTCATGGTCTCTTTTGAGTTCCCATGACATGTGGACTTGAACATGGTTTCAGTTAGGTTCCTTTATTGAGGACACAGCACAGGAAAAATAGTAGGATTGTACGATTATTGAAACCTTGGCTGGATGTGACCCTCTAAACCAGGCAACCTGCCCTTAAAACAGATACTGGCCTCATCCAATTTGAAGAAAATAATCTGTAGAAGGTCTCTGTGTTTGTACAGGTGCTTTGGATTTCTTGTTGGAAACAAAAACCTTCTCTTCTCTTTTTGTCAGTAGTCTGCTCTTCTCATCAAGCATTGATCCATGCTGTGAAAGCAGACATCAAACAGAGCAAATCATATTAGTTACAGAGCCCTGAGACTATGTAGTCAAAGTCAATACAAGCCAAAAAGCGATATTTCACCACGCTGACATAATAAATCCTTCCACATCTGTAATGATAATAATTCTGCTGTAGCTTTGCAGAAATAAACTTCTTTGACTGAATCCTATAGTCAGGTTACGACACAAATGTCAGCATATCATTGCACAGATTAAAGTGTAAAACAGATGCCTTGAACATCATTCATATACATTTCCAGTTTATGTGTCCTGCTCCTCAATTTAGAGTAGATTATTCACCTATATATGCTATAGTAAAGGGTTTCTGAGCCATTATTAGATAAATCTGGAATGCATTAACAATGTTTTAATCAACACCATTACCCTGGTATGGGTTCAGATAATGAACAGACTCTGATTTACGGAGGTAGAGCATGTTCACTTTGCAAGGTAATTTCTAAGTATATTGATCATGATGACATGTTTAAGGTAACATAATTTTTTTGGCATTGCCCTTCTATGTGATTGAATATTTTTTTTCAAACTAAAAGCATAAATTACCAACCATGTTTCTGTATATTTCACATTTACTTATAACAACATTGCTGGTTCATCGTTGTTAAAAAGTTATTCTCTGCAAAATAGTATGACTCTAACACAAATAGTTTTTGCATAAATTAAGTCAAGTCAAAATTTTAACTTTGGCTTTGGACTTAATTTATGCAAAAAACATACTTGCTAGAGCAAAACTTTTTTTTCCATGTTCCCACAGCCCTTCTCTACATCTCCAGCAATTTTGGTGATGATAGGATGTTCATGGGCTTTGTAATCAGCTCAAAAAATCAGCTGAAAATTTTGACCATCTCTAATTTCACCCTCATGTGTCACCCTTTAGCCTTGAAAATACACAATAAATATATGTATGCACATATGTAAATATAACAATATATGTAATGTCAATTTGTGGTAGGAACATGTAGGTCATTAACATGTGAAAAATAAAGGAAAATTATCTTTATTATAGTGCATTGGTGGAATTGTTTTTTCTGCATACTATCCCACCTTCCATCATCTGGTTTGCCACCTAGAAGGTGAATGCCAGCAGATGGCAGTCTTCCCATGCCATGCCAGTCCTGCTAACAGCTTATTCTGTTCATCTAATGGAGAGGTCAAATATGAGGAATGTACTTTTGCTTCTACATGTATTTTCATTATGGTATTGCTATTCTGAGACAGAACATCATGTGTATTTTCATACAGTGATAAGGATCTTGTTTATTGCTAGACATTCACCTTCCTGAACACTATTGGAAAGGTCAGTGTGACCAAGGCTCTTTAACAATGAGACAAGACATGCTTTTGCTCTTTGTGGTTTTTTGCAATAATAACAAACGCTGCATAAAAGAGATGGCTGAAAGGCTGTTCACCTTGGTATCTCATGGAAACTAAACACATTGTGATACAAGAAAGCGGAATTAGAATGTGGGGCCGGCTATTGCCCATTCTAACTTGAATACTTTTAATGTCACTTATGGTGGTCATACATGGTTCAATATTTCCCATTTTTAAGTAGATTGGAAATCAACTCCTGCACACCTGGTAGGATTGACCAAAAGTGAAAGAATAATTGAAAAATGATCAGACATGTTGGTAAATTTTAGTCGACCGTTTGAGTAACTGAGGGTCTTCCTAAGTATTTCGATCAATTTATCATGTACTATGGAACGCATGGGTAATACGATCATATTGCACATGTGCTCCATAGTACAATTCTAAATTGGTCATAAAACAAATCGATATCATTGTATGGTAGTACAATCGATCGATGTTCGAAAAAGTCAACCCGTATATGGCTAGCTTAAGCTGGAACGTGTAGGTTGCTAATCAAATCAGCAGCGTAATGACATCATTGCGATGCTGTCAGATATCGGAGGAGCTGGAGACACAGCACTGCTCAGCTAATGTTTTGCATGGAGACCCCGCAGTCTTCATGCAAACAACGGACACTGACTCTGGTTTGCGGTCACATCCGATATCCCTGTTTACCAGCAGGATTGAGCAGGACGCTCGAAAACAGGGATGGCCACATATGATATGGGCCAGATAAATGGCCGCTTTGAGCGTTGTGCACTCTCATGGCCATCTATTTGGCCCATATCATATGCATGTGTTCCCAGCTTTATTCAGAGGGTATCAAAGCAACTTTTAGTCAAATTTGAAGTTCAACAA
Source organism: Ptychadena robeensis (assembly GCA_036250615.1). Taxonomy (NCBI): domain Eukaryota; kingdom Metazoa; phylum Chordata; class Amphibia; order Anura; family Ptychadenidae; genus Ptychadena; species Ptychadena robeensis. The sequence continues at coordinate 54,169,780 of CM070035.1, read as the reverse complement.
ATGCAGTAGTGGTATCGTCCCCACATCACCCCATTTTACCATGTTTGTTCAAAATATCAAGCGAAGATTAATAGATAAACCTTCCCTGGAACTTTGTTCCTAGAGCACATGTGTGGATAACTTGCTGCACATGCATATTTAAAGCAGTGGTTCAGGGATAAACACACAGCGGTGGCTACATCCAGAGCAGAACAGGAATTGTGGTGAACATATTGAGGGTGATTGCAGTTAGTGCAAAGAGTCATTTGAAAATTATATATATATGTAAGTGTATGTACATGATTTTTATACATCAGGGTTAAAAAACCCTTCAAATGTGTGTCAGCATGATATAAAGCTCGGGCCTATGGAGGAAGTCAGAACCAACCTGGTAGCACACAAGAACATTATGTTTCACTATTAGTAAACTGCACTTTAGATGTACGCTGATTTACATGCAGATATATATTCTTCCAATGTTTTCTGTGTTTTATAGCTGGATCTTCCTGGTTTTATATAGGGCAGATCTCTAACTGAGGACAACAGGTAGTAATGACCTGCTTGCATTCATTAAAATTGCAACACAATCACTAGTCATTGAAACATCTTTCTTCCACTTATCCAGTGTCACCTTAATGGTGGCTACGCATGTATCAATATATTAAAGTGAACCTTCCACCAGATATCTATGTTTTCATGAATGGCACTAGAAGTGCCGATAACAGGGAGAAATGCAATAAAAAACTTACCTGAAATTAGCAATTTAAGAAGATAATCCCGCAGCTCTCCCTCACTTCCGGGTTCTGGTCTCAGCAAAGCAAGGTAACACGTCACAAGAGCGCTTTGTTTTCTGGGTAAACTTGTGATTCATGTAATTATATTGAAGAAAATTCCCATAGAAGATCATTGAACGCCCCCAGTGGCCACCCACGATATTGCACCTCCAGTTCAATGATCTTGCAATATGCAATATTTTAGGCAAAAGGTTGTCATTTGTTAACTTTATAAAACCCAGTAGAATTGCCACTAAACGTGGTAGCATTGAAATTCCTCCGATTCTACCTTCTATTATCGACTCCAGAGGTCAGATGGGAGATCAAAAGTAAAATACTTACCCAGTAAAAGTTTAAAAATACAGCCTTCCCAGTGATGTCTCGCCACGGCAACACAAGGGAACATGGGGAGTTAGACGTCACTTCTGGCATCTACCTTCACATGTCCCCATGTTCCTGCAGCCAGCCACATCTGAATCGGGTGACGTGGATGTGTGGAGCGCCATACGATTCAGATCCAGATTGGTGGATGAAGCGAGACCGGAAGAGTCTTGTTCCTCCATCTTGCAGCCTGGAGGACCGGACACTCCAGGCATGGTGGTGTGGGAGCGAGCAGGCTGGCAAAGTGAGTTTATCTTTTGGAGGGTTCGCTGTCCCTGGATGAAGACTGGATGTAGGTGAGTTATGTACACGTTTAATTTTTATGTTTTTTTTTGTTTACATCCGCTTTAATATATACTGTACTTCATCTTTAATTTACAAATCAATATGTTAGCGACCATATAGTGTACAATAAGTATAGATGTCTTTTTTAAATAAAAGGTTTTTATTTGTTTGAAGAATGATTCATACTGTATTTTTTTATTTCTTGACGTGTTTCTGTGATGTCCCTTGGTCATCCTGCTGCCTGTTGATTCTTTCACAGTGGATGGTGGTCGCCTGTCCCCCTCCCTCCTGTGTAATTACACAGATTGTCAATCATTATCAGTCAGCAGAAGCCAGACATTGCGGGAGGGGGGTCTCTGGCACTATCCAGGGAATGCATATCACAGAAATTCTAGACCAGACTTAAGGTGGGTTTACACGTCAAGATTTTTTCGTCCAACAGATGAACGACGAACGATTTTTTGGTTCCTTGTACAAAAACTTAGAACGGCCATTTGTTCCGATGGATTCTTTTTGTTCGATATCGGACCAAAAAATCGCCCACAAGGTTATCGAACATGTTGGTAAACTTTCATCTGTCGTTTATTTTTCATGTAAAAAACGAATGCTCCTTATTTCACTCGATATTTTTTGACTCGATATTTAACCAGTAGCATGACGTATTTCCTGCGCAATGAATGTTAGGATGTTTACAATGTATGATTTTGATTCGTCTATGATGTTGTTTATATTTTATTTCCAAGTAGAACTTTCCGATCGAAACAATTGCATTGTGGACGAACGTAACAACGTGCTGTCTATAGCTGTGGCATAAGGTGTTTCAAAAAGATATATATTTCACTATTAAAAGTTCGTTGTTAATAGCGATATGTATGTATGAGTTTGAATACACAGTGAATATACAGGTGTGTGTGTGTACAGTATGCTGCAGTGAATATACAGGTGTGTGTGTACAGTATGCTGCAGTATACATCACAGTAAACATCCACAGTATACATCCACAGAATACATCACTTCCTAAAAAAAAAATCTGAAAGATTTTTCATTCGTGGTTCCACCGATTTTTTTTTATTCGATATTTGCGTCGGTTGTACAAAAATCTAAAAAAAATCGAATTACCTTCAATAAATGGACGAACAAAATCCGATAAAAAAATCTAACAAAAAAATTGAATCTGAAGTTGAACGAAACAAAAATCTTGACGTGTAAACCCACCTTTAAGGTACCCATATATGAATAGATTTTTCATTGGATTCCCGAACGATTATTACACTGTGCGCGTTTGTAGTTATTTTTGGGTAACTACCCTTTTTTGATCAATCTTGCTCGAAGAAATGTCAATCGAAAAGGGAACCAACATGTTGGAAAGATTGCATTCATGGATGGATATGTATAATGAATGTATAAATGTAACCTTTGTAGATCAATATGGGGATGTGATGCATTTACGTATTAGCTGATGATGTGAAGTGATGTTTAATTGTTTAATAAGGTCCGTGTTACAATAAAGACTTTTTAACTTTATGATTTCAAATTGACTTTATATGAACAAGATTGCCTCTTACGACTTAAAACCCTCGAACATAGTGCTCCATAGTAGGACATAAGATTGAGTAACGTTGGAACAGTGTTCCCATACAAAGTATCGACCAGGAATTGATTGTGCAGGGGTGGTGTGCATCAATTTGAGGAAAGATCATTGACTCATGTATGGGAACCTTAAAGGTCGATTCTTTGGATGGGGACCCTGGAAATGGTAATTGAACAGAGATTTACCAACATGTTGGTTCCATGTTTGATCGACATTTCTTCAAGCGGGATCGATCGAAAAAGGGTTTTTTTTTTCGTTTGATTCCTGAACAATCGCCGGCAACGTGCACGGCGATTAATCGTTTGGGAATCGAATGGGTGCCTGAGCAAAGGTAAGGTATGTAGATTGTCATGCATCAGGTGAAGATAATCAAACCATTTATTTCAAAAACACACCCAGAGGCAGGTATAGTATACAACATACACATGTATGTTGTACATGTATACAACAAATAGATTATTACTTTATTTACTTTCTATTTATTTATTTATTTACTTTCATTGAATTACAACCAACACACCAAGTCCATGTATGAAATCAACTGTTTTGTCATATTGCTAGCCAAGTTAAGTATTGCTTGAATCAGTAATATTGCTTTCATACATGGTCGGTCTTGCATATTTCATTCTCTACCAACATATCAGTAGTCTCTGACACTCACTAGAAATACATTATCAGCCTGTGACCATTTATCACCCCAGCACATCATCTCTCTATTACCCTATAATGGGTCCCTCCTTCCCCTCTCCCAGAGATGGGAGGTAGAAACAGCTGATGTATTGTTTGCTTCTTATGCATCTAATGCGCCTGTTATTTTTCATCGGATAATTCAGTTGTTTTCAGTCTGTTTCAGTACTATAGTGTGCCTCTCCCCATTGTTCCCGGCCTTTAGCGTATCATCAGAAATGAGAGCTTGTGTAATGGCCATGAACAATACTACTCTTGCTTTATTCAAGCGGGGAACCTCTATCTACCTTGTAATAATAGATCATTTAACACGGAAATTTTAATGTACAACAAGCCGGCTATTGCTGAGAATGTGAGCCCGCACTTTACATAACTCAAATCAGAACGTGTTTATTTGATTATAGAAGCAAAGCAAAGAGCCTCTCAAAGTGCAGATTTCAAAGCAATTTAGAATAGTTAAAGGAGATGCTTAAATATATTCAGCCTAGGGTTTTTCACTCTAGATTTATGAAATGTAGTCATTTCCTTTTAACCTATCTTTTCTTATATTATTCTTACTCATGAATGTAAATTCACTTGTCACATGGATTTAGCTAATATACTTGATTAAATGTCCAGCCCATAGATGATTAGTGTCAATCCAAATTTCAGTTTTATATATTCAGTAACATACTTCATCACTGTCGTGTTATATTTGTCAGTAAAGTTGAAAACTAACGCTTGGTTTTCAAACGTTCACTGCAGGGCCCCCCTTTTCTAGATAGGATTGGAATAATTCACCCCCCCCCCTGTTCAAACTACACAGGTTCAGATGCAAACTTTATTTGAAATACAACTCCTTTTTGACCCACACATTACATTCACACTACATATGGTCTTTAGCTAGTTTCCCCATGGCCGGCTTTTTGCTTTACTCTCCTGCAGCCTTCTGATTGGCTAGTAGTGCTAGGGGAGAGTGGGAACACTGTGAAATCAGAGCAGAGAGAGAAAGAACCGGAGATCCAATAGGCAGCTGAGTTCTGCAGTTCTCTCCCCAATCTCTGTGTGCTGGCTAACAGCATGTCTCTCACACAGAGGATTCCCCCCCAGGTCCCCCCCAGTGCCCCCTCTAGAGGGCTCTCCTCCCAGTTTGGGAACCACTCTCTTAGAGTATATTATTTATATATTATTTTATTTTACTAGCAGAATACTTTATTCTTGAAACAGACCACCATCAGATGTGTATATGAACAATCAAGCAATATATCATATCAATTTCCTATTTACTTTCTAAGTGTACTTAAATGGCCCTTACTTGTATTAATAATGTCTCTTTGACATGAACTGTAAATAAAAGCAGTAAATTATTACAACTAGAATAATTTAGTAACTACTGATTGTAATTGGTAGAAAATCATAACTGTCATTTTTATTAGAAGCTTTTTAAACCTGAATAAATAAACCTTAACAAACCCTATGTATAGCCTTCCTAGTCCCTTCTAATATCCTTTATCCATAAGGTACATATTACATATTGAATAAATAATAACAATTGTACATAATATTTATGAAGATGCGTAGAGGGCTCTGACTGATGAGTGTTGCATATGAGTCTTCTATGCTACTGACCGACCACTCACCCCAGCAGTAAGGACATAAAATGTTTAACAAAAGTCTCAGTGGTGACATATTTCTTAAATGAACAGTTCCATCATGTGCCAGGGTATTTAAATATGACAGTTATTCTTTCAGTTTAAATCAGCGGCTTCTGTTTCTAATTGTGTGTATATTATCAATTTATTTCTGCCTTTAAGGGTCTCCCAGATCAGTTTTATATATGGGTGTTCACATACTAATGATAAAAGCAGATGTTTCATTTGTATGCTTTCATATGTAATATGAATTATTTATTCTGTACAAACCTTAACACGTTGACATCTATTCAGATTGGAGATTGATCACTAAACGCAGGTTTTCAATATTAGGACTGCTTATGAAGACAATTTTTAGACCCTTTTTAAAGCAGTTGATGACAGATGCTTTCATACTGATGTAGGAATGAGCGATTTTATGGGCAGCTATTCAAGGACATGCCATATTCCCAAGCAACTAGTTGAGCCAAGAAATACTTGCTGGTCTTTCAGCATCTGCATTAAGTGACTTTGCATTTCTGACTGTATCAGAAGGGGGAGGCAGAGCACAGACATAGAATCCAGTATTAACATCTGCCTTTGTACTCATTCTCAGCTTCATTTACAAATATATAGCGCTGATGGAAAGCCAAGAATGAGGACGGCTAAAGGCCAAAGTGCCATTAACACAGTATGACAAATCATTTTTAATTAAGTGTGAGAAGCTAAGCTAACCTTCAGCCAAATGCATAGACTGAACAGTATTCAATGAATAAAACAGTAAGTTTACTTGCTGCAAGTAAAGGCCATATTTTGTTGGTTATGATCTAAAACCAAATCCATCATCCTTTCCATTTGAGGCTGAACATCTTCAGTATTGAAATGTAGAAGAATTCCAACTTAAATTCTAACTTCCAAGTTAGATGTCGGTGTAGTGTAGTTATGCCCTTTGCGGAAAATCTGTGCTCTAGTAAGGAGAGGTGAGAAGTGTCAGGACTGATGGCATGATTCCCTACTTGGTTTGGTTCTCTCTAGGGGGTTGGGGATTATTGGCATCCATTTCCCTGCACGTCGCCTGTCGTTGGGATCTCCAAGTCATGTTTCATACTCCAGGATGGCTAGGTGCCTCCACTGGTCGAAAGAACTAAGGGGAGTCATAAGTATTTTCACCCTGTCCTCCTGGAGGATTCTTTTGTAAATATTGGAGGGTAAGGTACATATATACATGTCCTTTGAAGTACAGTGATGAAGGGTATGGTTCCTATTTACAGGTCCTTTTAAGTTATTGTTCCTGTGAGATTCTTGGGGTCCCCTACGTGTGATCCCAAGGCAGGTTTATTAACCTTAGCCATAGTGCTCTGTTACCTTAACCCTTATGGGTAAGGGTAGCAAACACATTGGCGCCCAGTGCTCCCATTCCACTTTTCTCAGACATGATTTTGGCAGAACGTGGAAAGTGGAGCCACGGACAAGTATTTCATTACATTCAACTGGTGGCTTTAACACTGATTGTCATTACCACCACCAAAGCACCTTCACATCAAACACTGCGTGGCAAGGAGCAAACACAGGCCACTGTGCGCAAATTCATTATCGTGAATGCAAACGTCGCACACTGTGAGCTTATTCTGCACACTCATGCCCAAAGGCGCACACTGTGAGGTAATTCTTCACACTGATTCCAAAAGGCTCACACTGTGAGCTAATTCTGCACACTGTGAGCTTATTCCAAATGCCACATATTTGGAGAGAGATAGACTAATGAGATGCAGAGATAACACCAATTTCTTCATCTAAAGTTCAAAAGTAATTTACTCAGGTCTCAGATAATGGCAATAAAAATGGAGCTTGAAGAAATCAAGCTTCAGATCCAAATGCACCCCAGGATGCATCAAGCTTTTTGCAGATTAGCTGTGGGCTTTGCACTAATGGCAGCTATATTGTTTTTATAATGAGCTTTGCAAAAATGGCAGCCTACAGGTTTTAGAGACACATTTTAGTTTTGGTTGTCCTGTTAAGGTCCTCGATATCACTTCCTGTGTCACATCCAGTTTCCTCACTGCCAGGCACCTGAGACATCATCCTGAGCCATGCCTCCCAAGACCAACTCATGGTTTACAACTGACCTGTTAATTTGTAAGGTCCAGGAGTATCCTGAGCTCTACGACAAATGGCATCCACTTTACAAGGATGTGAAGCACTCTAAAAAAGATCTAAGAATAAAGCAAGGTACACACATGAAGATATGGGCCAGATCACGGATCACGGCCATCTATCTGGCCCATATCATATGCAGCCATCCCAGTTTTTTAACAGGACCAATCAATCCCACTTGAAAATATATCAGACATGACCGTTAATCACAGCCGGTGTCCCTTGCTTTGAATGGAGACTTCGGGTCTCCATGCAAAACATCGTCTGAGCTGGAGAGAGAGAAAAGCTGTCTCTCCAGCTCTGCCAATATCTGAAAGCAACGTGAACATCGATATTTGAGCCGTCCGATCTCTGCTTTACGGATATGTCTGTAATGGCTTAGATCGATTTGGCTAAGGTCTTTAAGCTTGGCTTAGATCGATTTGGTTGAGGTCTTTAAGCTTAAAATCAGCACCCGATTTTTCAGCCGACTGCCGACAGCACGCATGGTGGTCGGACAGCCGAAAAATCTAAGCGTATATGGGGGGCTTTGAAGTGGTAGAGAACATACTTAAGGTGGGCATAAACAGTTGAATTTTTCCATTTGATCAGTTAATCGATTGTTTAATTTGATCGTTTACCTCAATCAACCAGAAGTGATGGAAATTTAACAAAAAATCAATTAAGTGACATGTTGATATGCTGAATTTTAGTAGTATTGAAGTATGTGTAGGTATTTTTTGATTTGTCAATCTGTATCTTGTCATATTATTGAGCACGCACACAGGGCTTTAGAAAGGAATCCAAGGGTGGAAAGTTCGATCAATATTAGACTGACAGTCGATATTTGTATATTAGCACAAGTCGCTTGAATCTAAGATCGATCACCAAGTGTGGAAATGTGTGTGGCCACCTTTGCGAGTGGACTTTAAAATTATGCTTGGAATAAAATATATAGTATATACCCTAGATGCCCAACCTGCGGCCCGGGGGCCTCATGCGGCCCTTTGGGAGTTGTTTAGCGGCCCCTAAAAAACTATAAAACTGTTAATGTATAGGGCATAGCAACTTTGGCAGTCCTACATCTGTAAAATTGTCAATGTTGATCGTTGAGCACCCAGGGGCAGGAGGGGGGGGGTGGGTGCTTTTGGGTTTTGAAAGCCTGTCGGGATCTGGTCCACAGATATGTCCATGGGGGGGAGGGTCTGGATCAATGTTATGTGCGGCCCTTTAGTGATGACACTTGTGGCCCTCCATATCAACACAGTTGCCCACCACTGGTATATACTAATGAAGTTTGAGATTAATGAGATGGGATTGGTTGGTGCTGAAGTAATAGAAAAAAATGCACAAAAGCCTTTTCATGGTGAAATTAAGCATTTGCAATTTGAGAGGGACAGCCATAGTCTCAAAACTTTGCCCTATGAGTTACATAAGCACAATTAGGGGGATGTGAGTTTAGGTCTACATTAAAAAGTAAGTATACTCATAACAATATGTTTATGTATAAAATGTAACTTGTGACTTACCTCTAAACTTGTAGCGCTCCACATTCATTTAAAATATACTTACCTGCTGTTCCCAGGAATCAGAGATTTCATATTTATCTGCCAGACTTGTAGGGGTTAATGTAGGGCAATATGGTGAGTGGCTACTAGGAACATCATATAATAGTTTTCACCTGTTTTCATTACACATTATCAGGTACTTTTTACACCTGTCACTGCTCTCTAAGATGTCAGGCTTCTGTCCCCTCCCCAATGATGTGTCATCACATAGAAGGAGAATAAAGGGTGCAATGGTGATAGGTCTTCTTTAAGGCGCACAGACTGGCTGTAAATTGAAAATATAAAGTACTCATGTATATTGTATCTTATGTTCCTAGATTATTCATTTTTAGTACTTAATCTAAATAAAGAAAGAACATACATACAAACCATTATACTCTCCTGTTAAGTGACTCACATTCAGGCATATATGTTAACGCTATAAGCCATCTTCAAACATTCCGCCTAAGATCAAGCAGTCAGTAATGCAAAGGTACATCACTTGGAAACACCAAGGGGTCAATGAGGATGCACTGTTCTAAAGTTAGAATAACATCTCCTACTTCAAATAGCTCAGTCATTTTAGAATAGGGGTAACTGATTTTCAGATGTTTAGCACGCTGGTGATAATGATCAGGGCTTTTTTTCTCAGGGAAAGGTGGTGGAACTCATCAAGCCTCCACCAGCCCCTGGACCAGGGCTCTGACGGGCTGTGGAGCACATAGACTTTACCTGCTCGGTGTATGCTGTGTTGAGACATCTGCCGATGCAGAGGTTCAACATACTCCCCTATGTTCAGCCCTGCATCAGCGGAATGGCTCAGTGCTGTGAGAACACAGCATTCGCTGAGCAGGTAAGTGAATGTGCTCCGTCAGGACCTCCCGCCAAGCAATACGCTTAGCGGAGGGGGTCCTGATGGAAGTGAGACCCCCCCCCCCCTCTTTGCCTATTGCCGTTGAGCATTGCAACAAAATCTCTGTGTTCAACACAGGGATTTTAGTGGACATGGAGCTAGGGCTTTACATATGCCTACCCCCTGACTTTCAACCCCCAGATGCTCCAACACCCTTTTTAGGATTAGTAATTTACAATATGACACCACTATCTGCAACCTTTCATAGCTATTAATGTTTCCCTGGGGTTATCCAAGTGACATAAATTGTATGCGTTTACCAATAAAACTGAATCTAAAAAATGAGACTACATCCAAGCAATATCTGATTTTTAGTAGGAAGAATTGTGCTTAGGGACCTGGGAAATTTGTATTGATGTAGTCTCAGGGGTTAACTGGTAACCCCCAAAATGTCAAGGTTCTACCATGCAGAGGTTTAAATATCTATGTGTTCAAAATAGGATAAGTGAAAGCGTGTATGCAGCAGAGTAGTGCTTTATGCTCATGGGGAAGCAATATCTGATGTATTTAAGCTGAAATGTAACTTAAGTGTTGTAGCTAGAGCTAGTAGTAGGTGAGCATTACTGACCCTGAAAGTTTCATCATTATACTATGAATGGTTTTCGTGCTATGAATGTTCAAAGTTACACTGTCACACAGGTTTATTTAGCTTAGTTTCTACAGCACTGGAGAGGAGAAGGTGTGTCCTGTCCTGCGTTTTGATTGGCTGGGGAGGATGTATCTGCAGGAGGAGCTACAGGAAGCAGTATCTGTAGGAGAATCACAGAATCTGCTGCTGTCACACTGGCATCGGGGAGAAGGAGAGGGGGGAGAAAAAAAAGGCACCGGAAAAAAAGCCCTGGTAATGATTAATGGGAGAACACAAAAATATGTAAAATATGTATGTATGTATAAAAATATAGCGCAGCAAACAGGTAAAGAAATATAACATATGTTACCCCCTTCCTCTAACGGTGCACTCTGAGAACTGAGAAAGAAACTTTCATTCATATTAAATGTTTTCAGTTTGCAAGGGCACTGTCAGTCCATAGATGAGATCTTGCTTTTGTTTAATTTTGTAAATAAATGATAAAAAAATTGGATAACATTTTTTTCTGTATATATTTCTCCAAGAAAACAGCTTTGACATTTTTCAACTTGACAAACTATATTAAAAAGGCGATTAGTAATAGTCATTGCTAAAGCCCGGCATCGAAACGATTCTGCGGCCGATCGACCGTGCGTGATGACGTTATCACACATGCCCAGTTGTGCTGGGAATCGGCCTCACACCCTTTTTGTGTGGCATTTACTTTGGATGGGGGTGCTGGGTGCGTTCAACTTGCGGCCAATTTTGTTGCAGATCGATCGTGCAACAAATGAAACCATCTATGGCCACCTTTAGTCATGCTAAAGGTTTGGGCTAGGCATATAATTATTTTTAGGCACAAAAGAGGTAGCATATTACTCATGGATTAAGATGTACCAGAAGATATAAGGCACTGCTCTAATCGCTCCCTGCTCTCGCCCTTCCTCCTCCTATGTGTTGATAGATGACACTTAAGCCCCCCACACATGCAACGAGCGGCGGCCAAGCTTGGTCGGCCAGAGAACGGACATGTCCGTAAATCTCTGGCAGTTGCCATTAGTTTGAATGGGGACCGGCGTCCCCATTGAAACTAACAGCTGCCACACAAAGTGTTCCCGCCGATACTGTGAGCGTCATTACGTTGCCCTCCATCGCTGATCTATCGGCCCCCACTCGGTACATGTGTGTGGGCCTTTAAGGGGGAAGGTAAAGACCAGGAAGTGATCAGAGCTGAGAAACATGAAAGCTGCAGCCAGTGTTTCTTTGCTCTGTGTCTCCCTCTGATCACTCCCTGCCACCTCCGATTTTGGGGAGAAATGGTGCATCTTATAGAGTGAGAAATATGGTAATACAAGTCCTCTCTATTATACACCAGACTTACTTAGAAAATTCTATGAGTTTATAGAAAATGAGTGGACATTATTGAGACTTGTTTCTATGCCTACTGTCATACTTCTCTTGCTATAAGAGTTAACACAAGAAGACGATTTATTAGAAATAGCGATTCATGATGAAAAAACATTACTTTTAAGTATGTTTTCAGCTTAATACAGCCCCATTACTCAGGGCTACAAAATAAATAACATACATAGATAAATATAATTAAATAATATACGGTACATAAATAAATAAATAAATACATATAAGATAGCACTGTATTCAAATGACATACTAAAATGCATTGAAAACAAACCATATATGTATACTACTATACCTACTATATAGTCTAAAATATAAGATAACATATTTCAGTCTTTGGTTGACTGATCCCCAAGGTGACTGATGATTTCCCATTGTTACATAAACACTTGAAATGATCAATGCGTGATAATGTCACAACTTCAACATCTCATTAACCATCTGTAATCATTACATAATCACATAATAGCATTGAGGTTAGTTACATAATTGACTAATTGGCTTGTGAAAAATTTTCTGCTATATATTGATAACTTGCTACGATGAATGCCCTGCTGGGCACAACCATGCAAGCCCAGTGTGATCCAGAAACTTTTTTAACTTCAGTAAAATAAATATGTTTGGATCCATCTTGGCGTGCCGACTTCTAAATCGGAAGAGAGAGTGTGGGATACTTATTGAAAAACCCTCATTTTAGATTAAATAGCGCCTAATATTCTGCGAGGTAAACTGTGAGACATTACACTAGATATACCAGTTACTCCTGCTATTAAGCGTAGGGCTCACTTAGGGTAAGGCTCCACTTGGGCAGTTTGGGAGCAGGTGTAGTATGTTTTTTTAAGCCGAGGCCGAACCGCTCCCATTGCCCCAATGAGCTGGACTCCACTGCCGTGGATTTGCCGCGCTGCAGTGCAGACACGAAAAAATATACGGTAAACCACTTATTGTTTTTTGTGTTTACACTGCACCGTAGCTAGTCCGCGGCTTCAATGTGTGTCCGCGGCTCAAATGCGTGCTAGCCAAAGATTTGCCGCTGGTTTTTGCCCATTGACAGGCACTAAAAAAAATACAAACCGCGGTGAAAACCTGCTGGGAAAGCGTTAGTACACTGTGGGGAAACTGGACAGAAAAAATATTTTTTTCCACATGTGTTATTCTGTCCCCCGTAGTGGAGACTTAGCCTAACAGTAAAAATTATTTGGTTTGTGTTATCTTTTATAAAATCTGCCCACAAAATATTTGCCACCCAAACAAAGGTCACACACTCTAACATTTAGTTGGACCGCCTTTAGCTTTGATTTCGGCAAACATTCGCTGTAGCATTGTTTCCATAAGCTTCTGCAATGTCACAACTTATTTCCATCCAGTGTTGCATTCATTTTTCACCAAGATCTTGCATTGATGATGGTAGAGTCTGACCGCTGCGCAAGGCCTTCTCCAGCACATCCTAAAGATTCTCAATGGGGTTTACGTCTGGACTCTATGGTGGCCAATCCATGTGTGACAATGATGTCTCATGCTCCCTGAACCACTCTTTTACAATTTGAGCCAGATGAATCCTGGCATTGTCATCTTGGAATATGCCCGTGTCATCAGGGAAGAAAAAATCCATTGATGGAATAACCTGGTCATTCAGTATAGTCAGCTGACCTCATGCTTGGAGCACATATTGTTTCTGAACCTAGATTTGTACCTATTTGCTTAGTTAAATCCAGATGGCAGCTTTTTTTGGCCAACAATACACTGCAGAATTCCCTTGGGGTGTGCAGTGCTTGATCGGTAGTCTGGGATTATTATTTCAATAATATGCAGAGTGCAGGAATAATGACAGTGACATCATTGTCGCTGAGATAAATGACCTGCGCTGTTCTTTGCTCTGACTTGATCTCATAATGCAAATTCTGACATTTCAAATGTGTCAGGTCTGTGTCCAAACATCAGTAGCTGGTATTGTGGCAAAGCAGGGACCTTTTCATCTCTTATCGGCATCAGCTGCACTTACTTTATTGACACCGGGAACAAATTAAATGTATTATTTGATGACATCTGTAATAATTCTGCACACACTTAGATTTCATTGTTTGATATTTAAAGATATTCTGAGCAGAGTTTTGCAAATAAAGTTAGTCACATACAAGGGAGATAATTGCCTATTCCTCGATTGTAGAGGAAACGAACACCCTCTGTATACCAAGAGCATGCTGTTTTTATTTCACCTTTGTCATTGGTGACACACAAATGGAGATGTTAAACATTTAACTTTAACTGTTGAAGCCAACAAACATCCTATGAACCATACAATGTGTTTCATGATAACCAAATTACAGACAAATAGAGCATAGTGGGCTGCTAGCATTAAGTCAGCATTAACAATTGACTCATTAGGTGGGCTTGCATTAACTCTTTGCTTTATACGGAATGTACCTTTACAAGTGGTCATATATGACTTGTTTCCCCTGCGATTTTGTGCGATCGATTGCAATGTGGTGATGCAAGAATAACCCAACGATCCTTCAGGTACTCAATGCGTACCACCTTGGGTAATTGATGCCTGGTTGATACTTTGGGTCCCGAGGGTCCCCATTCATATGGCTGCCTTAGGCTTCACTATGCGTTAAGGATGCGCTGCTTTAATTGATTCAATAAACACAACCTATGCGTTATGGATCCGTCAGGGATGCGTTAAGGGATGCCTTTGTGACGTATGCATTTTTTGTGTTTTTTTTTTTACCATGAACGGATTGATCAACGCATCAAACAATGCATTCCATTGCGTTTCAACGGGCTCAATTAATTTTCTATGGGTGCGTCAATGCACCCATACTTGCACTGGCTTACGTTGCGTTAATGTCAATGCAGTGCTTTTGCGTTGATTTTAACACAAGCTGACAGATTACACCAAAAGATGTGTAGACACATCCATTGACTTTCAGGGTTTTAACGCATAGTGGAGTCAAGTCTGATTTTCTATGTAACATTAAAAAAAAAATGTAAGTAGATACAAATGTGAAAAAAATGTTAATGTTTTGAGGAACATCCCTGAAGAAGCCTTAAGGTAACATAATTGCCTGGTCAATGAATAAGCAAGTTCTGTAGAACAAACACAAATCGTTTCTTTTAATCTGCATGCTTCCAGTAATTGGCAGCTTTGAATGTTGCCAGTGGTAGAAAAATCACACATGATGAAATGCTGTATATATTAATTAATACGCCGGCAAAGGAATCACTATCTGTAAGCTGATGAATCTGGTTAGCGCTGAAAAGCGTTGCTATGGAAGCAATATAACCTATAGTGAGATTGTAGCGGAGGATCATGAACACACAGGAAATCAATGTGCTGTCCGGGCTCATCTATTACTGCTATATGTCACCAAGAGCAATACTGAGCTACACAGTGCTGGGAAATTAACACCTTCAGCTACCACGCAGACCATCCCATTTTCTACACTTTTACTTAAAATATAGGGAGTCCTACATGTATTCAGTATTTCTCTGGCTTTATTATATCACTTATCCCGAGAAAGGACATAAATCACATATAATTTATGTAATTATTTCACATTATTGGTTGTATCAACTTAGAGATGGCGCATCAATGCTCATATAGCCTAGAAGGGTGATACATGGGACAGAGGTCACTAAACCTTAGATGATTAAAGGCCAGCCAAGATATTAGTAGATAAAAGCCTGGTCCTGCCATTTCCAGCAAATAAAAAAGCCCAGTGTTGTGGGTGACTTTAAACTACAACTAATTTGACCATTGCTGCCTCTGAAAAAAGCCAGGACTGGGAATATGAAAGAGCATGCCTGAGGCCTATTAGCTAACCTAGATCATTTTCTAGTACTTGCCTCCTCTAACCAGACAAACACCCCTGTCTATCAGTCTATGTACACCACACATTTGTTTGGCTTGTAAGCTACTTTCAAAATGACCAGCAATATTAATATATTTATAGATATAGATGGGGCTTGTGTTAATATAGGGAAGCAAAAATATAATAGGCAGCGCTTAGCAATTTGGTGACTCCCAGTGCCTTTGTGATAAACCAGCAGATTGCAATCAACTTATTTACACAGTGATCAGATCATTCTTTAATCATTATTTCCTATCTAATATTTAGATAGGAAGTTACAATGACCTGGAGAGAGTCAAAGAGAGTACAAGGAGCTGGAGCCTTCTTGCTATTTCTTTTCCAGTATGTGCACTGGTGGGAATGAGGAGGCTTGCTGCCAGCCAGGGGGGTACAACAAGCAGGTTAAAGAGCCACATGCACCTCCGTGTTGCAGACATCTGCATTAGAGTATAAGAGATCATTTTCACCCGATTTACAAATTAACGCTTCCTAACTTGTTCTCTCTGAAATTTACTAGGGGTGTATGTTGTAGTTCTCATACCAATATTTATATAAAAAAGATTTTATTTTTTTTAAACCCAAGCAGTTTGGTGTTATTCCTGTCTATATGCTGTCTTTTATCCCACTCCAAATTATGGTGAATGCTACATAATACTTTTAGAGCCATAAATAGGAGATGTATTTATGGGAATGTTTAATTTATTTCTCCTTTTTTAAAGACAGGGAATCTTGGGGATTTAAGTACATTATTAAAACAATTTAATTAAACAACTTATTACATGTAGCACAGTGGGAAAACGTGAATGGGTTTAACTGCGTTATTAAATACCCATCTGAAGATTGGAGAATAGATGGCAAAAATATGTATAATTAAATTTCTGTTATGTTACAGGATCGTATAATGATGTCTATAAGCGGATCTGACTTATAAGGCCATATTCAGGCATTAGTGGTAAGGCAATAGGTTCATATATGGGGCATGTTATGTGTTAATAAACAATGTGGTAGCATAACCCTGTAGTTTTGAATGTCCTGACATATCATCACAACATAGCATATTTGGAAGTGCATTGCTTTATATTCATAGGTCACAACACCTAATTAGGATCACTATACATTTTCTTGTTATTTTTTTCCCACGATGGTTTAATTGCAGTCCATCTGTATCACTGAAACACGCCAAACTCAATACAATGTCTTCATTTTCCACTTGCATTTCCTATCTTCCATTGTTATCAACCACATACATAGTTCCCATAGTTCCACAACAATGCCCATCAAATGGTTTTCCTGAATCATGCGGAATGGAAATCACATTACATCTATGCATGTTTCCCAGAAAAATTCCCAGCTGTATATTTCCACCCCTGTCAGCATACATTATTGTGATGATTTTTTTTAATAACCTTTATTTATAGTTCTGCATAAGTAAAGTGCTGCAATATCATTGTTAAACTTGCAAATGAAGAATATACATCATGAAACCAACATACCATTACACACATAATTGAATATACAATGCTGCAATGCAATAATTTTCTTGCTAGACTGGAACTTTTACATACACACACATATATATATATATATATAGTGTAAAAAATTACACAATATCATAACATGAAGATTATATATACACACATACCGAAGCAGGCATCTATATACACTTTGATGATCCTGCCTACTACCTCCCTTTATCAAAAGAATTAAAAACTACAATTACTCCTGACTGCATCACATATTGTTATATAATCCATACATGGATTATCTGCTATTATAACTACAACCAAATTCCCCATCCAGCCTTTTTATTTAAGTCATGTGTTGTAAGCTTAGATTAATTTATAATAATCAATCATTTTAATTGAGTCTGCAGCCATGTACCCACCCCACGGTGCATCGTCTGGTTTGGGTGTCTCCCTAGCCTGGAACATGGCCGCAAACTCAACCCAGTATATCAATCAGAAACAATGATAGCAGCCTATAAAAAAAATATTTTATGCATCAATCTAAGCTTACATATATGCAACACAGGACTTAAACAAAAGGGCTAGATGGGGAATTTGATTGTAGTTGTAATAGCAGATAATTCATGTATGGATAATATAGCAATATGTGGTGCAGTAATGTGTAATTGTAGTTTATAATTCAATCTATTGTTAAAGGAAGGTAGTGGTCAGAATCTTTAAAATGTTACCAGTGTACTTAGAATAACATGATTTATAGATATATAGATGCCTGTGTATATATGTGTATATATATATATATATATATAATTTCCATGTTATGATACTGACACTATGGATGAGTATCATGGATTGATTTGATTTTATTTTTCAATTATCCAAGCTACATATTATAAATACCTGAATCCCTTACCTTTTAACTAATAGCATGATCCACAAGTCTAAAATGTAATTATTGATATGTTTAAGAATGCACAAAGTACACCAATAACATATCCCTGAAGAAGCATTGAGCTAGGCGAAACACATAGGAACAATCATGTTAAGGTGTTTTCCTAGGCCTCATGGTTTCTTTTGCCATATGTTATTAGTGTTTTGTATTTGTATTGTATATTTTCCTATATTTCTGTTTATTATGTTGGTGTACAGATTATGAATGCTCTATGTATCAAATCAGATGAGGAATTTTGTGTCAAATCAAATTATACTATTTTTAATGTATTTATTAAAATATAGTTTTAACAGACAAATGTGTTAAGCAGGGTACACACATGTAGATATGGGCCAGATCGATGGCCGTGCGTGCTCACGCGCATCTATCTGGCCCATATCATATGCGGCTGATCCCAAACAGGGATATCAGACATGCTTTGCATGGAAACCGCGGGTCTCCATAACGCTGTTGCAGGGAACATCGGACGGCTCCAATATCGAGCTGTGTGTTCCCTGCTTTAGTCTTGTGCCCTTAAAAGCCCTATTTTCTGAAAATCAAGGTCAATCCTTGTACATGTAACATGTTATTATTTTCCAGGAGGACCTGATGTTTATCAGAGGCCTTTCTTTCAGCCTTTCAAAGGTAAAGAGCAATCCTTGTGTTGTAACTTTCCCCAAACATAATTACAAAGGGATATGCTTATGGCATAAGAAAAGGCAGTGGGATGGGCTGAGGCACAAAATATTCATTGGAGTTATCCCTACCCCTTTTAGCCAGGTAAAGAGAAACCTGTATCTCTTGGGGTGCTTCTATTAGATTGCTTGCGAGAAGGGTGGCAAGATAATTTTGAATGAAAGCTTTAATATTCTCCATAGGCCTAATGCCAAGGTATTGTATATTATAGAGCATCAATTTCTAGAACAAAGAAAGTTGGCACATGACTAAAGCTGGCCTTAGACGTCTCGATTTTACATGCGATTTTGAGAGAACAACCGGTGATCGCCACAATCGATCGTTCACAAATCAATGCATGCATAAAGTAAGTGATCTATCGAAATGGCGGGAAATCACAAAAAAATGATAGTGCAGGGATCGGACATTGAAATTTTTCTGAAAACTTTAGTCAATTGATCGTGAATCAAAGGACGTTGTTAGAGACTTGCGATTGTTTCTATCAATTGACCCATGGAGGCCATATCCCACTTCCATCATTTCCAATCACATTTTTGGTTGCAGTAGATCTTTAGTTATATCACCGATCGATAGGGGATAAATCGTCTATTGATCGGTGAGGAATAAGATCACGAAAATAGTGCACTTTTGGATCAATGTATGACTATGATCGAAGACTCAATCGCATGCAACGATCGTTTAAAAAATCGATTTCAGGGAAATCGAGATGTCTATGGCCAGCTTTAGTGAGATTTATTTTGATATTTTGATTAGGGTTGTTTTGATGTTATTTCATTTCATTTCTAGCCAAAACCTTTTATATTTCAATACAAAAATTTTTTAAAGTTATGTCTGTCAAGGTTTGTTGTTATAGGGGACTTATTAGAGAATTTTTTTTTTCATTTGCTATGCCTGTTACATAAGGAAATGAGTAAAAGATAATTGGTGTGTCTGGTATCGGACAGCATTAAAAACTTGACTAGAATTTCTATCCTTTAAAAAAGATGTTATTTTCTTCTGTCTCTGATTTCTTGAAGAGATTTCCAATTACTTTGTCTCCTTCTGACCCCCTGTAACTAGAATAGTAGAAGACTTAAGAACAGTAAAAAAGCTGTTCCCCAGTTACAGAAGATTTACTGTATATTTGTTGCTGAGGAGGAGCTTTAAATATAGAAATATATAAAGACATCATATATTCACAAGTACATATAATGAGGGTTTACAAACATGTATGATAAGGTGAAACAAAAAGGTACAGTCCAAAACGGTTTGTTACATAAAAGCAGAAACCTTTCGGTACTTGATGCTACTGTATACAGAAGTTCTACTTTATATGCATATAATTGTACAAGAGCATTTTGTGATCATTAATAAAGATGTTTCTATTCTGCATAAATTACTGGAAAGATTGTTTCTGTAGACACTAATAAGACGCAGAATTTGCTGAGTTCTGCATTCCCGCAAGTCATATTTGTTGTTTGGAAAATGAGGGAAATATTGCATGTGCCTTAAACACAGTTTCCTGGCCCACTTTATAATTGCTGACTGCATGTTTTTCATTTGCTTGTATTCTGGAAAAAATGCTGATGGTTGGCATATGAAGATCAAACACAAAAAGGTTTGGTAAATAAAAATGTTTAATGGTGTAATGGTTTAAAAGGTGTAATGGTTTAATAATAGTAATTATTCATTTTGAAATTTGGGTGAATGCTTTGCCATAAATTGCAATACTAGTTTGATTTTTCATTTGATTGACTACAATTGTATTAATGTCGATCATATTACATTTGGATCGTTTTTACCACCACATAATGTGATCGATTCAAAACAGATTGATTCCTTTCCTTAGGTCTGTGCGCATGTGCTATTGTATGCTTGTATACAAAGTGATTGTAATACCTAGAAAATGTGCCAGATATTTGTACGATCTACTAAAATGTATCAACAAGTCCAATCACTTCTGGATCAATTTTATGTTCAATTTAGATCCAAAAAAAGAAAACAACTTAATATAATAAATTTTTAAGTTGATCAAATGCAGAAATCAAATCATGTGTGCCCAGCTTTACTTAACTTATGCCTAATTGCCCATCAACCACCTCATCCATTCCTCTGGGGTTCACAGCCTGTTCGGTCCAACTCTCCTGGCTGTGGTTGCAAGCACTGCCATTATCATCATCAAGGCCAAATTCCCTGTATGTGGGCACAAATTTGGATTTTTATTAGGCCCATGAAAAATATAGTGAAAACATTGTGTTCTGTATGATCTCTTATTTTCTTCTGGTTCTCACACCTGGGTTTCCATAATCTTTATCCTGACATTATGACATGCAAATGATTTAAAGCCTGTGTTCCTTGGATGAATATTTGCTGTTAGCTAGCTACCTCCTACGGAAACAACATAATTGCAAAACATGTTGAAAATCAATGATAATTTGTGCATGAAAAAAATAGAATATATGACTTGGACTGATACATGTCCTATGATGTAATAAAAACTTAAGCTTTTTCTTAATTCAGTACAATAGCAGAAGTATTTATGTATACTTTTAATTATACTTAACTTGCTATACTTGTGTTGTTTTAATCATTATGTACTCGACAGCACCCGAATATTTCAGGAGTTCGAGTCGGGGCTCAACAACATAAGATCGGTCTTTTCGCGGACGATGTCGTTCTTTTTTTAACGAACCCGATGCACTCACTTGAGGCAACGACAACTGTTTTGGAGCAGTTTAGAGAGGTATCCTTCTATAAAGTTAATCAAACTAAATCCTATTTATTAGGGGTTAATGTGACCTTACCCCAACGGAAGGCTATCCAGGACAAATTTTTGTTTCCATGGACCTCCGATGGTATGACCTATTTGGGGGTGACAATCTCGGAAGATTTAGATAGACTATTCGACCTGAACTACAGACCCTTATTAGAAAGACTGCCGAAAGATCTACTTCGCTTTTCTGGCCACCACCTATCGATATATGGTCGAGTGGCGGCCTTTGAGATGTATATTTTACCTAATATGTTATATCTGTTTCGTACCCTCCCTATCCCTATACCTA
>CM070035.1:54125306-54141845 GCA_036250615.1 Ptychadena robeensis | reverse complement strand
AGATAGATAGATAGATAGATAGATAGATAGATAGATAGATTTGATTCTTGTCCAGGACAGTATCTGCATAGAGTCCTCTCCTAGTGTTTGTGTGGGTTTCCTCCTGGCACACCCATTTCCTCCCACATGATAGATATCAAAGCACAGTGGAAAATAGTTTTGCCTATTTGTTCATCAAACATAGTCCTTTACTTTTGCATTTTTAATGACCCCCATATGTCAGTTTAAAAAAACTGTCTGGGATCACAGGATTAGCACTTAACACACTTTGTCTGTAAACTGCCTGGGGTTTTTTTTTGTTAATATTTTAAATGGAAAATATTCTATCACTCCCGATACAACATACACTGCTACTGCTAGATGTTTTATGACGCTTGTGACATATTTAAAGTCACCATCAGCCTACAAGTTAAATGTTTGCATGTAGGATTGTACTGTAACATTTAAAAGTTTTAACATTTTAAAATTTAAAAGTTTTAAATGTACTGTACATTACCTACATTTTGTTATGTTTATTGTAATGAATACAACTTTTGATTGTCTTTGGTAGGTAAACAACACATTTGCTGGGAAGGAAAACATTGGACAATCTGAAAGCTCGCAACATCCTGAAAGCTCGCTTCTAATGATTTCAGTTATCCAATAAAAGGTATCACTTAAACTCCAAACTTTCTGTAGTAAAAGGATAATCTACCTTGCTCGCTTTCTGCTGTCTTCCACCTTCTCCTGCTTCAACAACTACCTAGTCTTTGTTTCAAAGGCACTCATTCCTTTGCACTTCCAAGAACTGGGTGCTGAAACATACTTTTTGGGCAGGACAGCACGGTTCTATGAGGCACTATTGGTGAGTTCAAATCCTATGGCAGTCCCATGAAATCCAAGATAGAATGATACGGAATTACTGAGACAAATGATTTAATAGAACAGATGCAGAGCTAGTTTCATGTGGTGTCACCTAGATATAACACAAGGCACTTAACCCCCCCTGCCATTCCTGACGGCTCCATCTCGTCCAGCACTGACTTGTCAGTCGTGCAATGGATGAGATGGAGCCGTCAGGTCAGAAGATCTGAGCCCCAGCAGCGCAGATTTACTATTATGTGCTGCTACGGGGCTCTGATCTGAAGGAGAAGCTCCCCCCCCCCTGTTCCCAGTGTGATTTCCAGATGTGCCATGTGCAGTTAACCCTTTTCCCTTGGTGTCTTCATTACACCAGGGGACAGAGAGTGCCAAAAGGCATTGTATTGGATACAGTGATAACTGTATCTAATACAATTCAAAGTAAAAAAACACATTTCCAATTGAATTAAAATGTTATTATAAATTTAAAAAAATACATAAATACATGCAGTTTTGAAAATTTTCATACAAAATAAGTATTTTAAAGATTTTATCATTATTTTTGTTTGTTTCAGACAATATTATATTCAGGATGTCTACTAGACCTTTGTACAGACATATTTTGGAAAGTTACAGACCTGCAACATAAAAGAATAGGAACCTTCCTAAAAAATAGGAACCTTTTTATACTTATCCTTTGTTGTCCTTTAGGACCATGTTGGCATGTTATATAACCTTTTTTTCTTCCAATAGTAATGGATGACGAGGAGCAAAATGTTAAACAAGAGGTACTGTCTTAAGGGATTGTAGTTGTGTACGCTCTATTGCAGTGGCTCCCAACCTTTTTTCCTCAAGGTCCCCCTTGCCTGTGTCCAAGACAAGCCAGGCCCTCCAACTTCTATCCGCATACAAGCATTAAAAGGAATGTTCCCTGAAGTGACATCATAACGCTCCCGCCCTGGGGTAACATCTCCTCCCTCCTTACTTGCATGCACACAACCCTTCTTGAGATCTCTAGCAATTGTGGGGCTGATGCCATCTTCTGGGACTTTGTCTCGCAAAGTCAGATGGTGACATTTTCTAAAAGAAGTTTAACTTTTAGTAAAAAAATTTAAAATGTCCAAAAAAAGTGCACTGCCACTTGTTTCCATTTCATCAGCAGAGTACAATTTGGGATTACCACTTTATTTCAGCCCGAGCTGGACTAGGCTTAAAGAAAGAGAGTGAAGAGGGGGAGCACACAGCTGAGTTTGTACAATTTTGCAGGGTGTCACCCCACCTCCGACGCCTCTGATGGTGTGCACCCCCTGTGATCTCTACCCGGCGTGGACCCCAGGTTGGAAACCACTGTTCTATTCCAAGAGATTGCAGAGGAATCCTTGTTTATTATATTAATAATATTCCGTTGAATTTTATGGGGACAGTGACCACTTACGAGTGCAACACTAACCTCCACTCCTCACAAATACTGTTTTTGTTTAAAAAAAAAATGTTCCTGGGATGTACCCTGCTATTGATTTACCAGATATGAAGTAGCTCACCAAGTATGTTTACTGTTACAGAACACAGGATGTAGATGACATTCTCTGCTCTGCCTGTAAAATAATTCTGCATAAATTAGGAAAGGAAATCTTAACATTTACTTAAACAAGATAATTGACATTCGGGATGAATCCAGCTCATGTAATTGATGTTGCTGTCTCTTGTTTACACTTTAAACACTTGCAAATGTTTGATTCCATCATTATGCATTTCTTGGAAACATCACAGCTCGCACCTTCTATTTGCTGTCAATATTTAGGCTTAAAAGCGCAGGCAGTGTTTGTTGCTGTCCTTATGGTGTTTTATTCTCTATATAGACAGTCCAGAGGCACGCAAGATGGAGAACTTTGAATTTAGAGAGAAGCGAGGCTCAGAAACCCATAGTAACTAAGCAGAAATGTAATTTAATATCAATTGTGTCTTCTTGTGGCCCTTTCACGCTAGACGCGTTGCCGCCGTGATGTTAGCTTTTATGGTGATGTATCATGGTGGTGTTAATGCAAGATATACAGGTTTCCATAGGAACATGCCTTTACGTGATAACGCAAGCATCCTGCAGCAAACATTTTTTTTACTGCAGCGCAAGTGACTTTCATACACTAGTATGGGATACTTAGCACAGTCGCATGCACTTATGCAGGATTTATTTACCCGCAATGGATGTGTTTGCTGTGAAAGGACCCTGAATGTTAAGCACCCCATACATGATTAGATTTTTTGCCGATCTCCCGGCAGATCGACCTCATGTGATGACATCATCATGCGCGGCCGCACCTGCCGAGGATCGACCTAACACCCTTTGTGTTCTGGCAACTACTTGGACAGGGATGCTGGTTCCCATCCACAAAAATGACATCGGTCTAAAGCTAGCCATACACAGCACGGATTCCCCTGCCAATCGATCACTCACCCGATCAATTCCGGCGATTCCGCCGGGATCCTCAGGTGAGAACGATTAGGCAATTAGGGAATCCGATAGTGGCAGCCCACCTTGTACGGCCGGATCCGTGTCCGATGGATCGCCTCCCTGACCGCAACGCCCCCTGATCAGAGCAGAATCAGACCCGAAAAGACCAACAGGTTGGTTCTTCCTCGGATCCGATTCTGTGCCCCCGATCCATCGGATGCGATCGGACGGGCAAGGTGGGCTGCAGGGGATTCCGGCACGATGGATCCGCGTGCACGCGCCCGGAATCCATCGCGCCGGAATCCGGCACGAATCCGTGCCGTGTATGGCAGCCTTAAGAATTGCGGACATGTCTGTAATGACTTGGATAGATTTCCACCTAATTTCTTGGCTGATCGGCCACTGTGAGTGCGCACGGCGGTTGATCGCCGAAAAATCAGGTAAATATCTTAAGTGTGCATGGGGAACTTAAGTTTTAACTGCAGGACAGTCTCTGCCAAAGAATGTAATTAAACCAGATGCCATCGATTTAAGCTGGCCTTACACGTATAGATTTTTGCAAGATTGACCATTGATTGTGATCAAATATCGATCGTACCTATACACTAAATTTTAGGTTAACCAAACACAATGTTGAATGAATCGACCTTAGGTACTATCCTTTTATTTCGATCTGTGCTGTGGTGTAGAGGTGTAGGTGCTTGTCTGCAGCAGCTCTGATGCTTTCAGTGAATGCGACCCCTGTGAAATGGTCATTTGACTACTGAGGGGGTCCCCACCCACAGGTTAAGAACCACTGCTCTAAGGCCCCCCATACATGCAGCCGCCATCATGCTGCAGCTGGTCACCCAGAGGATCGGGGCACACCCTTTGTGTGCCAGCCATTACTTTGGATGGGGATGCTGGTCTCTGGCCAATCGTCGTTCTCTGGTCGATCTCTTCATGTGGGCAGCAGCAATCACTGATCGATTGCCATCAATGTGCACAGTGATCGAACTTTTGCAAAATTGCAAAATACACTGCGTGTATGGCTAGCTTAAGTCTTTGCGTTGCAGTTAAAGGTCCATTTTATGATATTAGTTGTAAAGGATAGTGCTGTTTGTATACTTCTGTATTAGAAGTATCACAGTGATAATTTTTAGTGGGTGGCACATTTTTCTTGACTTTAAGTCATGAAAATGTTATAAGTCCATTATTGTCAACTTACCACTCTCTTCTATGGAGAAAATGTCATAAGTCGAATACTGCTGGCTATCAACCAGATAAAATGTATTTCTTCTATAGGAAATTCAAACAATGCGAAATGATGCCTATTATGCTTCCCAACACATTTGCAGCATGTGATAGAAAGTGTTGAATGTGTTCCATGGAAGATCAGGCAGTAATCAGGAGCTAGGATATCCCTCTTTCATTTGCTGTGGGGGGAAAATAAATTGAAATCATATTTCTTCTGGTGGAAAGCAAGATGTGGCCCTGAGGTTAAACCAATCAAAAACTGATAAGATTCCCAAAGCTCCCCATTTTCCATTGCACAACGAGAAATTATTCTTATTATTTCTTCCTGGGATGCTAAATGAAAGGCATTGAAACTGTTACTTCATTTTTACACACAGAGAGTACGAAATATTGATATGAATCTGTTTTTTTATTTTTTAATTTAGAAAATGAAGGGGACCAAGATGTGGGATGCTATTGATGAACTCCTTATCAGAAACTGGTAATATCCTGGTTATAATGCTGATCCTTTGACTTCAATGACAGACATTTGCTTGCTGTATAATTTTGCTAATATGTATTTAAACTAAGCCATGCAGCCAGGCAGCTAGTATTTTAACAAGAAGATAAGCAAATGCCTACTGTATTGTACACTTTTGTGATTTATTCATAAGTGAGATTTCCCATTACTGTCATATTTGTCTACAAGTTTGAAGATTCCTCCTCTTTTTTTATTCTGGTGGCAATTACAAACTTGGATTCCCTTCACTTTGATTCCATTTGAATCTCCCTAAAAGCGGGCACAGACATAAAAACCTGACGTGGTTGTACAGGACAGGACCAGCCATGGGTCATTGAACCATGAAGACAAAAATTTTAACTATTATTCTAGTAACCAGAAAGTGAGTTGGGAGATATGTTTGTTGTTCAAAGGATTGCTTTGCCCACAGGCAACTTTAATTTTGGTTGTTTATTAGTGTTGAGTGCGAAAATTAGAATCGTGAATTTTTATTGCAAATATTGGCACTTCGAGAATTTGCGAGAATCTTGCCTATGCTGCTTATTACTAGTTATTATTATTGTCAGGGTCATGTTCTATTGCCCTACAGTAAAGCCCCCCATACACCTTTAGATCACGTCCATTAGATCTACCAACAATTATGTAGTGCCGGGGCCTCCCTGATAGAATACATAGTGATTGGACGGTTTAGAAAGGTCCTCATATTACATGGTTTTGGCACGGGCAATGGATTATCTGTTGACTTAAGTGAGCCTGGCTAGCTTTAGCTGTTCCTTTAAGGAAGACATTACTATACAGACTCCAAATTCATCTATTGCTGCATGTATGTCTTAAACTGGTAACAGTTTGGGTGTATTTGGAAATTTGTGCAATCAAGCCTTCTTAAAACAGAAGGTATTTACACGGCCAAATCCAGCACAAATCCCAAAACTTTAGGTGGAAGCCTTTGTTTTGGGACAGTGGGCGGAGCCATGCAAATTATTCCTTTTCGCCCCATGAGCCAAATGCACATCCAGAAACCGCTGGTGTACAGTGCAAATATAGCCTTTTTGGTACAGAGCCATTTATTCCAGACTGCATACAGCTGTTTCAGGCTACTTGACCATCATCAGTGCAGTGCATGGAAACTATGGCTCTATGGAACAAAGAGAAGTACCCATGAAGGTTATGGTGAGAAGGGATGAAAGGAATCAAAAAGCCCTCAACTTGAGCAGTGCATAGCACAATCAAGCCTTCTTAAAACAGAAGGTATTTACACGGCCCAATCCAGCACAAATTGCAGTGCTATGCACTGCTCGAGTTGAGGGCTTTTTGATTCCTTTCATCCCTTCTCACCATAACCTTCATGGGTACTTCTCGAAATTTGTGCAAGAAATGTTCAAATGAAAAGCTTTTAAAACTTCCATTTAAAACTTTTAAAAATTCAACTTAATTGGTGAATCCTTTTAGTTTATTTCACTGACTATCTGCAAAGGGAGCTGGGGAATCTGCACTGCCCTGCATCATTTATTTTTATTGTAATGATGTCATCTGAGTGGCTGTTATTTTTCCTTCTGTGCAACCCCAAAACGACTCCCTCCCTACAAGTAAGACTCGTCATGTATTATTCATATTTGCTAACAGAAGTAATTTGATATTATTGTTTTCAGTATGACTTTATTAGTCTTTCACATAATTGTTTAAAGCTAGCCATACACGTGTCGGATTCCATGGCCAATTGATCACTCACCCAATTGATTCCGGCGATCTCATGTTGGTTCTCTGTCGGATCCAATTCTGAGCCCCCGATCAATTGGAAGCGATCACTCGGACAAGGTGGTATGCAGCGATCGGATCCTCTTAAGTGGCTGATTGATTGCAGCTCCCATTCCCGCTGAGATCGCCGGAATCAATTGGGTGAGTGATCAATTGGCCATGGAATCCGACACGTGTATGGCTAGCTTTAGATTACATCTAGCTCTCCTAAGCTAAGCGGTGCAGATCAGAAAATTGTTGTCAGTCAATCAGTACCTGTGTTTCTCTGTGTGTGTGTCTTTGTGTGGATGATGTATGTCTCTGTATGATTGGTGTGAGTGTCTATGTGAATGATGAATGTTTCTGTATCATTGTTGTGTGTGTATAATAGGAAGAAAAAGGGAGTTGTAGTTCAAATACAGTTTGATGGCCATTTCACACTAAATGCACTGTGACTGCAGTGGGGTTTTTTGGCTGATAATGCACACGCTAGCGGTAATTCTACCAGGTAAAGGCCCCCACTTGGCTAAGATCAGCTCTGGAAAGCAGCGTGATGATGTCATCACGCTGCAGTTCCGAGCTGACAGCATCGGTGTGCTGGCCGTTACCTTCAATGAAGATGCCAGTCTTCATAGAAGTTAACGGCATCGGCCGGCATTGGTCAGAGAATATCAGACATGTCCGTTCCCTGGCCGGCCAAGCTGTGGGGCGACAGGGATCTGCCCATCGGTTGGCGGCAAAAATCGGCCACCGATCGGTGCGTGTATGGCAGGCTTAAGTTAACTGTTTCTATTGCCAGTGAAACCTAGTGTTACTATATGGCACTGCACAAAAATGCAGGCTGTAGGCTTGGTATATGGTAAATCATTGAAGGTTTTTGTGCATATTTTGAGCATTAAAGCTTTTGCACAAATGTTGAACTGCGGGGAAAAGGCTGCAAAAAAAAGCACGATTCCGGGACGATTCCGTGTCCGATTCCACCTCCGATTCCACCTCACAAATGGCAACTCCCCCTGATCTGTGCAGAATCGGATCAAAAAGACCAACATGTTGGTTCTCTGACGGATCCGATTCTGGGCCCCTGAACGATCGGACGTGATCGGACGGACAAGGTGGGCTGCACACGATTCCGGCACGATCGATTCACGTGCACGCGCCCGGAATCGATCGGCCCGGAATCCGGCCGGAATCCGACCCGTGTATGGGGGCCTTTAGGCTATGTCTCCACTGCGTTCTCGGCTCTGGCCCCCCCTGTGCTAAATGCATTCCTTGTTGGGGGACCCGAGGGAGCCAATCCACATACCTTTCTAACGGACTGGCTGTTCTCACGGTGTTCTGCCGGTCCGCCGGCCGGAAGGTCAACTACATTAACCTCTGGCCGGCAAATCGGCAGAATGTCGTGAGAACAGCCAGTCCATTGGGAAGGTATGTGGATTGGCTCCGTCGGGTCACACCAAGGAATAGCCATGCCGAGAACACAGTGGAGACATACCCTTAAGGTCCCATCACAGCATTTATGTTGGGTTCTGGTCCGGATTTGGTCTGCACTACACCATTATTTATTTCACTTATTCTGTGCACTTATTCTTTGCATAGCCTTATTGTCATATAGTACTTCAGAGAACAGAACTTCATGATCAATGACTGCATTATGCTGAGGTCCTGTGGGTGCAAACCAAGACAAAAACATCTCCCCCAACACACCCAATGCTCATGATAGAATAGTTGTTGCAGAGACGTTGTGCTTTTGCAAAATGACACTGTGCATTGTACCCAGACATCTTTACATCTTCATGTTTCTAAAATCTTGGCTGGGTTTGAGGGAGAAATGCAGAGGACTATGTATAAAAAGTGTGGAAGTGGTGGAACTGAAATGTATGCAAATAACTTTAAATTAGTAATGAGTGCACTCTCTAAACCCCCCCCCCCCCCCCCCCCCCCCCCCCCCCCCCCCATACACCTTTAGATCACTCCATTCAATTTCCTTTAGATCTACCAACAACAATGTAGTGCTGAGATAGAATACATAGTGATTGGAAGGTGTAGAAAGATCCTCATATTACACGGTTTTGGTAGAACAAAAGTTGATTGTACAGAAATTGTATGGTAAGATTGTAAGGTGTATGGGGGCCTTTAATCATGTCAGAATTGTTTCATTTCAAAATATGAGCAAAGGATTAAATCAAACAAAAATGTGTCTTTGTCCTAGACGTTATGGAGGGCAATGTTAATGGTCTTTGTAGCAAAACGCTGTGTTTCCTTTATTTCCATCAAATTTAATAAAAATAGAAAAATAGGAAATTGTATAAAGTGTTTTATTTGTAACATTTTATGTTCCAGAAAAATGTGTTAAATTATTAGGATGTTCTTTCTAAAGGTTTATGAGTTTGCGGCCCCCTGTGTTGTATAACAGCAGGCTTGCTCTCTTCCATCATTCCCTCTGGTCTATCAATATTCTTGTTTGTGAGAAGAGTGTACTTTTCCATACTCTTTTTCACGGCAGGAGATGCTGCTGCGATATTGTCTTTGTTTTGTGCGGCCAGGTGCTGACACCAATATGGATGATGATGTCATGCTACCTTTCATTAAATGTAATCCAGACTACTGCCCGTCTACTAACGACAATAACTGCAACAGCAAATACATCTGATTCTATATTGTAAGGTGATTTTTTTTATTTATGATGAGGCATGCATGCTTCCATGAATCCCTTTTATGCGTTCCTGGTTGTGTTTAGCACACAAATCTGGACAAGCAACTAAAGTCTGAACTCCTGATCAGCACCATTGAACACTTACAAGTGGATACCTCATTAAGTACTGAAATCTGATGTTAACTAGCAGTCTCAAGAGATCAGTAATGGCAGCCTATGTATTTATCTAATATTTCCTTATTGTTATTTTCAGTAACGTCAGACCTGACCCATGAACAGTATACTGAGAACTAAAAAGACCTATCAGGGCTACTAAGCAGAAAACGATAATTAATAATATTATCATCATTACTATATTCAGGGGTGCACATAAGTGGTACTCTGGTACTCTAAAAAAACTAGCTATGCGCTCCTGCATTATTGTTACAAAGCTCATATGCGTACTAAACATTTGGAGCTAAATATTAATTGTATACAATTTATGTCACTTGGATAACTGCAAGGAAATATGAATAACTATGAAAGGTTGCAGTTAGGATTGGATTGCAGCTAATCCAAAAAAAATTGGACTTGTAAGGGTGTTGGAGATCTGGGGGATGAAAGTCAGAGTAGGCATATGTAAGGGCCACATTTGACAAGAGAAAAGCACTGTGTGACAGCTGGAATATGACTATGAAAGGATGACATTTGGACTGCTGGTAGTCTCAGGGGTTAGTAAAATAAGGGCCAGAAAATGTCAGGTTTGTACTACTGAGGTATAAATGTAAATCTATACAATTTATGTCACTTGGATAACCGCAGGAAATATGAAAAACTATAAAAGGGTGCAGTTAGGGGTGTGAAATTGGGAATGTAAATTACTAATCCAAAAAAAAAAAGTTGGACTTCTAAGGGTGTTGGAGATCTGGGGGATGAAATTATGAGAGGGCATATGTAAGGGTAAAATCTGACAAGAGAAAAGCACTGGAACATGACTATGAAAGGTTGACATGTGGACTGCTGGTAGTCTCAGGGGTAAGTTACTAAGCCAGACATTTTCAGGGTTGTACTACTGAGGTATGAGATCTGGGGGTTCAAACGTGTTGTACTGTGAAAGTTACATTTAACCCTAAGCCAGCTGCTGACCTGTGGATGGAGACAACTGCAGCAGAACCTTCCATGCAGGAGGCTGACGCAGAGGACAATGAGGAAGACCACATACATATGGGGTGAGTACCAAACACCATCTCCTGGTTCTCATCTGAGGAGCTCACTAAAAAAGTTATGTGCACCCCTGACTATAGCCCCCCATAGACAGGCCGATTCCCGGCCATAGTTGCAGCCGACCAACCGGCGTGCTCGCTCCTGCCAAGCACATAAAGGTCAGTTGGCCGCAACTATAGGGGAGCCCACCTTGAGGATCTGACAAAAAGAGCCGGCAGGTTGGATCGCAGACGGATCCGTCCTGCTGGTTCTTTTTCTGCCCGATCCTCCGATCCTGTGCTGCAGGCTGTTAACTCGGAGGGGAAGTCTCCTCCCCCTCCGAGTTAATTGGCTACAGTCTGACAGGAATCGCCTGTGTTAGTGGAACACGCGGGATTCCTGTCCGTTTTGTAGCCGACTCCTCACAGCATGGTGATGTCACCACGTTGTGAGGAGTCTGCTAAAAAATTGATCGGGACGTCTATGGCCGGCTTAAATCATTACCATCAAGCAGGCAAATATACATGGTGTTTTATGAATGTACATGTAAAAGGATTTTCAAGAGTTAGTTCACACTATTATATGTAGCAATCACATATGCTTCAGTGTGCTGTTTTTTTCTTTAAGAGAACCTCAATAACACAATATAAAAATGTGCTACAGCTAACCACACTACTGTGTGTTTAAGTGTAATCAATATTGTTAACTTGTTAACCAATTCAATGCAATTACCATTAAGTTGTGTTGAGTGTGAATATACAAATCATAAATTTTTTTTGCGAATATCTGTACTTTGAGAATCCGCGAAAATCTCAAGCATAGTGCTATATCTTTGTGCTCTCAAATATTCAAGATTCTGCGGAAAGTACTATGCATTGCGTTCACAATATTCACATGTACAAGTTCCGATTTTGGCAATGAATTACTTTTATGAGTGTTGTCTTGTGGTTATTACATTGCAGCTGCTATTTCACATTCTGCCACTAGATGTCGGCCTGACAATACACATTGCGTTCGCAATATACAAGTGCAGATTTTTCGCGATAAATACAGAATATCTTGAATTTTTGAATTTAATAAGAATATTTAGAGAATAATTTGCGAAATGTTGTGTGAATGTGGATTTGAATATTGCCTATGCTGCTCATCACTACCATTGGGTATAGAAATTATGGGTGTTGGTGTTTTCTTTTTTCAGTATTGAAATATCCATATCACATAGGACAATGAACATTGATATGAGATGTAGCCCACATTGTTGTGCAATACTGTACCAAAACAGTGAAAACCCTTCCTAAACCATGGCCTTCTATCAACAAGATCCACTCTATAAAATACATGAATGCTGTCAGGTATTGTCTAAAAAATGCTCCTTTAAGCCTCTCTCTGATAATGCCATTTTAGTCATATGGCTGACACTAAAGCAAGGAACACGCGGCTCGATATTGGAGCCGTTCGATGTTCCCTGCAGTAGCGCAATGACGTCATCATGCTGCAATCAGATATTGGAGAAGCCGGAGAGACAGCACATCTGTGTCTTCAGCTCAGCCAATGCTTTGCAGGGGTCTTCATGCTAAGCAACGGACATTGACCAAGGTTTACGGTCATGTCCGATATCCCTGTTTTTGAGCGGGATGGATTGGTCCCGCTCAATAACAGGGATGGCCGTATATGATATAGGCCAGACAGATGGCCGTGAGTGCACACGGCGCTCAAAGCGGCCATCGATCTGGCCCATATCTACACTTGTGTACCCAGCCTAAAAAGAATTTGGGTCATTCAGATAGACTGTATTTATTTATGACTTAAAGCTTGGAGGGAGAGGGGTCTGTAAATGAGAACATACATATGAGCACACAATAATTGCCAACCATTTATAGTAAATGCCTATTGTAATTTGTGAGATGGATGTAGACAAAGAGTGTTGTCATTTTGTGATATATCGTTGTAAAATTGTAACATGTTTTATTGGACTGCCACATGAACGATCTAATCTGCAACAAAACAAGAGAAAAAATATTAAAGCACGACAAATGAGTAGAATGGGCTGTACATCACTCACAGGAGCCTACACATATTACCAGTGGGACTTCATAGAGGCTCATCATGCATGTACTCTGCATCCTCCCACATTGCAGGTTTCTCATTATTCTGTTTTAAGCACAAATGTGTTTTCTACATCAACAGGAGACATAAAAAGTAGCAACATGGCACCACAGGCCCCTGCTGCCATTGTTCTAGGACAGGTTTTCTTTAGATGCGTACATGATTCCCTGTATGTGATGTGTAAATATAACAAAACTATCTAATAACAAGTCCTGTGATCTTCTTCATGGAAATAATTTGACAAATTGCCTTATTCTGCTATACGATACCCTCAGGCTGATGAGCATCATCAGTCCAGCCACTTCTTCTGAGCCCAGGTCATCTTGGATCTGCCTAAGCCAGTGACTGGTCAGTGAAATAAACAACAGCACAGAGGTACATTGCTTGAATTGACATAATAATATAATGCATTTAATATTGTAATAATGAGCTGCAGTAATGTGTGTCTTTTGTATCTACCCAGATATCAACACCTGTGGACCACTCCCAAAATATAAACAGAATTGCACAAAATAGCACAGAAATTCCTCATTGCTATAACAAGCTTATATAATTCTGTAATAGAATGTCTGCCTGTAAGTTATAGCTAACAGCCAGAGTCAATAGAGTCATCAGTCACCATCACTTGAGCTCAGCATCTCACGCTGCAAATTATGGGCATTGCATGAACCGCCAGATAAATCCAACATGCTGATCGGTGATACTATAAATCCAACATGCTGATTGGTGATACTAGAATCCTTACAACCTCTGGTCACACAGACAGAAATGCATGATGAATAATGTCAGAAGCATTCTAAAATCCTGGGAAACAGCTGCTTGCATAGAGGACTCAAAACATGTTAACATGAGTGTTAGGCTAGGTTTCCACTACTTCTTTTTTAACCAAAAAGACACAGAGAGGACACTTCCCATTCTAATGAATGGGACAGTATCCACTCCATGTTCTAAATGCAGCTTGCCCACACCACTTTGTTTAGAATCCAGAGTGCTGCATCTTCATTGCAATGCCGCCAAAGACGCGTCCATTGAAGATCAAAGACACTTTTCCGCATTTTTGTCATGCTAAATGAATAGGGCACAATCCCACCACAAGAACGCACCCTAAGCTGTGAGCAAACCACCCTCAAGTCGTGGAAAGGCTGCCTGCAAATCAGCCACTGCGTGTCATGTCATTTCCTTAAGATTGTCTGGGTCAGCATGGCCTTATTCCATGCTAACCCAGACAATCAAATCTAACAGTTGAAAGGAACCTTATGGTGAAGACAGCATATATAATAGTGTAAAGTTCAAGAGAAAAAGAATAACTCCAGCTGTATAATAGAAATACTATATATCACCATGTGCCCATGAAAGGGGGTGATTGCCAAACTACCCAGTAAATGTTAACAAAACAAATATGATATAGTAAAAAAAATGCTAGATCAAGGGAGGTAGCCAGCCTCCCTCCTAGGACTTTGTGGCACTGGCTAGGAATGGAAATGGGATGTTTAAATGTTTAGGAGATACATTTATTGATACAAATAATACAATGTGAAACATTCTAAAGGGAGTACAGTCATACATCCCATGCCCACTTTTAATTTTATGCCCAGTAAATGTTGTTGGATTCACAGACACTGCCCTCCTTGAAATTTAAATTGAGTGATGAGACCTTCAACTCTTATTGAAAGGCTTCCACAAGTTTTAGGAATGTATTTAATGGAATTTGTGACCATTCATCTAGAAGACATTGATGTTGGCTCAGGCTTTGCTCTAATTTATAGATGTTTTATCAGGTTAGGGTCAGGGTTGTGTGTCATGTCTCTTCACTCACTCGTCTATGTCTTTGCACACCTTGCTTTGTCTGCTGGTGCCCAGTTATTATGGTAAATAAAACTTTGCACATATTTGGGAGCATATACCTATCAAAAATATCATGGCATCCTGAGGCATTCAGAGTTTCTTTCACTGAAATCAAAGGGGTTAAGCCCAACCGCTGAATAACAACCCCACACCATACTCTCCACTGCCACACTTTACACTTGGCATAATAGTGCCATTGGTACCATTCTTCTGCCAAATTCAGAAATCCCTTCCATTCGAGACACCGATTGCCAGAAAAGCGTTATGTATGAATCCACATAACATGAATCCAGTGCTCTAGAGCAGTGGTGGGCAACTGAGTTGATATGGATGGCCACAAGTGCTGCCCTCGGCATCACTTAACAGCACATAACATTTTCAATCTATACTGACTTGTATAAGCATTTTAGAATTAAGAAAAAACAGCAGGCATAGCTAGAAGACGTTATTTTTCATTTTTTTTCAAACAAAACATGTTTTTAATGATACTTCAAGCATTAGGGAATGATGTAGTGCGATAATGCACATTTTGTGTCATATATATATATCATCAAAGGTTATGTGCCTTTATTTTGAGGGTATGCTCCACATACAATAATCCCCCATTCATTGGTGAAATAATGGGAGCATAGGCACACATCTTCTTAGAACGGGAGATCCTTGGTGAGGTGAGGCACTTGCTCAGGCACTGTCTGGGTTGCTGATTGGCTTTTATGTGCTCAGCCAGAGCAAGTCCCTCTCCTCCTTTTCCCTCCCGAAGATGATCCTGGGCGAGAACAGGTGAGTTCCCTTGCCCTATGCATTTACAGTTAGGTTACTGGGGCCACAAGTGGAAAACCAAGGGGGGCCGCCAAGGAACGCCCAAAGGACCGCATGCAGCCCCTGGGCCGCAGGTTGGGCACCTGGGCTCTAGAGTCTGGTGGTGCTGTAGTTACCACTGTATCTGATACTTTTCGTTGTACTTGGTGAGGTGATATAATCTTTGGATATATCTGCTTGGCCATGGAACCCCATTCTATGACACACCAGTCTTCAGCTGATTTGAAGACCATAGGAAAGCTGAAGCTCTTGCCTCTTGCAGAACATTGGTGATGTATGGATGTATGCACCTCAGCATGCGCGTATCCTGCTCTGTGAGCACACCTGGGTTGTATAAGTTGCTGTTGTTATCAATGGCTTCCATTTTATTATAATAATTTGTTCCCACTAGTTTGTAGTACCACATTGGAGATCACTGAACTCTTGACAGAGATAAATCTTTGAATCATAGGTGCTTTGTAAATGCTTGCATTTATACACCCCTATCCATGGAAATGATTGGAAAACCTGAAGTGGTCTTCCAATATTTGGGTGTGTATGTGTGTATATATATTAGACTGAATAGCCTTCATGGATGCTTTGTTCTCCCCTGCTGGTTAGAGATGTTTATCCCCAAGATATGTAGAGGGTCCCTATATAGGATTTACTTGTCATGTTAACCCCTTGCTCCCCCTCAGCAGCCATGTTTCCCTCAGCCTGTGACAACTTAAGTCCCTTCTCAGCGTAATGTGATGAATAATGCAGGAGGCTGGGGCCACGTGACCCAGGTTGAGTCTGAATGATTCAGGACCTGTGCGTGCACATCCAGGCCCCGCCCCCTCCCTGGCAGTGACACAGACAGGAGACATGGAGCTGAGCAGTGGCTGCCGCGGTGCCTGCTGATTTCCCGGAGTCGGTGAGTGTCTGTGGAATCATTCCGTACCTTCTCACTCCGTCCTCTGCCATCCGTGACACCGGCGGGGGTAACCCTTGTAATGCCCACTGATCCGCAGCTTGTGCTCCTAATCCCATCTGCCTTATCCCTGTCAGTGATGCTTGCAGTGTATGCAGCGATCTCCATCAGTGTATGTGTGTTGTCGGTGTTCTCCTTTATTGATGGGCTGTAGAAGGGCGTTTGCTTGTGCAGCCTTCACTTATAGATCGGTGTGTCCCGGAGGAAGGGGACTTCTACAGTCC
>CM070035.1:54104319-54121710 GCA_036250615.1 Ptychadena robeensis | reverse complement strand
CAGGCTACTTGGCCATCATCAGTGCAGTGCATGGAAACCATGGCTCTATGGTGTGGGGCCGTGTAAATACCTTCTGTTTTAAGAAGGCTTGATTGTGCTATCCACTGCTCGAGTTGAGGGCTTTTTGATTCCTTTCATCCCTTCTCACCATAACCTTCACGGGTACTTCTCTTTGTATTAATCTATGAAAGCCAGGAAATCTGCAATATGTGATGGTCTTCATACATCGCCAGTGCGGGTTTCAAAAATCTGATATCTGTCCATACAAGGAGAAGCAACACGTGGATCTGGATGAATGAGAACCATCCTGGCATGGCCAACCAGCATGACTGTAGAAAGCTGAATGATGAAGGGAGCTGTCTATGCTCCTAGTCCTCTGAGTCAGAGCTTACACATGTTTAAGGACTGTCTGTTTCGTCCACCATGTGACAGTTCTCAGCCCTGGTGATTGGCTGATCAGGAACCCAGTGCTGCATTCAACATGCGTCAACAGTGGAGTCAGAGCCCCGTTACGTTGATGTTGAAGTAGAACATCTGCGTCCACAAGGCTTGCACTGACATCAGTGTATCCCAGCGCATAGTGGAGCCCTAGCCTTACTGTTTTCAGTATATTGTGATTGGTGATTTTTGGGAAGGAAGATAGAAGTGTCCCTCATATGGATAATGTAGGCAGGATTTTAAGGTAAAGAAAAATTGAGCTGTAGTTTATAACTAAACATTTGATTGCAACGCTCTCACCGAGCATCAATAACAGGTATCCACATTTTATGAGTCACCACTATACAATGACATTTTGTGGCAAGTATAGGTGAAAGTAAATTAATACATGCTTAAAGGCTATGTTCCCACATAGGTGATCAGCCGCAGAGCCGATGCAATTTTAATCAGGTGCGGCAATCGTAGCTGATCGCCTCTATATAGTTGACTTCAACTAAGGGCAGTAATTGGCCCCGGGCAGTTGTGGCTCGTGATCTGAAACGCAGGCCATCGCGTTCGGGTTGCGGGCTGGTTGCCCCTTGATTGCGCCCATAGACAGTGAATGGGCACGGTTAAAATCGATTGTCACTTCATCCGCGCCCATTCACTGTCTATGGGTGCAATCAGACGGGAGAGGCAAGATGTCCTGCCCCCCCCCCCACTTCCTGGCTGCCACAATTCTAATTGTGGGGTGCTAGCGATATCCCGCAGCTTCGCACCACAATTAGAATCGCCAAGTGGGAACATAGCCTAATTGTTAACACATTTCGCACATTATCGTTGCTTCATCAGGAATAAATGCATGTTCTTAACAAGAAGTTTGCTTAACTTTATCTAAATTTACTTTGCCTCTTAGAATCCTGCCTACATCATCCATATGGGTGCTTTGTAGTCGGTTTAGGTGCAGCCAAGCTTTGTTATTTGTATTTATTTTAGGATGCTGGCAAAACTTTGCATATAATGACATTGTTAACACACAATTTTTCATTAGTTACAGGAAATTAAGGTGACTGCAGAACTAGAACAGTGTCTTATAATAAAAGTGAACTTTCCCCTTGTTCTTTAACAGACACTTTGCTCTAGAACATTGGCCTTCCCTGTGCTAATTACCGCAATGAAATATCCCCGCTCCTGCATATGAAGGAGATATATTGCATTGGCTATATATAGATTAGAACATGATGTGTCTAGGTAGGCCTGATGCACAATATGTGCAAATGTGTTAAATGTCCTACAAATGGCATGGCAGAGTATTAGTTCTACCTTGCTACAGTGATGTCTTATAACTGATTCTTCCTAAGAGTTGTGGGAATGATGAAGTGTGCATCCAGTGTTTATAAAGCATTCCTCCGGGTATTCCAGTGTTCTGAAGCTAGAAGCTTAATTGGCTGCTGACTAAAATAGCCACACGGTTCCTGTGGGGCAGACAGAGTAGAATTATCCAAGTTGGTGCAATGTTTTGGTACATGAAACCATAAGGAACATTAGAGCGGTATTATAATATCTCACATGATGTCTGTATACGTTGTAACATGTAATGATACATCAATAGAAGTGAGGAGGTGGCTGTGCTTACACACAGACAGTGAGCTTGATGTGCAAAAGCTGGGGATTCTTAATACGGAAATAAAAAGTGTAAAAGCATTTTATTCCCTTCATTAATTATTTCACTTATTACATCAATTTCTAAAAAGCTAAGATGCTTTGTAAAAAAAAAATATTAAATAATAATATAGATTTTTTTTATATTTAAATATTTTTTTTGTAAAATGCATTAAATTAAAATGTATTATTTTTCGCACTATAAGACACACCGGACCATAAGACGCACCCCAACTTTTTGGAGAGAAATTTTGGAAAAAGAAACAAAAAAAACACATCAAGTGAATATACAGAATGTTTCAGCAAAGTAGGCAGGACTGGACCATGCAGTATTCACTCTGTATTCCTTCAGCCAAAAGGCCAGTGCCATGAGGGAGGTCTTCACTGCAGCAAAGTGTCAGGGCTGAAACTTTAATATGTGTTTTATACACAAGCAGTTCTCATTCTCTGAACGCACTGATCAACTTATGGAGAGACACATTTTACAATCTGGCACTACAAACTTACCCATGGGCAGCTATTTACATATGGGAGGAGATATGAGTCTTTGTCACAAAATGTATTCATTTGCAGAATGTTCATGTAAATACACAACTCATGCTATCTAATTGTAAAATCTGTCTCTCCATTAGTTGGTCAGTGTGTTCGGATAATGGACACTGCTAGTGCTCATGCAGCTAATATCTCCTTCTTGGCAGTGTTCAGTGTTTTTTTTGGCTTGGTTGGAGGGAATGGAACAAATTTTCAGCCTTCTGGGATGCAAAGCTATTGCTCCCAGGATGGTTGGGACTAAAATAAAATATATTTCTACATATTCTTACCATAAGACTTTTTCCTATTGATTATAATGTATCTTATACATACAGTACAGTATCAGTAATACATTAACATTAGGTGCTATTTTATCACTTGGGGAAGAAGAGACGCTGGTGTGTATAAGTGAAATGTTCCATAAGTAGAATTTTACTCAACAGATTGCTTTTTGTATTTTAAATTTCATAATGTGTCAAATGTTTTTTAGGGGGACAGGTCTGGATTTTAGGAGGCAGGGCCTTCCCCGGGGGCAGCATGTGTTGCTCCAAATCTTGTTTTTGTCATTTGATGTTCTTCACAGATGTCATGTGTATTCATGCACCCATAATCACGTCATAGATATCATAGGTGTTGGCTATTGAACTCAAAACTATTGCGCTAATAACAAACTGAATGATCCCTCTATTATTTATCATAAAGCATGCAGCATCTCTGATTTCCCCAAAAAGTTTTTTATACATTTGGCTAGATTTGCAAGATCAACAAAAAGATAATGTGAGCGGTTTCTTATAAAAACTGCTTTCCAGGTTGGTGGTTTCTGATTATTATACTTTTTGACTGAAAAAGAACAGTAGTTTAGATGTTAAGCTATCTTCAGCACAAATTGCTGAAGTGCCACTGCTGTATGTTAGTTTTATCTCTTTGGCTAAAAATACAAACGCCTAAAAGCCAAAAGTCTTCATTCAAGACTGAAGAGCCTGGACCCAGAAGCTATAGTACTATTTCTAAATTGTCTTTATATATGG
The DNA here is from genome assembly GCA_036250615.1 of Ptychadena robeensis. NCBI lineage: Eukaryota > Metazoa > Chordata > Amphibia > Anura > Ptychadenidae > Ptychadena > Ptychadena robeensis. Next base: position 54,118,072 of record CM070035.1, on the reverse strand, counting down.
CTTCTTTTTATGGTAAAGGTTTAATCTGCATTTGTCGATGAAGCTTTAGGCCACAGTTTTCATAAACCATTGGTTCCCAAACTTTCCCTGCAGGGCCCCTCTTTTCTATAATATAACCCCCCCCTCCCCATTAAAACTACACAGTTTCGTAATAAGGGCCCTCAAAATGTATTTGAAATACAACTCAACTTTATCATACAGAACCAAGCATACAGAAACAATGATCATTCGCATAGAGGAACACACACACACATATACCATATTGTGAATTAAATTACTGGATCGTTTATTCCAAACCAGTTCTTCCAGAGGGTGCAAAGATCAAATATATTGTTTTTAGCCTTGTTATCTGTGTAAAGAGATATTTCTATATTCTATCAATAATTTTTTGATCATATGTACCCTAGATGATTAAATAACCTAACCTTACTATTGTCATTAAGGACAGGTCACTATCTGCCTGTTCTCCCAAAAAGACCTCCTTCTCTCTATTTCTGTCTAGTCCTGTTGTCCATCATACAAATAGTATGTTGTCAAAGTTTTGTGTGTTGTGTTAGACTGCACATTCATTTCAGTTAGTTGCCCAATGCACAGAACGCACCTAAAAATCATGCAATGCATGTGTTGCGTGCTGTGTTGCTGTTATGAGAAGGCGTATTTCTATGCTTGTCAGAACCCAGTAAAGCCCCCCAAACACCACATACAATTACCATCGAATTCTGTACAACCAACTTTTCTTCTACCAAAACCATGTAATAGGAGGACCTTTCTACACATTCCAATCACTATGTATTCTATCAGGGAGGTCACTATACTACATAGTTGTTGGTAGGTCTCATGAAAGTTGTATGGAGGAATCTGAAGGTGTATGGGGGGCTTTAGGGTGTAAATCCACTACATTCATAGTGGATCATAGGGAAAAAGACACGGGTGCTCCTTTTCACTCCTTTTAAGAGTAGGTAATGGCTGTGCAGCGATAATGCTCCCATTGCAAATCAATGGGCATGATGCAATCAATACAGAAACAAAAAATAAAGTGTGTGTGTGGGGGGGGGGGGGGGGGGGGTAATAGTACACAACACTGGGATGTTATTTCCAATGGATGTGTCCCGTGCCAGTCATGCAATGCTCAAGAGTCACTTATGCAAAATGTAGAAAACCTGCTTTTTTTGTGCGGCGCGGTGCACACACAGGCTATTATGTGCCCTGTGTGTAGCCCATGACTTTGAATGGGCAGTGTTGTTCCCATGCCTGTTTAAAAAACAGAATGAAAAAATGTGATGGAGTTTAAGCCTTAAGCCTGCCATAGACACCTCGATCTATGGCAGACCTTTAGCAGACTGATTAGAGCGTGGTGACGTCACCACGCTCTAATCAGTCTGCCACATGTGGTAAAACAATCCTGTGTCTTCCACTGACACAGAGGACTGCCGTCCGACTAGCCAATAACAGGGAGGGGGAGGAGACTCCCCCTCACTGTTTACAAGCTGCAGCTGGTCTCACTCGCAGTTGTAGAAAAAAAAAACGGCAGGACGGATCTCTTTGTGACCCGACTTGCCGGCTTTTTTTCTACATACTTCAAGGTGGGCTCCCACATAGTTGCGGCAGACCAACCTTGATGTGATCTGCGGGAGATGTATTCTATCAGGGAGGTCACTATACTACATAGTTGTTGGTAGGTCTCATGGAAATTTTATGGAGGAATCTGAAGGTGTATGGGCGACCTTGAATTCAAACAGGTTGCTGGTCCAAACAGCTGACCATTAACCAGGGTCATATGATGACCAGCAACCCATAGAGAAAGTGACAATTATCCTTACAACGTTTGATTCACCACCAAAGACTCTGACTTCCCGAATTTAGTCTCTTGACAGCTCCTCTAACGGTTCTTTTCCCCCTGCTAATTGTCTCTTTTTTTATCCTTTTTTTTTACGTTGGACTCTTACATTGGGGGAGCACCTACAACGAAGCCATCTCTAACCTAAAAACATTTTTAAATTATGTTAACGTTTGAGATTTTAGTAACAGGTTAAAACATACAAGCAGTATCCAAACTATTTCCTGGATTTTACCAAATAAAAGGAAGCCAACCACCCAACAAGCCAATTGAATGGCTGACGTCAGATGTCATTAACAAATAACATAAAGGATAGATGTGACTGTACTGACAATGGCAGACAAAAGACGAGGTTCAGTTTACCTATTGTTTCCAAACCATCTGCCAGGATATTTGTCTACTTTTAGGCCAACATCCTCAATGATAACTGAACTGAACTCATTCTCAATACTCTATACAGGATAGAGATGATAAAACCACAGCTGTGGAATATTTACATTATAAACCCAACTAATATAAAGGGAAGTTTTATTGTTTAACTAACAAAGCAGTTTGGTATATTCAATCATTGCAAAAAGAATAAATAAAGCGTACCGTGTATACTCGAGTATAAGCCGACCCGAATATAAGCCAAAGTACCCACTTTTCGAAAAAAATCTGGAAAGACTGAATGATTCGAGTATAAGCCTAGGGAGGGAAATGCAGCAACTAAGGCACAGAAACACACAGCAAATGTAGTTTTGTTTTTAGGTGTAATTATTTAATACAGCAGATTTGTAAGTTAATTACAAAGCCCCTGAACATGATATCATCAATAAAATTGCTGGAGATGTAGAGAAGGGATGTGGGAACATTGTAAAGAAAAAAAGTATTGTTCTAGCATATCAAGTTTTTTCACAAAATAAGTTCACATTTGACTTGAATTTGAACAAAATTTTTGCAAAAACTACATATGCTAGAGCAATAAGCTATTTGGTGATGATAGCATGTTCGGGGACTTTGCAATTCACTCATAAAGCCCACTTAGAAAATGCCGCGATTTTCATTTTTTGACCCGAATATAAGCCAAATTTCATTTTTTTGAGCAAATTTCAGGTGCTGAAAATTACAGCTTATATTAGAGATGCTCCGATCAGCACATTTTTGGGGGCGATCACCGAATTACCGATCACCCAAGTTATGATCTTGCCGATTGCAGATCACTGCCGATCACAAAATGGAAGGGGAACTGCGGATCTATGGGGGGCAGAGGTGCACTGTATAATATGGGGAGGCCGAGGTTGCGCTGTATATATGTGGGCGCAGAGGTGTGCTGTATATATGGGGGCGCAGAGGTGCGCTTGTATATTATGGGGCGCAGAGGTGCGCTGTATATATGGGAGGCAGAGGAGCGCTGTATATATGGGGAGCAGAGGGTGCGATGTCGAATGGGGGGGCAGAGGTGCGCTGATAATGGGGGGAAGAGGTGCACTGTATATATGGGGGGACGGGGCCGTATAGATGGGGGGCGAGGGTGAGGGGTGGTTGTATATAGGGGGGGGCGGGGATGTGGGAGGCAGAGGTACACTGTATAACCACTGTATATAAACTTAGAAAGTACATGCAAAAGGGAACATTGAGCGTGTATGCCTAGCTTTAGAAAGGAGAGGACCTACCTCTGTAGGACACTGATCTATAGGGGCTCTATGGCTGGAAGTGGCAGTGTAGTCCCTAATAGGGAAAGATGGAGTTCATTTTGTAGTGGCCAGTACTCAGAGTCGACACGATACACATGATGGAAGCTGGATCTCTGTATCTGTGGGCGTTTATATGGCAGAGAACTGTACTTGATGGAAAATGGAAAGTCTAAATTAAACTTCATTCTTAAACTTCGTTTGCTGGTTCAGTTCTACTATATAGAACGGCGAGTCAGTGGACGGGGCTGAGCTCACTCTAGAAGTCAGATGACACAGCTCCCTGCCAGGGAGACAGCTGCAAGTCTGCAGAAGAAATTAAACCCGAAGATCCCGAATTCATGACTGGATCATTGAGTGATCTGATTCAAATGATCCGAAGTCATGTAAAAGCATCCGAACTTCCCATCAATCTCCTCACAGACTGCTCACTGGGACAGGCAGTTCGAAGTCAGAATACACTCCCAGCAGACATTTGCGGCGGCGCCTGTTTCCACCCAAATGCAATTCCAAGCTGGAAGCTGATTGGCTAGCTACGGTTGCCAGTGGAGGAGCAGGCTTCTATGCAGCTCGCGTCAGGCCACGCCCCCGGGATCGGCGTTTTTTGCGCCGATCGCGGTTTTTAAGCCAATATCGGCCGATCGTGATCGGCGGCCGATCAATCGGAGCATCACTAGCTTATATTCAAGTATATACGGTATATAGCAAATGAGTAATTAAAATGATGGTATGGATAATAACTTCATGTATACACTGACAGGTATATCATATAGCCTTTAACAGGTTTATTTAACATCTAACATGTTTTTATTTTATCTTATGCATATTCGGTAGCCATATATGTGTCATTAATATCCTACAGATCCAGAACCATCAGCCTGTGTACAGCCTTAGGAAGCCATTTTAGAGAAACATGTAGCAAGTACACAACCAGAATATAAAGTGGTTGCTCAGTTTTTAATTAAGCATATTGGTGATTGTCGACATTTTTATATATGATTCACTAATAAAACGGGACTTTGTTATGACTAACAAATGTCTGATCTATGAAGTGGGTTCAATCTAATTTATTTCAATTCTAAAGCCTGCCATAGACACCTCGATCTATGGCAGACCTTTAGCAGACTGATTACAGTGTGGTGACGTCACCACGCTCTAATCAGTCTGCTACATGTCGTATAACAGTCCTGTGTGTTCCACTGACACATAGGACTGCCGTCCGACTAGCCAATAACAGGGAGGGGGAGGAGACTCCCCCTCACTGTTTACAAGCTGCAGCTGGGCTCACTCGCAGTTGTAGAAAAAAAAAACCGACATGACGGATCTCTATGCGACCCGACCTGTCGGCTTTTTTTCTACATAATTCAAGGTGGGCTCCCTCATAGTTGCGGCAGACCAACCTTGATGTGATGGGAGTCTGCCTGTCTATGGGGGGCTTAACAGATGAGAGGACCAAGTACTAGTGCAAATAACTTAAAATTTACTTTAAATTAATAGTTTAGGTCCATCAATAGAAAATAAAATTTTCTATTGAATTGATTGAACAAAAGTGAAGGAATAGGGAGGGGCATTCAAATGGTAAGTGCAGAGAGAGAAATTGATTGTATCTGTAAAGCCCCCCATACACCTTCAGATTCCTCCATACAACTTTCATGAGACCTACCAACAACTATGTAGTATAGTGACCTCCCTGATAGAATACATAGTGATTGGAAGGTGTAGAAAGGTCCTCATATTACATGGTTTTGGTAGAAGAAAAGTTGGTTGTACAGAAATTGCATGGTAATTGTATGTGGTGTATGGGGGGGCTTAAGGGGCCTGTGCAGGTCCGATTTCGTGGATGCCTGGTCCAAGATGTTAGGAATGGTAATTTTGATGGGTGAAGGGTCTCCACTTTGAAAAATAGGCTTGTTAATAGTTTAAAACAAACAATAAACCAGATGCATTTCTTGTTTTAAATGATTACCAAATAAAAAGAAAAATACTGTTACGGGCACCTCTACCCAGCCTATTTTTTTAAGTGGATACCACTTCACCCATCAAAATGTTTTTAGGCTTTCAAAAAATTTTCTGCAACATGGTAACAATCCTCAGCCCAACATTTTTTGTTCTTTTCAGATATTTAACCTTCATTGTACAGGAAAGGCTAACTATTCATTTATTTTAAAATCAGTTATTTATGACATATAATACTTTGGCAACATATACTGTATTTACATTTCCAAAGTATGGATCGGTCAGAAAAGAGATTCTCTGACCCACACATGGGGTGGCTAGCCCCCTGGGACTTTTAAGGCAAACATTTTAAGGTAATTTGAATTTTATCTTTGAATAGAATCATGCATTTTATAAAATAATCAATTAAAAAGGGTATTATAAATGGGGAAAAAATCACTATATACAGTACAGCCCAGACCACAAAGTCTTGTGCCATGTTAGGTCACAGTCCAAGGAAGTTCAAGGTCCTCAACACGTTTCGCCCTATTTCTCAGGGCTTCATCAGAAGAATATATGATCAAAATGGATAATCAGAGTAAAGGCAAGGAAGTGCTTCATACATAAGTCACCATCTCTACAGTGGGAAAAAATTACAATCAATGCATCTGATAGATATCTGGAGTAATGAATTGTACCCAGACTGAGAGTCGGATAACATCCTTCAGATTATTTTCAAGAAGAAGAAACAATTTAGAAAAAACTGGATCAGGAAATATCAAGCATTCTGTATTTTCTAATGTTGCAACTCAATTCCAATTTTGTACAAATATTCACACATTTAATCACATTATCAAAAATAGTAACTAGACTATGATTCGATGGGTTGGACCTTTGGAGCCCTAATTATTTCCATTTGCATGATCCCATTACACTAAATAGGATCTTATTTGAGAGATATATGTTTAAGAATTAACTCCTACACATGTCCAACACACCACTAGAGAAGGGTTGTAGGGACACTACACAAATTAAAGTATTGCTTTTGTTCATGGACTTTTTTGCGAAAATTAAGTTCAAAATCAACCTAAAAATTGTGTGTTTCAACAATCCTTCTCTACATTTCTAGACATTTTGGTAATCCAACCGTTTTTTGGGGTTTTGCAATTAACTGAAAAAATCAGCTAGTGGACAAAATTCTATCAACTCCACTTAATGTGAACAGATCAGTGTTCTTCACATCTGACTGTATAAAAGCAATACTTGGGTTTATTTTAAAGGTTTCAAAGCGTACTGTTGCAATTGCTGTTAATATTAAGCCAATTCATAGTTTAGGGTTAAAGCTTAAATATAGAGTTAGGTAAAATAATCAGAAAAGCGCAACTCCGCTACGCTTATCTGTAGCCAATTGTGATATGACAACAGGACTCAGTGCAGTTATTGAACTTTGACTGAATTTCATGGATGATTGATTGATACAAGGAACAAATGTTGATTTCCTGTAACGATTCTGGTCACTAGGCTATCGATGTAAACACGCCCTTGTGAAGGAAAGTAATGTGCAGCGTTACTACCTGTAAAATGGAAAAATAAAATGAGACTTGTTATAATACAGTGTGATACTTGCTTTGGTTGAGGCAATTATAACTAATTTTCCTAATTCTGTTCAGATACAATATATATGGTAATACAGCTGCCCCCCTGGTGGTGTTTCAAATGTTTTTCCTTAATTTGCTATTGTATTCATTTTAGTAAACAATCAGAAATGGTGGATAGCTGTGCACAGAATATAGTTTACAAAACAAAATTTGTGTATGATAAGCAGGCAAATGATATATATATGTAGTATGTTTACTTTGTTCTTTATTTTTGGAACTCAAATTTGTTTTACATTTAACCAATGATGTATGCTGAATGTTTCTTGGTTCACTTAGCACAGGATAATCATCACTTCCAGTGTTTGCCATTATAAAGAATTGGTCCCAGTCTCCCAGTTCTTGAGTATGGAAACTGCTGGAGGCTGTGGGTACACATCCGCCACATTGTCAAATTGATTTAGTGATTTCCAACTGCCCAAAACTATCTTCATTAAATTTATTTTGTCTGATAACATAAACCATCTAATGCTGGTAACTTCCAACACTCACTTAAATAGTTTTTCATATGTCTTCAGTGGAGTTTAGCCCTCTTAAAGAATCTATACTTATATAAGCACTTTATGATGAATATGCTGTACCTCATCTAGAGCAATACATTACCCTCTGGTGTTTATCTGCCCTTATGGGAAATCCACCTACACAATCAACCTCTCCACCCACACACATTGTTTATTGAGCACAGTCCATCTGCTCCTACACCGACAAGGTTGTCGGTGTCAACATCCTCAGTTTGTGACACATACAAAGGTACAAAAATACAGTAGTAGGTATGCTGGAAAGGAAAGCGGCATTGTATCTGGCTTGTAATAAGATTAATAGTGTATTATTTTGTGTGTTTGGGACATCACTGACCCTACGTTTAGATCATAAAGTAATCTCTAATATGATGGTTTTACTGATTCTGGTTATGGACAGAGCTATCTTTCAGTAGATGCAGTAATATACTTGCATCACATTTATTTTATGCTAAATATAGTAAAGTAAATAAGTAATGTTTCTGAACTGGCTCTGGTATATTAATGTCTTCTTACCAGATTTGATCTGGTAGCATTATATTATTTTGGGCGATTTGATTCAATCATTTGCTTAGGATATAATGGTATGCCATGAAAGCTGGGGATACCCTAGGTCACATATAAATAAACCATATATAACTAGCCCTTCAATTTTGCTGTGTAGTCATCAAAATTAGGCTGTTAGGTGTTTGGCCTATTGGTAGAACTGAATCACAGTGCATGTACCGTATTTTTCGGACTATAAGACACACCGGACCATAAGACACACCCAGTTTTTAGGGCAGAAAATCCAGAAAAAAAAGATTTCATACGTTTTCACATCAATTGGGATAATGCAATGAATTTAATGGATGCAATATTCAATTCAGCCACAGGTGTCACTAGCAGCAGTACACTCTCAGCACAACACGTCACACTACACTGATCTGTTCAGTGTTCTGTGGATTTCAGCATCCCCTGCACCCCGGCCGAGCCATCCATAGCCGAACTGAACACAGCACACAGCTCTCCTCTGTGTTCTCCTTGGTGGGGATGCAGGGGATGCGGCATTTAGATAGAAGAGCCGAACATCGCAAATGACAGCTGCCACAGCTCTGCTCCTCAGCTCTCCTCCCGGTGCGACCACCGTGCGGTGGTCGCACATTCAGACCATAAGACGCAAGCACTTTCCCCCCCCATTTTGGGGGTGAAAAAGTGCATCTTATGGTCCGAAAAATACGGTATATGGACATCACAGAGGAAACTGAAGACTTGATCAGATGCAAGATAATTGTTGTCTGAGATGATCTAGCCTGATCATCTTGGTTGAATATCTAGTGTCTATGCTATAATCAGCAATTCAGAAGATCTAAACAAATGACCTGCCCAATGTAGACAAAATGCTTGTTAATATTTCCAGAAATGATCTGTGGCAATGTACCCAGTCTCTGCCCACAATAGGCACTTTTACGAAGTAGAAATATCTGCATCCCAATTATCCAATGAAAACTTATAGAAACAAGTTAGGGTCCTAGAAGAATAGAAAACATAGAGTCACCTGGGGCTGCTTCTGTAAAGCTGAATCTCACTGATGCTCACATTTTCCTGGTGAAACGTAATTGCTGTATAAGCTGTTACAGTTATACTAGATTGTATTTATAACATTACATCAGAGAAATTTCAAATTATATACTGTATAACATTTGAAGATCATATATACCATTTACTAAAGAGTGCTTCCAATAGCTAAATACTACGTTATACAATGTATTTTATCTCGCCACGTGGTAGTATTGCGAGACTGATACAACTTCCATCATACTCTGTATAGAAACCAGTTTAATGCAATGTATAAGTAAATCGCTTGAATGATTACAGTCCCCAGAATAACTGAAGTAAGAAAAAATAGTTATGCAATATTGGACACCACATTTTGTCAAAAATAATGAAATATATCAGGCAGAAGATAGAATATAGTAACCCTGACATTACACCAGTATTAGATATATTAGGTATATATTACTTTTTAAATACAAAAAAATTCTTAGTCCTCAAAATACATTTTTGTATTTGTTATTGAGATACGACCGGCTCGAGATATGACCAAAATTTAAATTTTGCCGTGCGACCAAGTTTCCACACCGAAACCAGTGTACAGTATTGCCTGTGGGCTGCACCCAAAGACCCCAATGAAACTTGCTTTGGAGCACAGACATATGAGCATACACGGGATGTAAGCAAGGACCCCATAGGTGTCTTGAAACTTTGATCTATGCTGAGGACGATCAGGGCATTTTCAGTGTGTCATGGCGCCAAAAAAGATAGGACAGATGGAAAAAAGATAAAAGGGCAATTACAATTCAGCAAAATAAAGAGATTGACCAGGAATTTGAACATGTTATGCGTGTGACAGATCTTTCCAAAATATACAGTATGGCAAAATCCACGATCTCAACAATCTCACAAAGGAAAGATCTGTATAGGGAAGCTTTTGTTGCTAAAGGAGTAACTACTTTTAAGGTGGGTTTACACGTGTAGATTTTTTCTTCAATCAACTGCCTATTCGATTTTTTGTTTGATGTTGTTGTCGAACATCGTTCTTTCATTTATCGAATGTAAAATTATTTATTTTTTTCGTCCATCCCGATATCAAATGAAGGGGGTTGATGCATAGAGCATCTGTCTTCCTCACACCCCCAAACAATTTTCTTTCACAAATGAAAATACATATTATTAATTACGACAGATAGATAGATTACCAACACGTTCAATGACCTTTCGAACTATTTTTTGTTCAAGATCAAACAAAATGTATCAATCTACACGTGTAAACCCACCTTTAGTAAAGCACATTCAACAGTTCAAGAAGTAGAAAGGCTGTTATTAGAAAGGATAAATGAAAGGCAGATAGACGTTGGTGTTTATTGTCACATATTTTACAACCTTTGTGATTATAATAAGGTTAAGAAAGTGGTTATTTGGGGGGTCCGAAACAGATTATTGCCATTTCCATTATTTCCTATGGGAAAAATGGTTTTGACTTACAACCAACCCGATCCACTGTATATGTACTTTATATATTATTTTACCAAAAAGAAAACAACTGTTGATATTTGGGTTATCAGTTGTGTAATGTGTAATAAGTTTCCTTTTTTGAGCAGTTAGGACAGAAAGTTAATTTCTTTGCTGTTTTGATAGAAATATCATATTTAATTGTATAAAGCCTGTACTTTCACCCTTGTTTTTAGCTGTGATGAGACATACCCTGTTTCCCCAAAAATAAGGCATCCCCTGAAAATAAGGCACCCTTACTTTTTTGCCTCACATTGAAATATAAGGCATCCCCTGGAAATAAGGCACCCTTACTTTTTTGCCTCACGCTAAAATATAAGGCATCCCCCTGAAAATAAGGCCCCCCCGAAGATATGGTACTGTAAGGGCTTGTTTCCATTATACGTCGGTATCCCGACATAGCACATAGACATTGCCTGCTCAGTGGATGATCTGTTTACACATCCGCCGGTGCAGAGGCTCAACAGACTTGACGTTAGTACTTGACATACGTTCAGCCTTACATCGGTGGAGCGGCTCGGCGCAGTGAAGACAGAGTCTCCGCCGAGCAGGTACGTCTATCTGCTACGTTGGGGACCCCCGCTAAGCATATACGTAATGGAAACAGCCTCACCTAACTTTAGACAGGAGGATCAGAGGGGGCAATCAAAATGACACAGGACGATCAGACGGGGTTACTAAAATGGTAATCCCCCCTCACCTGTGTCTCCTGTGCCATTTTGATTCCCCCCTCTGATCTCCCTGTGTCATTTTAAGTGATCCCTCCACCCTGATACCCCAGTGCCATATTCTTCATGGAAAAATAAGACACCCCCCAAAAATAAGACATAGGGCATCTTTGGGATCAAAAATTTATATAAGACACTGTCTTATTTTCGGGGAAACGAGGAAGCACAATGCCTCATGTTATAGCCTGTTATACTGGGGGTCAATCAGACATGATGAACGAAAGTAAACATTGAATGCTTGTCAGGCAGCCAATGACAATGATGACATTACTTCTAAATCGAAGCAATTCACATATGAGAATATCAGAGAATATTTTCATTGTATTCTGGAGAATAAATAAATGATTTAGTGACATTGTTTCTATACAATACGTTGAAACATTAATAATGAATAGGCATCTCAGCTATGCTTTTCATTATATTGTAAGTATGAACGTCATTTCCACTTTAAAGATTACTGTCTGAAAAAACTAATTTGCAAACAATGTTGTCTATCACCTAGTGGATCCATTCTTCAGTAAAAAAACTGAACATGTTTTGGTGGATATAATCTGTAGATGCCATGACATGAAATTACACAAGCTATCATAGCAATAAGGACTAACATACAGGTGCAAGACTTGGGATTACGTGGTGTTTTGCATGAATTGGTTATAAAATGTGCTCTGATCTTTTCCTTAGTCACGCCAATAGAAAAACACAGTCTGCTTAAAATAATACTACACAAACATTATATGTTTTCATGTTTTTACTAAACATAACATGTAAACATTCACAGTGCAGGGTGGAAAAAGTATGTAAACCCCTAGCCTTCTCCAAGAGCTCATTGGAGCCAGGAGTGAGCCAACCTTAAGTCCAATCAGTGTGATGATATTGGATGTGTTGCTGAAAGCTGTCCTGCCCTTTAAAACACACACCAGTTTTGGTGTGACCCAAAGCATACAAGTCATTCAAAAAACGCCAAAATATGCCTTCTGGAGTGGCCCAGTCAGAGTCCTGACCTCAAACTGATTGAAATGCTTTGGCATGACCTTAAGAGAGCGATTCACACCAGACATTCCAAGACTATTGCTACGCTGAAACAGTTTTGTGAAGAAGAGTGGTCCAAAATTACTCCAGATCGTTGTGCAGGTCTGATCAGCAACATTTGGTTGAGGTTATTGCTGCCAAAGAGGGGTTTTATTACTAATTCATGCAAAACTCCACGTAATCCCAAAGGGTTCACATACTTTTTCTTGCAACTGTATACTATATATTAACTAATAGATGATGCAAAGTTGACTCTCATACTGCTCTTGATCCTGACCTGTTGGCTATTTGGGTCGAAACATCAAGTTGGGCACCCCTGTAAACGTTTGGCGTAAGCATGCACGCCGGTTGGTCGCCCGCAACTACTGCTGGGAATCTATGTGTCTATGACTACCCTTAGAAATGTCCTCCTAGTTTTGGTCAAAGAAAACACAGGAATTGTATGATTGTAAGATTGTAAGGTGCATGGGGGCTTTATCTACTAGTTATACCATGATCTGGACTAATACGAAGCTATGCAGACATAAAATATGATCTGAAATAAGAATCTAAAATATTGATATCTATATCATTGTAGAATAGACTACACATTCACTTTAATCAAGCTTACATTTCAACAAGTATATGTTCACTTACGGATATGTATACAGGTACAGCATGCCACAGTTAACGGGATCAGTAATGCTTTAAATACAGATACAAGTATTTCATTTATCAAACGTGGATATAAAAGGGAAAATCAGCACAGCATTGTAATATGCTCCTAGACCTACACTACAATATTCCCATGAGCGCTGAGAGACTGTGTAGCTGTGCCAGACGGAAATGTATTTTTACATTTAGTACTGTCTAGAGGCTGCACTTACCAAGGAACATACATGGAGAGGAAGAAATCCAGACTTAAATAATACTTGTTCTATTAAGAATAAATCCTCATGGGCACACTCGCATTTTATGTACCGCACAAGGCAGCACATACAAGCATCAATGGTAACAGCTCACCTATGTCCCTCATCCATTCTTAGTGTTTGCTGCCATGTAATTCCTTCTCATGACCATCATCTTCTCACCTAAGGGATCCCTAATTCTGTGAAACACTATGCGGATAATATGTGACATGCTGAATTAAAGAAAACGAATTATTCCACCTTGTCTGAGGACTGGTCAGGGGAGAGGAATATGGGGTTGTGTATACCTGACCATTTACCTATTTTACCTGCTCCATGTTCTGTTACATGTACCTACAGCACAATATAAATATATGCCATTAGGGAAGTGGTTCCCAAACTTTCCTTGCAAGGCCCCCCTTTTCTATTAAGGAACATTA
>CM070035.1:54082574-54104219 GCA_036250615.1 Ptychadena robeensis | reverse complement strand
ATTAGATGGCATGAGTTGTGTATTTACATTAACATTCTGAATTGCAATAAATACATTTTGAAACACAGACTCATATCTCCTCCCATATGTAAAATATCTGCACATGGGTACATTTTCAGTACCACATTGTAAATGTGTAAGAAGTTGATCAGTGTGTTTAGTGTATGGGTCCAGCTAGTGTATAAATATACTAAAGTTTCATCCCTGAGACTCTACTGAAGTGAAGACCTCCCTCCTGGCACTGGCCTTTTGGCTGGAGGAATATAGAGTGAATACTGAATGGTCCAGTCCTGCCTTCTTTGCTGCAACATTCTGTATATTCACTTGATTTCTGAATGACTGTGTCTCTGCTGTTTTTTTTCTGTTTCTTTTTCCAAATTTTTCCTCCAAAACATTGTGCGTCGTATGGTCCAATGCTCCTAATAATGTGAAAATACAGTAGTTACAATGTTATGGCTAACATGTATGACTCTAATATGGTTATTAGAGTAAATGATGTCATAGCAGCAGTACAATCACAGAAGGAAGTTAGAGCGTGCAGTATCGTAAAGGATCCACAAAATATCTTCCCCTTGGTAGCCCAAACTGTCAGATCAGTCATGTGAAAACAAGTTATTGACTTTGCATGTTGATTACCAACAAGGAACTGAAATTAAATAAAGTGTTTTTTTTCTAAGATCAGTATATTTTGTAACTAGCCTAATGTGATTTAGTCATTTATAATTGTGGGATGCTGCCAGATTATCACCTAGAGATCACCTATCAGATACAATACTGGATAACACCTCCTGTTTTCTCAGTGATGATACCAATCTTTATGAAGAGATTTTATAGGAATTGTTCCTTATTTTAAACTGATGTTGTTTATTTTGTGCATCACTTCTCTCATATGGGGCTAGACATATCTTATAGAGATAATAAATCTTTCCCCATCATGTGCAGTCACCTAGCCCAGCTGGTGTGTAGGAGGGATGTCTCACTACACTGAGTTGTTTAATGTCAAACAAGATTTCTAAGCAGGCCAATGAGCACCTCTGCTTTTCATTATGTATAGTATATCACACATTTGTGATTATAATCGGTGTTACATCATATACTTGTATAGTCTGACAATATTAAGTAATCTAGATACTTATGTACCATGGCTACTCCCATTTAATGAAATGGTACCACATCCCAAAATATAGCACTATACACACTAAAACACAATAATAAACAGATGGAAAAGTAAACATTTGCATGTGCAGTACACAGGAAGGCACCACCTCCTAAGCTGGACATACATGGTTCATTTATTTCCATTCAAACAAATTAAAAAGTCAATCACAGTTTCCATATGGTTGACCAGACCACAAAAAAAGGAATCGATTTCCTATCTATCAACTGAAAGTGATGGAAAGTAAATCAAAAGAACTGTGATTGGTCAGGTTGGAAAAAAAATTTCAGTCGATTGTTCAAGTATCTTATTGCCTAACTTTTTCAAATGATTTGTATGCCATTGTATTATGGAGCATGCACGCAGGCCTTTGGAAAGGAATTGATCAGTTTTGCATCTATAATGTGGTAGTGTGGTAGTACAATTGATTGATATTTAAATTGCACAAGTTGATTGAATAAAAAATCTATCGAGCAAACGTTGAAGTGTGTATGCCTACCATTCACATTCTGAGCGATTTGCACATGGCCTAGGGACATTGGCTAATTTCTTACAATAATAATTCCAAGTATGTGTGAAGGAAGAGATCTGGCCCATTTGCTTTTAATGGTTATTATTCTAAGAATGTCAGGCTGAATAGTCGGCCCCCACACATCACCTCACCAAACCTGACCCAATTTGCAAAAAGTTTGGACACCCCTATTTTAAAGGAAAAGTGCATTTTGAAACTAAAATAACCCTCCCCTGGGCTTGCTCAATACAAGCTCCATAGATTTATACTAGACCTTTAATGTAAAAGAAATGGGTCTGGTTGTCACAAAACTACCCAATGACTATAATAAGGAGCTGTATTCATCTTTTCCCAGTACATTGACATTTTACCCTCCTGGGCGTTCAGCCCAGAGTTATTAGCATTTGCTGGTAAGACTCACCCCAAACTAGCTGCAGGCATACTCACCTCAGCGATTCCCTGTATCAGGTCCGCCTCAATGACATCATGATGTGTTCGGGGTCCAAAGGAGGGCAGAAAATCGAGGCGGATTACAATGAAAGTTTTAAAACACTGCGCCACAAGCGAAGCAAGAAAACATACTAATAAAAATGAAAGAAGTGGCGTTTAAAAAACCTACGTTTATAAATCTTTAGTCCTCTAATTCTGTAAATGTATGCTTCTTGCATCAAGCACGCTCCTTATTCCATCAAATAATGGATAGGCAGGAGGCCAAGTCACAAGAAATTCTAGACAAGTTTTTTTTCTTTTAAATAAATCGATAAACCATTTGGCTGTTTTAGAGAATGTGTTCAGTCTGGCTGAAGCTAGGAAGGTGATAAATCTATCGGCCCATTATGTTTTCCTTCAGCTGCTTGTTGTAATTCTGTTTTCATTTTTCACAGATGTCCACGGTTCACTTTAAGCATTTCAAAATCCTCTAAACATGTGATTTATGAATGTTTTCTGCAGAATCTTATTTCTTTTCAAAACACAGAGGACCCGCAGTCACACACCTAACATCTATTAAGCAGAGTTTCAATTAACCGCGGTGATTTTTAAAAATGGCTGGAACTCCAGACGGGGCTGAGAAAGAATGAAGTGGCTCAGGCGCACCAGAGAGTCTGAACAGAGTTGTATTGGTTGGATAGCACAATGTGTCACAGGCGCTCCATGCATGAGCACATCACATCCTTTGTTCCAGCGCTATGTTTCTACATTAACCCATGTGTTTGGACACTTTCTTCGGCTTTTCTTTATTATTCTGGCCCTGAACACTAAAATCATCCTGCGAGGTGGGGGGTGTGACATCTATTGTCTGCCACATACAATAATGTTTAAACACCTCTCACTGAGCCGGATAATAACACCATCATGCTAATGTAGTAACACCTACCTCCATGAGGCTCAGATCTCATGCGTGTTAACACATTATGTGGATTGAAGTTATACCCCAGAGTATATATGTCCAGTAAGATTGTGTATACAGTCCTTCTGAATTGAAAACACTTCAAGTCATGACACATAACTACCACCAGTCCTGTGTATGACACACAACTCTCACCAGTCCTGTGTATGACACACAACTCTCACCAGTCCTGTGTGTGTCACACAGCTCTCACCAGTCCTGTGTGTGACAGACAACTTTTACTAGTCCTGTGTGTGACAGACAACTTTAACCACTCCTGTGTGTGAAAACCAACTCTCCACATCCTGTGTGTGACAGACACCTTTACTAGTCCTGTGTTGTGACAGACAACTATCAACCCACGCCGTGTGTGGGACATCAAAAATTCACCACCTGTGTGTGAGAGACAACTTCTAACCAGTCCGGTGTGTGACAGACAACTCTCACCACTCCTGGGTGTGACAACAAATTCACCAGTCTGTGGTTGACGACAACTTTACTAGTACTGTTGTGAAGGGGACAACTTCTCGCCCAATCATGTGTGACCAACAACTCTCACCAGTATGTGTGTTGAAGACAACTTAATAGTCCTGTGTTGACAGACAACTCTCACCACTCCGGGTGACACCCACAACTCTCACCAGTCCGGTGTGTGACAGACAACTTGTAAGTACTGTGTGTGGACAGGACAACTTCAACACTCCTGGGGTGACACACAATCCACCAGTCGGTGTGTGGGAACAGACAACTTACCATCCGTGTGTGTGACAGACAACGTCTCACCACTCCTGTGTGGTGCCACACAACTCTCCAGTCCTGTGTGTGACAGATAAATGTCACCAGTCCTGTGTTGTGATCAGACAAACTATCACCAGTATGTGGGGAAAGATATAGTCTCACCAGTCCTGTGTGTGACAGACAACTCACACCAGTCCGGTGTGTGACACACAAAAATCTCCCGTTTGTGTGTGCCACACAACTCTCAACCATCCTGTGTTGTGACAGACAATCTCACCAGTCGTGTGTGTGATTGACAGACAACATCTCCACCAGTCGTGGGTGTGAAGACAAACTCTCCCAGTCATAGTGTGATGACAGATTAAATCCTCACAGGTCCTGTGTGTAGTGGTGGGCTTTACCCCAGAGTACCAGATCCACCAGTCCAGTCTCCAAGATATATCTCACCAGTCCTGTGTGTGGACAGGACAAAACTCCACACCAGTCCTGTGTGTGACACACAACCTCTCCACCGTTGTGGTGGGACAACAACTCTCACACTCCTGTGTGTGACAGAAAACTCTCACAGTCGTGGTGTGACGACAACTCTACCAGTGTGTGTGTGACAGACAAACTCTCAACAGCTGTGACAGACAACTCTCACCAGTCCTGTGTGTGACAGATAAATCTCACCAGTCCTGTGTGTGACACACAACTCTCATTACTCCTGTGTGTGACACACAACTCTCACCAGTCGTGTGTGTGACAGACAATTCTCACCAGTCCTGTGTGTGACACTCAACTCTCACCTGTCCTGTGTCTGACACACAACTCTCACCTGTCCTGTGTCTGACACACAACTCTCACCTGTCCTGTGTCTGACACACAACTCTCACCTGTCCTGTGTCTGACACACAACTCTCATCAGTCACCAGTGTGATAGACAACTCTCCTGAGTTGTGTGAATGACAGACAACTCATGAACTCCATGAAGCTGCCAGCACCCAGATTTTGTACAGGGATGATGCCAATGTAGTTATGAAATCAGCAGATCACTTGTGACTTTTACACACTCTGACACTCACAGGACTTACCCCTAACTCCTGGGTATAAATGTTCCCCTACTTTTCCAGTTTTTGCAAATGTCCTGGTCTTGCAGTAGGAACACCACATCTCTCCACATGATCCCAACCTTTTCCTGAATACATTTGTTTTTCTCCAACATCCAGCATGGAACATTTATAGGTAATTGTTTGGCATACTACGGTAATACAGATTGAAATAGATTTTCTCTGTACAGAATAATATTTCAACTATTGACTACCTTGTATCTTGTAAAAGATGATTTCCTTGTCCATGGATGTCGGGTACATGGTATTCCTTGACACTATTTTCCTAAAACACAGGCTGTGTAAAGGTTTGCTGCGGATTGTATTATTTATGTAGAATGGTTTTATGATGGTGGTGTAAATGAGATGCCAGAAGACTTGGTTGAAGTCACATTGTCACATTGCTGAACATCTGTTGCTGGCTTTCATTATGCATTTATTTAGTAAGATTTGCTATTGCTTTGGGCAAGACAATCTTAGAAATGTGAGCCTTTTTTTGCTGCCTTCACAAATTATTATTTTTGTAAGTTAAAATGTCATCTTAGCCATTCTATAATGGTCGCTGTGCCAGTCTGTAGGATTAGTTCATGAGGCTCGTGAACTAAAAGTCAGGATCAGAGTGGTGTGGGTAATTAGACCAGCTATATGTGGGTTCTGGATATAACCTTTTGTAAATACAGCCATTGTACTGTATTACATGTTTTCCTGTGACTTGCATTTATGTTATTCTGGTGCGCCAAAACCTAATTACTCTTGTTTTCACTGTAATTATTCCTTTAGTCTCTGAATTATTTTAGTCCCTCAATTATGTGCATCTGCACAAGACTGCAGCTGCAATTAACAACTTGCTAACTGATTAAATTCATTGCACATGTAATGAAAAAGATCTTTAACAAATAATCATGTCAATAGCTAGTTTGCATTTCTGTCAAACATAATGAGCATTATGATTCTTGATTAAAAAAAATGATCCTTTTGAATTAAAAGTTTAGGTATAAAGTAGAATTATTAACTACTTTTCTAGGAAAAGAGAATAATTTAATATATACCAGTTACAGGCATAGCGTGAACATTCAACTTCCAACAAACATGCAATTGCAGTTGTCTAGAGATGAACAAAATATAAATATTTTAAGCAATGTATGAAATCTCTGGGTATGGAGTATTACCATGTTTCCCCGAAAATAAGATAGTGTCTTATATAAATTTTTGCCCCCAAAGATGCCCTACGTCTTATTTTCAGGGAATGTCTTATTTTTCCATGAAGAAGAATACGCCACTGGGGTATCAGGATGTGGGAATCACTTAAAATTACACAAGGGGGATCAGAGGGGGGATTACCATTTTAATAACCCCTTCTGAACCTTCCTGTGTCATTGTGATTACCCCCTCTGCCCCCCCCCCCCCCCGTCCTGAGTTACAGTACTGTATCTTCGGGGTGCCTTATTTAGGGCGATTCCTTATTTCAGCGTGAGGAAAAATGTAAGGGTGTCTTATTTTCAGGAAAACAGGGTAATACAGCCTATACCCCCAAAATGATCAATTAAGAAGACAAGAGAAAAGGGTTGCACCGTGAACTCGAGGAGGGAATTTCCAGGCAATTAATAATGAATAAAGTTACAGTTTATTATGATTTACACCCCCAAAAATGTTACAATGTATCCATGTGTTTTGTCTTGGTGCATTTTGCGGCGTCTAGACCTCTTGCTCAGGATGCTGGGTGCCCAACTTGTCTTCTTAATAAATATTTTAAGGTTAAATCGGTCCATCTCTAATATTGACTGCTTTCAAGCTCTGCCGCTGATGCAGAAGATTTTTCCCATCGTTTAATTTGCTCCCATAGGGAAAAAAAATTCTCCTGACCCCAAAGGCATTCTGAATATTTTGTTCTGAATGTCTTAAATAGCCAGCAACCCCTTTCACTAGCATCTTACCAGGGCCGTCCCTTGCACTACGCAGAATATGCATGTGAATAGGACCCTGGTTACAGATGTGTCCTCAGCAGGGGGTTGTGTGGTGCGATGCGGTCTTACATAGGAACCTTAAAGAGCTAGAAATAGCACTGCATCTTACCCAACCTTGTCTTCTCAAAGCCACACTTGTAACCCCCTCTAAACAAACTTTATATTTCCCACCTGCTCCATAGTTACCAGATGTTCGTGATACTTCTGCACCCATCATGCAGTTCCACTCTACCAAAATGAGTTCCACCTGATTTTAAGTCAGAACTGCACCTATTGAAATGTCTTTCATACTTGAACTAAAGGAACAAAAAGAAAGTTGTATTAAAGCAATGTGTGTTTGTAATTTCATATACATGTTGGATGTGTTCTAGTTATATTGTCTTGACATTTAGACCTCCAGCAAACAGTGCATCCCGGTCATCTTTTTAGAAACATTTTGCAGTGATTGTATTCTAGTACATGGCATTGTGTAATCTACAAAAAATATATATTCTTTAAATACAGTGCTTTATAGTATTTAAACTTTTAAAAAGTAAAGGCTTTGCAACAAAACTGTGTGGTTCACCATTTCCAAACTTATCTGTCACAAATATCACCCCCTACCTATGTTGGGGGACGAGGGGACTTTAAAGGCCAGTTATGTACCTTCAAATAGTTTATTATAGCCAATTAAAACATTGTTAAAAGGTGTCTTTCTCTCAGTACATTTTCATCATAGCATTGTGTTAAGACATATAATACATTAGACATACAAAACCCAAGTGCCAATATTTTAATATGTATCACATGATGGTATTTAAACCTTATCTGTCATAAATCGAAATGGAATTGCTTTTCTAATTACAACTATCTAGACCTGTGGTTCTCAACCTTTTAAGATCTGTGACGCTGGAAGTGACGTCAAAAAGTGTCACTTCCACTATTTGGAACGCAGAAGTGTCAGTGTGGATTGTCACTTCCATGTTCCAAGTACACAAACACCCCACGACGTCACTTCCTGCATGATCAGGTAAGTTTTATGTCCTTTCCCTCCTATTGTTCCACCCTGCTTGGGATGATGATGTGCTTGTGGGCACCAGCTTTGATTCAGTGTAGACGGCGACCCCTGTGAAGTAAGTCCCGACCCAAAAGTTGAGAACCACTGATTTAGACTAATAATGTCAAAAATTACGTAAATTAGTATTTAGACCTACAGATCATGACACATGGAAATTGCTGTAGAAAAGTTTAGTCTTGTGTTTTACCTAACAATTGGAAACCTTGATGTATGAATTGTTTTGTCTTACAGTTTGATTGAGTTAAAGAAGATTACATAAACTATCATGCATTGCCTTTTGGATCAGAGGAATTTACAACACAACTGAGACCTTATAAATCTGGATGTTGGCAGAGTGTATATTGACCTCTATACAGCTTTTTGAATATACATCCGTTAAATCATGAGTGGGTTTCTTTCATATCTGGACCCAAGGCGGATTCCATGGAGGGCAACATGGCATGCGATCAATGCAAGGGTGCTACGAACCAAGCCTGTAGAGTCTATGCTAGAAGGAACTGCAGGAACCTCTGCTCATGGAACCAAGCTGGCTCGGGTACTTACTACAGTAGACCTTGTTTCACTTGGTGTTGGCAGTTGTGTTGGCACTGGGATGTATGTGGTTTCTGGACTAGTTGCTAAGGAAATGGCTGGACCTGGAGTCATTGTATCCTTCATTATTGCAGCTGTGGCATCCATTTTGTCAGGTATGT
Organism: Ptychadena robeensis; assembly: GCA_036250615.1. Lineage (NCBI taxonomy): Eukaryota > Metazoa > Chordata > Amphibia > Anura > Ptychadenidae > Ptychadena > Ptychadena robeensis. The sequence continues at coordinate 54,095,626 of CM070035.1, read as the reverse complement.
CATTTAGGAACGCATCTAACGTCTACCTGTCTTAAATATGTTGGCCTTGATACAATTATGAGGACAGGCTCCCACATTCACATACCAGGAAAAACCATCACTATTAGTAACACAATGTTGTTACATAATAAAATAGCAGTATGGGGTTCAAAAATATTGTAATCCTATTCTATAAAAAAAAAAAACGAAAGTGTATTTTTATTTGTGTGTGTAGATGTATTGCACAAAAAATAATGGCTATTCCTCTATGTTTGGGTCCACCACACTTTTTGTTAGCATTTTGAAATGTGCCCATCTGTAGGTAGATGATTTATACATTTAAATCTGCACTGTGGAAGGTAGTTCTACATTACATATATGCAGTGGCGGTTTTGGGCATGGGCAACCTGGGCGGTTGCCCAGGGCGGTATCATGTTGGGGACGGCATGTGGGCATTAGAAATGTTTTTCAGATGCCCAGGTGACTTCTCCTCTATCCTCGCACTCCCCTGGGAAGAGAGAAGAGAAGACTCTCCTCCCTTCTCTCTCCCCGGGAGTGGAGGTGTTTGCTGGGGGGGAGGCGGGGATGTGGATAGGGGGTGATATAGACCTCACAAGCCACTCCATCCCTGCCCCTGTGAGTTAGGGGAGACAAGACTCAGGATCCAGAGACTGTTATGGACTGGGAGGGGGGAGGGCGGCTGTCAGAGGGGGTGCCCAGGGTGCCGATCTCCCTAGGACCGCCCCTGCATATATGTGCACATTCATTTGTTTAGTTCTCCTTTAAGCTAAATAGAAAGATGGTCCTATTTTACACATTTAAGCTACAAAAAGTCCTCAGTGGTAAGGCTATTTGTATATGCCCCAGAGGATGCCAGTGATCTGTTCTTGAACTTAGTATCCATCAAACTGTGTTTCAACCTGTCCGAAATTCTTCATCTGTGGAAAGTAAGCCTCCAAGGACACACTGCATTGATAATACCAGGAATGGCGTAGGAAGTAAAACACAGAGATGCTTGTGGTCATATTGCAACCTGTGTCATCACATCTGTTTCTAGGCAACCTTGTGCGCAGCGGAAATGTGGAAAATCCCAATTTGTGTCTGGCAATAGCAGCTGTGATGACTACAAAGGAAGACATTACTGGCAGCATTGACCTCATGGCAGTTAGAATAATTAGATTAAGACTTGATTGATATAAACTATGCTTCTGTAACCCATGGCTGGCATATTTCATTGCATTTGTATCCGTAAGGCTGACCATTCACCATTTATAGTTGGAAACACACATGAGATGTTGGCTCACAGTGGATATAATACCATATGCAAATGAGACGTATTTATAAATGAAATAGAAAAAACCCCACAAAACTTACCTCTATGGGCATATACAATCATCAATGCACTTTATTGCAGTGTCCCTAAAGCTGGGCATACACGTCGCGATTTTTAGTTCAATTTTAGTGCGATCGTATTGAATAAAAGTTGAAGCATGCCAAAAGCGATCGAGCGATTGATTTTGTCAAAAATCGGACAGAAAAACGATCGTTCACGGATCCGTTCTGATGGATAATTTTAATAAAAAGCACATGAATCGAGTGCTGTTAGTTGTCTCATGCGATCGTTTTAAGCGATCAATCTATGATTCTTGTGGAAATGACCTTTGTTTTGTGCTGTTGGCCACTGGCCAGTTCTTCAGCTAACACCACTCCAAACCCATAAATGTGTGCGTGCAAGACATACTGAGACTTTCAGGATAGGATCGCCCAGAAATTGAATGCATGGTATGCTGCAGTTTGCGATCGTTTTCACAAATTAAAATCGATTCCAGAATCGGACGGGCGATCGGATTAAAAAATTGGTACGTGTATGCCCAGCTTAAAGGATATCTGACAGAGAGATCTAAAGGTGTATGGCCAGCTTTATACTATTAGCGACAGTCAATGTTTATATTTCCACCATTCTTTGGAAACATTGGGTTTTGAAGGTACTCACACAAGTATAAAACTAACAAAGCTTTATTGTTTATTAAAACACCATAAAGACACATTTGCCGCACTTAACATATTGTATGCACACAGGTCATTCATTTTTTTCACAGGAGTACATAATGTTCAGCCATAGAATCCTAATAACTGGAAACATGCATTCCTCGATGGGTTTCGCCAAATGCCTTTGTGTGAAGAAGATCATATCATGTAGTATTGTACATGCATCTGTCTGCCACTGGATTTCATGTACCCTCCATAAATACTGGGTGTCCGCTGTGGTCCACTGATGTAAAAAGCAGACCTACCACCTGGGAGGTCACTCAGCATTATCAGCTGCAGCTAAGCCGATAATGCTGAGATCCTTGATTGTAGTAAACAAATCTTCTTCTGACAGCAGGAGGGGAGCTTGTTACGAGTGCTCCCACTGCCTTACGTCTCGTCTAGGCAGCCGAAGTGGTGGCTGGGAGATCTCTGCCAGACAGGAAATCGTCAGCAGCAGAATCCCCCTCTTCACAAACCCCCCCCCTCCTCCCTACCAGTGTCTGCAGCACTGATCAGAAGACACAGGAGGTGGAGAGAAGAGGGGGGGGGTCAGTGTGGGCAGAAGTGTGCAGATTCCAGGAGCCAAGATGCCAGCATGCCTCTGCAAGCAAGTGAAGACAGTTTAGTGTGGGGGTTTTCTTGTGTAGCAGTTTCCCAGCATCTGAACTGCTGACAGGTGAGTATTGTGTCTGTTTAATGTATGTCTGTTTTTTTTATTTTGAGAGTAAAACTTCTTTAAGTACATTAGTATCTGTTTCAAAAGTTTGATAGTGATATGCTTGAGCCCCTTGGGTTTAAGGTGGGGCCAGACGATGCCCCCACCCCAGCTTGTGCCACAGGGAGGGTAGGGCAAAGGTCAAAAATTCTAATTGGTAAGCAAAGATTTAAATAAGCATAGTAAGTGTTGTCCTTATGTCTGGGTATTGATGTGCTTTAAGCTGTGATACTGAGTCTTTGTAACAGGCAGTTGCAAGCCCCCCCCCCCCCCCAAAAAAATGTAATTACGTGGTACAAGCAAATAGTAATTCGATCTACCTCTTATTTAATCATGCATATTGTTCTGCCTGTAGGACTCTTTGGATGCTGCAGTTTAATGTATTATAGATGATCACAATGATTAGGATGGACATAAACCTTGCCAATAAGCAGTGCTCATGCAGCAAATTGCTGGTAATGAGGACATTTGTACAGAGAGCAGTCGTTATAAATCCTTGTCATTGTTAAGCATAAGTTCTGATTTGTTTCATTTTCATTAATTGGCCACTTCCTTTGCAAAGGTTTGGTATCCACAGATTAGGCAGCTTTTTTTAATAACAAAACTCTACTTCAGTGGAACAGTTTGGAAGTAGAGCTGTTACTCTAGATGATTGCAGTCGCCATATGACCCTCAGCTGCTGCGTAAGGACAATTGGAGGCATTGCGTATGATTTATACAAATATGCAGCAACGGTACTTATTCCGAGCCAAATGTCTCCTTTTTTCACTGTGGGCATTGCTGCCAGGATTTCAATTAGAAAATGAAGATGGGTGGCTCCATACAGAGGAGTTGTGGTGTGCATTCATTTGTGTAATACAATAATCTCTAATTGCCTACAGTGTACCTTTTATATATTAACCTGCGTTGCTGACTTCTACACTGGAAGAAAAACAACCTATTGAACATTTTCTAAAATTATGAATCCTTAATTACTATAATTTATTGTCACATTTATGAAACAAAATGAGTATATTTCAATTCAGGGTCCATTTACTCAAGTCAGACAGATACAATAAACACATCAGCATTATGTTGCATATATATTTAGATGGCAAGACCTTTTTTATTGGAATGATTAAAGCTTTCCGTACGATTCCTGTGAGATCGATCACAAATCGATGCATGCACAAAGTGATCAATAGATCGATTTGACCCTAAGTCGCATGTAAAATCGATCGAGCAGGTATTGGACATGTCTGTAAAATTAAGTTGATCACTCGCGAATTGCGGAACGTTAAGGAGACATGCGATCGTTCCTATTGATCAAACCATTGGCGTCCCACCCACAGTGCAATAACAACATTATAATTTTCGGTTAGAAACAGCTGCGAGCTGGAGATGGCACAATCCATGATCGATCAATCATGGGAAGGAATCGACCAGGAATCAAAGACGTCATATGGTGCAGTGTATTTGTCGACAGTATTCTAAGCCTCTGTCATAAAGCCCTACACTAACAGCCAATAGCCCTGCATTATAAGGACACTGTCTTGATTAGAAAGGAGGGTGCCAAAAGGCCCCCATACACCTTACAATCTTACCATACAATTTATTTATCAGAGATTGAAAGGTACCCTTGATGGGGACTGTAATTGGTAGCCCGCCCTATTAGTATTGAATTATGGCGATTAAAAGAACCAAATAGCAAGTTATTTTAAAATCGTGACATATAGATGAATATGCAAACATACATTGTATGACAAAATAAATGATAACAAACATTTACATGTGGGTTCCAACTTTCTGTTTTATTAGGTGATTCTCGGATTGCAGTCCGTGGTTAATAATGTCTACATGTTTCGCCCATAATTTCGGGCTTCCTCAGGACAATAACCATCTATTTAAAAGATTTCAAAAAGAGATAACATAAGATATAGTCTAACCGCGTAAAATCATGTCATGACGTCATGTCATGACGATAAATATTAATAAATAAATATGGTCATGACAAGAGTTATAACTCTGTAGGTCAGTCATCGTTTTAGATTCGTGTATAGCATAAATCATCACAGTAGATATTAAGCATACATGTATAACATAAATCATCACAGTAGATATTAGCATATAGGTATAGCATAGATCATCACAATAAGTATCAACATAACAAAAACATAGCCACATGCATAGTCGAGATAAACATATCATAAATGTGGTCAGTCATGGCTGTGGTTTAACAAAGGTCATATCGCAAAATATTATTAGGAAACTATTATTATTAGGAAATATATTGATAATGCCAAATTTTTTCCAAATGAATGCCAACTAATGCCATGTAATTGCAAGATACATTGAGGTTAAAAAGACCCACCTGGACAGCTGGAGCCCAGGTGTAATTTATTTACAATCAATCAAAACCATGTAATATGAGGACCTCCCCATCGCTATGTATTCTATCAGGGAGGCCACTATACTACATAGTTGTTGGTAAAAAATGCAAATTGTATGGAGTGATCAAAAGGTGCATTGTGTTGCCTTTATGAAACAGGATAATGCTGTAAATACTTATATAGTCATGTGCAAAGGGAAGACATGACTAAAGCCCCCCATACACCTTTAGATCACTCTGTACAATTTCCTTCTACCAACACCTATGTAGTATAGTGTCCTCTCTGATAGAATACATAGTGTTTGGAAGGAACATTAAGGACCTCATATTACATGGTTTTGTTAGAACAAAAGTTGATTGTATGGTAAGATTGTAAGGTGTATGGGGACCTTAATTCTTTAACACACAATCACCTGAATCATAAAGCTAAGTGAACAATTGGTATAACTTTGGTAAAACAACCATATTGGTTTTAAAAGTATTCACACCACTTGTCTTATTTTAGTTACATATTTACAATAAAATACATCCTACAATAAAATGTTGGCTGTGGTAGCGTAATTTTATTTCTGGATCGCTCTGTTCCACTTGATTAGCCTGGAAAAAAGCTTTAAAATGATTTAAAAAATGTATTTATTTGAATGTCTATTCTAACCCAATGTTGTTTTAAAACAAAAGTAATTCAAATCAAAAACATTTGCAAATGTTTGTTAGCAAAGATGTTTCAGCATGAACCATTATATTGTAAATAGTTCCTGAATTTGTAAATTAAAGTACCCTACATGGGAAAATCAAGATTTGTTATTCAGCAAAATGATGGACTTTTTTTGACTACAAATACTGATCTGTGAACTTCGAGGAGGTCCTGTACCCATAAATGTAACCTTTACATTTAATTCAATGTTTGTATATTACAAAAATAAAAAATCACATTTTCAGAGTACAGTGGCCAACATCCCAAATAATTAAGGCCCCCATACACATGTCGGATTCCCACCGGATTCCGGCACGATCGATTCCGGGCGCGTGCACGCGAAACGATCGTGCCGGAATCGCGTGCAGCCCACCTTGTCCGATCGATCAGGTCCGATCGTTCGGGGGCCCAGAATCGGATCCGACAGAGAACCAACATGTTGGTCTTTTTGATCCGATTCTGCACACATCAGGGGGTGTTGCCATTTGTGAGGTGGACAATCGGACACGGAATCGTCCCGGAATCCGTTGGACAAGGTGGTATGCAGCAATCGGATACTCTTAATTGGCCGATTGATCGGAGCTCCGATTCCCGCTGAGATCACCGGAATCGATCGGATCAGTGATCAATCGGCCATGGAATCCGACAAGTGTATGGCTAGCTTAAGACTAGGGGTTGACTGGATAATGGGAGACCCAAGACCAGAAAACATACCCCCTGGAATTTTTTCTGGTGTTGGGTCTCCCATTATCCAGTCAACCCTTAGTCAATGTTTGTATATTGTCTGTGTTATAAAATATTTAACAAATATTATGATTTACATTTCTCTACCTCTTTGCTGTAATTTCTGCAGGTGTGTGCTATGCTGAATTTGGGGTTCGTGTTCCTAAAACCACGGGTTCCGCCTACACATATAGCTATGTCACCGTTGGTGAATTTGTGGCTTTTTTCATTGGATGGAATCTAATTTTGGAGTATTTGATTGGTACAGCAGCTGGAGCGAGCGCACTCAGTAGCATGTTTGACTCCCTTGCCAATCACACGATCAGCCATTGGATGATTGAAAGTGTTGGGACTTTAAATGGATTAGGTAATTGCTTCTCTTATCTTAAGCTTATCTTATGCAGTTGTTTTTCCATTCTAAAATGTACAGTGCTCCTGTTTATAGACTAAACATGTTCAATATTTATATATCCTGCACAAGGATATGAATCATACGTTTGTATGTAGTCCTATACACTGTGAACAACATTTTTCAAATCTGTCTTGTTGTGTGCTCTCCACAAAGTAATTGTGTAGGTTTACCTTCTCCATTTGTCCAAGTTAGCTGTGTGACCATGACAGGAAGTGATAGGCAAATTCTTATCACTTCCTGCTAAATCTCTGAGAAAAGGGAAACTTCTCAAAGCAAAAAATAAACTAGCTGATTTGGTTATTTTTTATTTGAATAATCAATACTCTAATCCCCAGGTGCCCAACCTACAGCCATTTGGGTGTTTTTCAGTGGCCCCCTTGACTGGAAGGTTATGTTCTCCATAGGTATCATCAAAGGCTTTGATGATATCTATGAGGCACCTAGCCTTTGATGATATATATGACACAAAATGTGCATTACCACACTACAGTGATCCATAATGCTTGAAGTATCATTTCAAACAAGTTTTTGTTATTTAAAAATAAAAAATAATGTATCATAGCTAGCATTATAAAATGTTTATACAAGTCAATATAGATTGAAAATGTCATGTGCGGCCCTTTAGTAATGCTGAGGGCCGGACTTGTGGCCATATCAACTCAGTTGCCCACTACTGCTCTAATCTCATCTAAAACTACAAATGTTTGACTACCTTTTAGTTTTGTATAAGTGCACCTGAAATCTTGTGTGTATGTTATAAATCCATAGCAAATACCTTATACCATATTTTATCATATAGCTAGAACTAATCTCAAATGTCTTCAAATGGAAGGCCCCATTGATCGCTTCCTGTGTGTTTGTGCTGTTGTATTGTGTTAAGCCCCCCATACATGGCACTTAACATTACAGAATGATCGATCACCATGTGTGCTTGTGGCGATCATTAGGTTATCGTCGTTGTGTAAACCCCATTCGAAGGAATGTTGATTTAGCAGGCAACCAACATGTTGGTAAATCCCTGTTCGATTGTCATTACTTTGGAAAGAAACCAAAAGTATTGATTGCACAAAGTGGTGCATATCGATAAGACGAACAAATGTCCTGTGATTTGTTGTGTCACCACGATCGATCGCAGGATATCTACCCATGTATGGGGGGCTTAAGTTTAACATTCTACATTATGTTGTCACATACAATAGTGTTTTAGCATAAAGTGACTAAAATATGCAAAAAGTTCACTTTTTGGACTTTGTTGATGTAACTGGAAGCATAAATGTATGATAATGTTTTTGATCACGTCATCTATGTCCCCTCACCTGTCACTTCCTGACATATGAATACATAAAAGCAGGAGAAGCTGACAGAAGGGCAGGCAATTCTTATGTGACATTGCAGTCTGTGTTTATAAATGTGCGCACTCTAGTACAGAAAATGATGCATGATCTGCAGAGAAGCCAAGCCTACCAACTATCTGCAGGCCTGAATCACCAAAGTGTATTACTCACTCTTATGACTCATAATCAGACACTTGCTGCCGGCATAACCATCCTTCACAATCTCATCAAATGCCAGCGCCTCGCTTCATAATGCATTGTGTCTTATATTTCCGTGTAAAACAAATGTGTACGTATTTTACAGAACTCTTGTTTTTACAGGAAAAGGAGAAGAATCCTATCCAGATCTTCTTGCTTTGGTCATCGCAGTCATAGTGACAATAATTGTGGCTCTGGGAGTGAAGAATTCTGTTGGCTTCAATAATGTGTTGAATGTGATTAACTTGGCTGTGTGGGTGTTTATTATGATTGCTGGCCTTGTCTTCGCCAATGGGAAAAACTGGTCAGAAGGAAATTTTCTCCCATACGGATGGTCAGGGGTATGAGATTTTTATTATGTTATTTTATTATTATTATTAGCTTTTATTTATATAGCCAACATGTTACGCAGCGGTGTACATTAAATTTGGTCCTGTTGTTTAAAAAAATATATATATATATATATATATATATATATATATATTTATATATATCAACCTTAACACCACATAAACTACTGACACATGTTGATTATATGTTGGATGTATTAAGGTGGGCATATATGGGTTGAAAACAATGAACCCTCGAGCGCAGTGTGATGACATCACCATGCTGCGCTCGAGATTTTGTCTACTGAATGGTAAATTGATGCGTACCACTTTGTGAAATTGATTCCCATTCGATACATTGGTTCGACCAAGCTTTCTTTGAGTGGTATTGAGTGTGTGGCTGCAATGGATTCCTGAACAATTGGCCACCTCGGTGGTTGATTCAACAGCGATTGCTTTGCTCCAGTCACAAGGTGGTGAAGCAGGAATTGCCAAAAGATCATTGTGCACCACCTTGGGGAATCAATCCCTGGCTGATACTTTGGGGGTCTCCATCCAAAGTAATGATCAATTGATATTTTGTTAGAGCGGGACTAATTGCTATAAATGGGCTGCATTCGATTCCTGAACGATTGATCACCAGGAATGCAAACTTAAAATCAACCTGTGTATGGCTGCCTTAAGTCTAAAAACGTGAGTGAATTTGATAAGAGCCAGATTATGGTGGTCAGGCAAGGTGGGTCAAAGCAGCTCTAAGCGCTTTTAATGTTGTCGGATCTGTACCAGTTGAATGTTTGGACACACATTCTTACTCAATATTTTTTTTATATTTTCTGCATTGTATATTTACATTGAAGATAAAGGAATTATGTTAAAAACAAACATGATTACACGTTATATATAAGATTCTTCAGAGTAGCCATGATTTGGTTTGAAGACATCATAGCACATTATCTCAGATTCATGAGGCAATCCTCTGGGATGACTTTCATATAGGTTATGAGGCGTGTCCAACCCTTCTTGTGTTATATACAGTTAGGGTACAAAATGTTGCAAACCTGGTGGCCAACTACAAGAAACATCTGACCTCTAGGATTGCCAACCAAGGTTTTGCCAAAAGTCATCTTTACATATATATATATATATATATAGTGGGAAATCAGCCTCAAAAGGGTGCTCAGAATGACATCAGTCCACACTGTTTACTTCTCTAAAGGGCTCCTGCCCGTGTTTATTGGCAACTCCAAAGAATATACCCTCGCAGGGCTTAACAGCAGGGAGGCAACAAAGTCCACACAGGAAAATGCCAACCCCCCTGGTTTGCTGACACACAGACCTGGGACCCCACACTCTTTGTGTGCCCCCTGCTATCCGCTGCTCAGGCAGGACAGTGTCTCCCCACCTCTCCAGGAAACCATGACTGACTGGTCTCAACCCCTTGAGGAGACACACCCAGCTACCTCATTAGGGTCCAGCATGTGTATCTTGGTGGAGTGGGAAGGCCCACCCAGTTCCATCCATTCCCACTCCAGATTCCAGATCCCTGTAACCAAAAACAAAACTGGACAGACACCTGCTGTTTCTGCCCAACACTATCCTGGACTCCTTCCAGGATACATCAGTACATTTCACTGCTGTAAATAGTCCTTTTACACAGTGACAGTCTGTCACAATATATATATACAGTATACACAACTATACAAGAATGTATATTTCTTTCTTGACAATTGACTTTGTAGAACAGAAATATGTAATCCTGTTTTACAATTGTAAAGGCTGAAAAGAAAATCTACCCATTTCCACAAAGAACAGATATTGCCTGCTATATTTTCTGAAAATGTTTTGTCAATGTCTGCTATTGTTGTTTAAACACTGTCTGCCATAAAGTGATTTATATATGAAGGAACACATGTATTGGAGAGACACAAATAAGGAGATGTGATGTTTTGTTGACAGAATAAGAAATTAATTTGTTACAATCAGAGGGGGGTTGATTTATTTCCAACTGGGCCCACTGACACCATGGATACAGTTATTTAAAAAATATCTATTTTTGTGTATAGTTGTCTTAACAAATTATCTTTTGTGAATATTGAGCAAATTGTATTACCTTGACGTCCAGCTTGTTCCAGCATTTCTTGTTGCAGGAAATGTTCTTACTGGCAGCATGTTGTCAGCCTGCCATGCATGTCCCTATATACATAAGGCAGTTGTGTATGTTTGACCTTTAGCAGAATGAGGGACTGGCATTCAGTTAGCAGCTTATCTCACAGACAAGCATATAGCAGTCGATCAGAAAAATCCATGAATACTTGGTGTGGACATGATTGGTAGGGGTAAGGGAAGGGAAATAATTTCCTAATTTACCCATTACCACATTTAACCAGAGAATCTGTACAGTCACACTCACAAGGCAGAACACATTAGATGATGTATTTACTTGTCAATCATTTCATCCTCTCTTGCTGAAGGGTAGAGATGTAAGCTGTGCAGCTTTAATAATTATGTGATGCATGGAATTACAACTGAGGATTTCTAGTGTCTATGCTGTAAATATTTATCAGAATGGAGGAACATAGAATCATACCTTTTATTTTAAATGGTCTGTTCAATTCTATTATAATCTACATGTTAATGTAATTTTTGTATAATGTTTTTTTTTTGTAAATGTACAAGTAGAGAGCTGGTAATACTGTTGTATTTGGAATTTAACATTTGATTAAGAGGTGACTATTGGGTATATTGTATTGTACTGAGTCCATTCCACAGCAGGGATCCAGTCCTGGAAGCCTCTGTAGAGTATTGTGGGAGGCAAACAACATTCTAGAATCTCAGTATGGCAGTTGAATCTGCTTAGAGCTCTGTATTGCATGTTGCAGTTACTGCACATGATAAAGGAACTATCTATTGCCATCTAATGACAACATTATATGTTTCAAGGGCTTCTGTCACTGATGTCAAATTCACCAGTATCCCAAGACAACTCATCTTGTTGCAGCTACATTTAATTCCATTGACCATAAATAGGACATTGGGTATGCTCAGAATGTGTGACTGAATATAAAAATTGTCATTGAATTAACTTGCAGGTTCTGAAAGGTGCTGCCACATGCTTTTATGCCTTCATTGGCTTTGATATCATTGCTACGACAGGAGAGGAAGCAAAGAGCCCCAACACCTCCATTCCATACGCTATCACGGCTTCACTGGTTACATGTCTTACAGCTTATGTTTCTGTAAGTATAACTTGCACAGAATTAGTGTATTTTAACTACAAAGGTATGCAATTGGATTGATGTTTGGAAGATTTTATTAGAATTTCCTATATACTTTTGCATGGGTTAAACAGCTAGAAAAATATTCTACTACTATAACAAGTTACCGTATTTTTCGGCCTAAAAGATGCACCGGACCATAAGACACACCCAGTTTTTAGGACAAGAAAACCAGAAAAAAAATATTTTAATGTTTAAATCACTTGGGAAAAACTTGCCTGCAATACCCAGTTTCAGCCACAAAAATGGTGTCACTAGGGAGCCCACTTTAGGCTGAAGAGGGGGGGGGGGGGGGGGGGGATGGTGGATTCTGCACTGTTCATCTCCCTTCTTGCAGCTGTAAATGGAACGGTGATACACTGCTGGCTGGCAGCTTCAATGTATGTCTGCTGCTGTACTGCTTCTATCAGCAGGTCTCTGGTGATAGAAACAGTACAGTACATAGGATCTGGCTGTGGCCGCATGAGGGCGCTGACTGGCTCGGAGAGCTGGCGGGAAGCCAAGGCGCAACCAGGGGGTCGGCCATGGGGGTCGCGTATTTGGACCATAAGACGTAGGCACCTTTTGCCCCTGATTTAAGAAAGTGTGTCTTACAGTCCGAAAAACACTGTACTTTGTCATTTTGTTTTTAACATATCTATGTATATACTCGCTAAACAGAAAATGAAACATTTGCCTTTGTGAAAGAATTAATGAATATGTAATATCTACAGAGTAATTTTTGTAATTGAATGATTTTAAAACAACCTCTCAATTTGAAACTCTATCCTGTCATTTTCTTAACTTTTAAAACACTATATCAATCTAATGTGGCAACCTGTAACGGTTCAGTGTGCCTCTGTGTACAGGAATACCCCAGAAAATACATTTCTGCTTTTGTGTCTGGCTATGCAGTAAGATACAAAAAAAGTTTTTTTGTACAGAGATACTTCCTAAGGCTTGTTTACTAATGACAATTTGATTATATATATATATATATATATATATATATATA
>CM070035.1:54050343-54082262 GCA_036250615.1 Ptychadena robeensis | reverse complement strand
TGGTGATGTGTTAGTTTTATATTTTGTCAAACTACTCTATTATGACTGTAGGAAAGTAGGAAATTCAATGTCATAGGGCAAAAAATGGTATTGTTTTAGATAGGATTCTGAAATGACTTCCCCATTCTGAGCAAAAGATCCAGTGCTGCCTCTTCCTTCTGCAATTATTTTTATTGAGTTATGTTTTACATGAAGCTCAAAATTTTCCCCTAGACAAGGGGTGGGCAAACGTTTTGACTCGTGGGCCACATTGGCTTCTTAACTTTGATAAAGGAGCCAGACTAAGAGCCTGTAATGGCCGACCCTCCAGATGAGTGCTAGTTCCATGCATCGCCCGCATCACTAATGTTGTCGGTGATGTGTAATAAGTTACATGTGAAGTGGACATTGTTATCTTTTTTCATTTCCTGCACTTAGTCCAGGATTGCCCAGTATTGTATGGGCGAAACATGTTGACAACACTTACCATGGTCTGCAACCCAAAACGTCAAAAAGTTTGTACCCGTTTGGGGAATCCGTCATCTGTTTTTTTATTTTATGTTTATTTCTATATATTTTTGTGAAAATAAAATCTTGTAAATTATAGGTATAGGTATTATAGGTAGGTCTGCCAATTTCCCACTTTCCTCATTTCCTGCACTTAAAAAATGAAATGCTTATTCTAGAGACTGCCTGTTGTCACCATGAGGATGCACCCACAGTGTTATAATCACGCCACTGTCCCCAGGGCAGCGTTTGGACACCTCTAGGCATTATGTGCACTCATTGCAGAGGGGGGCATCTTTTCAACAAGGTGACAAAGGTGTGGATAACAAAACTTCTGGGTATTGGTTTGCCAACCCCTACCCTAGACTCTATTCTCCTTCTCTAATAATGTATGCTTAAATACCTAACCAAGAAATCATTTTAGGCAGAGCAAAGCCTGGGATTTGAAAGTATACCTATTGGCAGTGGCTCTTTTGGCCTCAGTAGTTTCAGTCACAAGAAACCAATAAACAGCTAACTGGGGGACAAGCTGTGCCACAATTAGTTGAACATCTAAGCTGATTACTTATTCCAGGTTAGTGGTCCAATAAGTATTAAAATCCAAAGATCAGGACAAAACCAAGCCAATAGTATTTTTTTGAATCAACTCATTGGCAGCTTATACAATCTCCCAGCGACAGATCCACTTTAAGTATCCATCATCTGTGAATTACGGTAATATTTTCAAGTTTTGTTTTACTTTTTAATGCTGTAAGTTATATTACTAATCATATTTTTGTTTTTGTAGGTCAGTGTTATATTAACATTAATGGTTCCTTACAATATGATTGATTCCGAATCCCCTCTGATGGAGATGTTTGTAGCCCATGGATTCTATGCTGCTAAATTTATTGTGGCTATTGGATCTGTGGCTGGGCTTACGGTCAGTCTGTTTGGATCTCTATTTCCTATGCCCAGAGTTATTTATGCCATGTCTGGTGATGGATTACTATTCAGGTAATTATTACATATATGGAGATCTGTAAAACATAGGTCATATTTTCACAGCTGTATCATGAATTTTTCTTATTGTGTTGCAGGTTTTTGTCCCATGTCAGCTCATATACGGAGACTCCTGTGGTGGCGTGTATTGTCTCTGGGTTCCTGGCAGCCCTTCTTTCTCTGTTGGTCAGTCTTCGAGACCTAATAGAAATGATGTCTATAGGAACTCTGTTAGCATACACCCTTGTTTCCGTTTGCGTGCTGCTATTACGTTACCAGCCCGAGAGTGATATTGATGGTTTTGTCAAATTTTTATCTGAGGAGCACACCAAAAAGAAAGAAGGAATCCTTGCTGACTGTGAAAAGGAAGCATGCTCCCCCATAAGTGATGGCGAGGAGTTCATAGGTCCTGCCACAAACACGTGTGGAGCAAAGAACATGCCTTCTTTGGGAGACAATGAAATGCTGATTGGCAAATCTGACAAGGCCAACTACAATCTGAACCATCCAAACTATGGAACAGTAGACATGACATCAGGAATTGAAGCTGATGGTTCAGAAAATATCTATCTTTTTAAACTGAAAAAGTTTATTGGACCAAGATATTACACAATGAGGATCCGTCTTGGTTTGCCTGGTAAAATGGATCGACCAACTGTTGCTACAGGTCGAACAGTGACCATCTGTGTTATGCTTCTGTTCATACTGCTGTTCATCTTTTGCTCCTTTATCATATTTGGTTCAGACTATGTCTATGACCAAGCATGGTGGGCTATTATTTTGGTCATTTTGATGGTACTGCTAATCCTTGCCTTGGTTTTTGTTATTCTTCAGCAACCAGAGAACCCTAAAAAATTGCCTTACATGGCACCTTGCGTTCCTTTTGTTCCTGCATTTGCGATGATGGTCAATATTTATCTTATGCTCAAACTATCCTCTATAACATGGATTCGGTTTGCTGTCTGGTGCTTTGTGGGTAAGTTGCTTATTGTATTTTATATGTGATATTTCCTTTTACATGATAATATTCTTTTTCAGAAAATGTGTGTTTATTATGCTAAAGCTGCCTTGGCGGTTCCTTTAGAGATTATTTTGTTTGTTGATTTGTTTATTTTGTATTTTGTTGATTTGCAAACCAAGGTTGTCTGCATAGTTATAGTTCCAGCATTACATTTTAAAGCCAGCCACTTACCAGACGCAAAAATTTCAGTCACCATCAATGTGATTAAACTTGCTTGCTTACCTCTAAAATCATGGGGCACTTTTCCCAACTAAAGCTAGGCATACACGGTTCAATTTTTGCATCTATCTATCTAAGATTAGATGGACTTGCAATTTAAATATAGTCAGTCTAACATTGATCGACTGTACCATCACACAGTGTCATCGATTTTAAACACAATCGATTCCTTTATTGAGATCAGTGCTCATTCTCCAAAGTATGATCTAGAGAACCTGCCAGATACTTGTACGATCACTTGTACTTTCTCTTGGTGGCAACTAAATAGTAGAATCAGCATTGTGTTAGGATTATGAAAGACTTGTACAACATTTACAAAATTTGGACCTTCCATGTCTATATGTATTATGATGATTGGCACGCCAGGACTTTGTAAGAATGTATAAAATTTTATATATGTTGTAAAAGTCTGTAAACATCTCGAAAAAATGTATAATTCTTGATGTATTCCATGAATTATAAATTTACCTGCATGGGTCCCACACCTCTTCTGGAAATGGGAAAGTGTGGGACAGATTTGGGTCTGTTTCCCATTTCCTCCTTTTTTGTGTATTGAGATGTTGGCAATTATGGCTTCTAAGGGTGGGTATAGTCGTTATTGGCTTAGCATGTCGTGTGATGTATTTTTAAATTCCATTCTTTATTCTTAAACATGTGTACCCCTAGTCAAAACCTTGAGATTAACTCAGGGATACTCACCTATACCCGGCGAGCCTGTGGCAATGGAGAGTGTCAGTGGACCCGCCAATCTCTTTTGGGTCTGCCTCTTCTGCATGATGCCAAAGAGATGGGGCCATTTTCAGCACATGTAAAGGGGGATGGAGCAGAGAACCGCAGTTGATTACATTGATTGCCCATGGCGCACTTTAATGGCTCGAGAAGTTAACCTATAGAACATATTAGAGGTTCTGTGATTAGTGTTAATACATGAAGACCTTAGCTCTTTGCTTTTTAATGGTTATCAAAATTTCCAAATCCATGTCAGACTTAAAGCAAATTGAACGTTATACAATATTTTGAATTTGTTTGCTCTTTATACCCCGTGGAGCAGAGGACACCTTGTAAAGGGCACAGATGTCTCCATTACATCTCTTCCAGTTGTATTCATTTCAGGTTCACAGGTGTAGATAGCAATTAAATATGCAGCTCTCTGCTGTAAGCATTTCATCTCCTTAAGACTTTGGCGTACAGCTGTGAATAATAAAGCATGCATCTATAATGTTGCATGAAAGAGACACACACATAACAAGCAAATAATACATATTTTTACAGTAACTGTAATATAATTATCAAATCACTTGCTTCTATAGCCAAAATCTCATCAAACAGGGTTCACCGGAGCAGATAGTTGGAATTTTAATTTGGCTGACGCAGGCTAGAGCTCACCATGACTCGGACAGGCTTCATTAAATTTCTATGAGCGAACTTTGCTCACATACCATCTGGCACTGCTAGACCACCGGCTTCTCTGCACATCAAGAGATTTCTCCAGCCCTCATCATGCATATTTCATTTGTGAAGCTGTCACTGATAAAATTATTTCCCATCACCATGAACATATAGTCCTTCGGATGCAACCAAATATCAGTTTATCTTCCCCAAGCAAGCATATGTAGTCCTATTAAAAAAACAACGTTTCGTCAAATGAAAACATGAGAAAGGAAATGAGACATGGATGGATTCTCCATGTTAATATGCCCTTGTACTTTCACAGTTCAGTGTCTGGATATCTTCCAGAGGCTCATTCATTTTACATGTATGCCGTAACCAGACACTGATGGAATTTGCTGTCATGTTATGCTGCATGACAGACTTGTGACTGGTAGGATGCTTATAGGTGCCGCCTACTAGATCATGTCTTCCCGTAAACACTCTGAAATGAGCTGTAGCCCAAAAGAACAAAGACCAGTTGGAAAACTATTTTGGAACTCAAAGATCATATGCTTAATGCCCAAGTCTAACTTTTAGTGGAGTGAAATACATTGGGGTTTTTTTTTTGGGGGGGGGGGGGTTGTTATACATATTTGTCAGGTAATAATACTGTTGTGGCTAGAATAGGTGATATTTTAATTTTAATCAGGATTTTTTATGCCCAATAGGTTTGAGACCCCCATACACGTAACAAGCCACGGACGATTTTGGCAAAATCAGCCGCGGATCACCGGTGCCCACATGGGGGGACTGGGATCTCGGTCAGCCAGAGAACAGACATGTCCGTAAAGGCCTCCCCACACTTACCGAGTGGGGGCCGACAGATGAGACATCATTATGCTGCACCCCGTCGCTCACAGTATCGCCCTGCACCCTTTGTGTGCCGGCCTTTAGTTTGAACGGGGACGAAGTCCCCCATTCAAACTAATGGCATTGGTTAGAGATTTACGGACATGTGCGTTCTCTGGCCGACTGAACTTTGGGGCGACAGGGATCTGGCAAATTCGTCCACGGCTCGTTACGTGTATGGGGGACTTAAATCTCTGCCGATGCTATTAGTTTGAATGGGGACTGGTGTCCCCATCCAAATTAACGGCAGGCACACAAAGGGTGCCCACCGATACTCTGAGCGATGGGGTGCACTCCACCACTCATCTGTCAGCCCTCACTTGGTAGGTGTGTGGGGGCCTTTAGAACTAGCACACTGCACAAACTGTATGGAAGGTTGTGCTATGCTTCCTGTTTTATTAACTTGCAATAATACCCAGACCATTGTTTTTGTTCTGTAGGTTTGCTGATCTATTTTGGTTATGGAATGTGGAACAGCACCTTGGAAATTAGTGCAAGAGAAGAAGTTCTCCATCAGAGTACATATCAGCGATATGACGTTGATGACACCTTTTCAGTAGATGACGGCTACTCTTATCCTCCAGAGGAAGACAAATCCCAAGACTGGGGAAATGCAGAAACAAAAGGCCACTACTATCAGCAGGCAGCAGAAGCACAGGACAGCAATCGGACAAACAGCAGATCTAAAACTAAAGGGAAGCATAAGCAGGACTTTAATGCACTCATTGCCAATGAGGAATTGGACTACCCCGAGGAATAACAGTAACAGATTGCATTTGTGATCCACCACAACTGTGGCCTACACGCATTTCTCAAACCCTAGATAGGGGTTTCTCTATCTCACAGTGTACTGCTAAGTTGTAAGAAGTGTTTAACAGTTTGCTGATTTTCATACCTGTTTGGCTTAAATTATCTGGCATAAATTATATTAACTTATTATATTTTAAAGTTGTTACAGTGGACTCTATTATAAATTAAATTTGTTTTTGTTCTTATATATGCTTTTTGGGTCAGGCTGTCAAAATTTGGGTAAATGTTATGATGGCAATATTGCACTAACATTGTATTACTTGTTAATAGGTATATACGTTAAAAGAAAACATTCTCTTTGTGCAATCCATGTAGACCAACTGATCACCATAGAAAAACAAATGTTGGTTTACTTCAACATGCAATCAATTACAGTGTAATGAAGTTTGAATACACTGCAACGGTACATTTAATTAACACAAATTGAAAAATCGCACCTATTTCTATTTCCCTTTTATATAGATATAAGGAAATATAGAGACATTTTTAAGGTAACCTAAAGAAAGCATCTGTAATTAAAGAATAATTACAATCAGATACATATTCTTTGTATTATAATTCGTCAAAGGTATATCACAGTTTACAGTATATATATTTCATCAGTCATAGACAACAATACATTCTTGTATCTGTATATTACATGCACGTTATTGTTTCTTTCTCAACATGTTTCGCAACCAAGAAGTTGCATCTTCAGAAGAAAACAACATGTGTATGTTGCGAATGTTCACTTATGGTTGAGTCTCTGTAGAGAGGTTATACTGTAAGTGTCAGCCATTTATCAGAAATGGGGAACCATATGGTCCGCTGCCACTCCCCCATAATATAGAAGTATTTATTTCATAATTATAGCTATTGGGGGATCTGGCTTGGATCCTCCACATATAACTTGTTGCCTTAAGAGTTGTTCTTGGCCAGAAGTTATTTTGGTAGGGCTGATAGCCTTCAATTAATTCCTGTTCTACTCTAAAGGTGGCCATACACAGGTCGATTTCCCACACGATTCCTGGCCGATCGATCACCGGGTTCGTGCATGCCGATCAATCGACAAGGAATCAAGTGCAGCCCACCTTGACCGATCGACCCCATCCTATCGACATGGCCCCCAAATGGGATCGGCCAGAGAACCAACCTGTTGGTGTTTTCTGATCGATTGGGCACACATCAAGGGGCGTTGACATTTGTGAATCAATCGACTGGTAACAGAATCGTCCAGGAATCGGTGGCCTAAGGTTGTAGGCACAGACTTGTATGGTCGATCGATCGACGCCTGTGGCTTCACTGGAATCGATCTGAGCGTCGATCGATCGCTCAGGAATCGACACGTGTATGGCTAGCTTTGGAGTCAAAGGTAGGTCAGTTTGTATACTGCGTGGTGGCTAATGCCGGCCGCAGATATTCAATTAACTCACTCCACTCAGTGGGCTAGGTATATATTTTCAGTTAGTCTTTCAATCCTATTACATAACCACAAAAATAACAGAATAATGCAATGCATGCCGGATATAAAAGGGTATTGCTTTACAAATGGTACTGACAAAAATATAAAGACAAAAAAACCACTACAGTACTATTATTAAAAGGTACCAGTTCTGTCCATCCTTTGATCTTTTAAGAGCTGTACCCACCAATGGAAAAATTGGTATTCAGCACTACCATGTCTGGTAGCGCCTGGTGCTGTACATAGCGTATCACACTGAATGTGTCCATGACTTCCATCACACAAAGAAGTGTCAGATGCCTAAAATCCCCTCATTGACTGCAACAGCAGGATAGTGGGGAATAGATGGACCAGGTTCAGTATTGAAAAATATTTTTCTATACCTTTCACACCTTCTGCTGTTGCAATCAACTGTGCATGTCCAGAAAATTGGGATTAACTGGGTGGTCCTGACTATTATGTCAAGCAGGGATCTTGAAGTAAATCATACAAATAACTGGATAGTTTTTGCATATTTGTGCCCCTACATATGATAACTGTTAAATATTCTAGCAATGGCTTGGAATAGATGTCCATGCACTGCACAGATATCCCTGATGACATTGTGATTTCAGGTAACCCGTAGCATCCAGCCAGGAATATCCAAGTAAATTAGTTGATTCTTCATCAAACATTGTACACGCTACATGCAGTGTACCAAATACCTGCTATATTGCCACCACAACTATGTAAGGACAATTATTAACAATGGGCGAAATATTTTGTGTGCCAAATGGATTCAAGAAGTTATATGCATACATTTCTTTTTTTTTTCTTTTTTTTTTTTTACACTATAAGGACACCAGCCTAAAAATGATGTTTCATAGTCCATATAATGAACTGTTAGTTAATATGTCTACAGACATTTAAGCTGTGCATGCATGTTCTGCCCACAGGAACATTTTGCAACAAAAGTAATACAAATAGTTGTAAATTAAATTTAATTTTTTTTTAGACATTCTCAATGCAAAAAAAAGAATAAACAATTATAACATTCCCAGAGTCAGTGAAGGTGCTCATTCATCCTGATCACTGCAGTATTATATGTGGGTTAACACAGATTTTTTCGTTCAATCAATGAAGAACGAACAATTTTTTGGTTGATTTGACAAAAATCTAGAATGGCCAGTTTGTTCGATGGATACATTTTGTTCGACCTCGATCAAAAAATAGTACAAAAGGTGGTAAATTTCTAGCTGTCGTTGTAATTCCAGAATGTATTTTCATTCGATATCGTGATGGACGAACAAAAAAATCTAATGTTACATTTGATAAATGGACGAACGATGTTCGACAACAACATCGAACAAAAAACCAAATTTCCAGTTGATTGAAGAAAAAAATCTACACGTATAAACCCACCTTGAGGCACAGCAACCGGACATGCTGAACTCTCCTTTCAGACACTCTGCTAGTCGTTGGACTGTCTTTCTCACTTTAAAAAAATTAATTCTCCAGAAATTGCGAAACTCAGATGCATGAAATGTCCAGTCCCAAAAAAGTCCAGTTGCTGTGTCTTATTACCACAGTTACACCATGAGTAAGCCTTTCCCAAGTGAGAATAAGGGTTTGTTTCTACTTGGCTGCATGGGCGCATCGATATAATGCTTCCACGCAGACCAAACAGCAGATTGCCCTCAGGACACTTCCTATTGTAGTCAATTGGAGAGTGTCAACTTCTGCATTGTCAAAGCGGCACGCTGAGGGCACCGTGTTGTCTTTGCAGCGACTCCTCCCTTGAAAACTAATGGACGCTTCACTGGGCTATGGCAAGGATGTGGAAAAACCTCCCCTGATACTGTTCTGGTGTGGTTTTTCCACATCTATGCTACGCAAATCACTGTGGGGAAGTTGCAAACAGCGGGCAATCGCCCTGTCTGGTCTTTTTTTTCTGCTTTGGATTCATGTTAAAGCCCTTACTTTGAGAGGCAGTTAAGTTGTTTTGGTATCAAGCAAGGCCTATGGACACTGTCAGATTTATCCAGAAATAGCAGTCTCTGTTGTCTGTAAGCACCTTATGTCTGAAGTACAGAGACTAGCTGAGTAATGTGTAGCTAAACTGACTTCTGGTGGCTTGTGAAGAACAGTGTCACCTGGTAACAAAGGTTACCGGCAAAACATGCTGATGGGTGGTTATCAGTGACCACCCGCACAATGTGTTCAACTGCTCTCTCCACCCGTCCTGAAACTGACCATGTGAATCCAGCCGAAATACACAAAACAAGCACTGATGCTGAGACTTAGGGCCATGTTTGGGAAACAATGACCAAGAAGAATTTATTGCATATGGAATGGGTTATAAAAGACCTATAGTAATATATTTACATAACCTTATGTCTGCATTGCAACCCATCCCAACATCAGCCTTTCTAATTTTAATGTATTGAGGCGAATGAAAGTCAACCCTAAATTGGTTGCATGGGTTAGTGTTGATCAATTCTATTTGAATATAAAAATAATTTTTTTGCTGGTTCCTTGTAGTGTCGGATTTATGCTTATTATTAACATCTATTTTCACCCTTATGTTACATTTTATGCTGAAAGTACTTATATTTCATTTGTAGTTATACTTAGATATTAAATATCATAGAAACTGAATATTTCTTCAGTATACAGTATCTAAGCATTCACTTTGCTCTTGAACATTCCTGGTTTTTACATTCTATGAAGCTGTTATTTGACAGTTCTAATATATTTTTACATGGCCGAGAGTATTTTTTAAGGAAACAAATGTATTTGCATGTTTTTTGCTTTTGCCTTTATCTTGTCCTGTGCCTCTGCTTTGATAAAATATAACATTTCTGTGTGTGTTGCAGCATTGAACTGGTCAACCCCCAGTCTTATTTTTTTGTGTTATCAATGTTATTATTATGTTAAGTTAATGTATATGTTAAGTTAAATATTATAATGTTATTAGGCTGATTTTTTCATCACTAATATTTGGCGTTAGCAGTACATGAGTTCACTCAGCATAGAACAGAGAGTAATGGTGATTGTGAACAATGAGCTGTAACATAGGTATCATAGCGAACTATGAAAGCTGAGAATTATTGCACCATATTGTTAAAATACTGAAAGGTTTTTAATCCAATTCATTTAACTATCATTTTGAGTGAAATGGGATATCAGCCATTGAAGAGCTGTAGCCTAGTACTTCTGAGATAAAGACAACAAATAAAGTGCAGCTTATGTAGTCCATACAAAAGTTTATAGTTGTAATCGTGTAAATCAGGGGTGCTCACACAATGCACTGGTCAAACAGGCAGGCAACCAGAGTAGATTCTGGAACTCGTCTCCTTTTTTAAAGTAGCTCACGAGTCACAAAAGTGTGGGCACCTCTGGTGTAAATGGTGACAACAAAGATCTACCCTCCCGACATACATGGCTTATTAGCCACTAGCTAGATGTTTGGTAACCAAACGGATGTTCTGTTCAAACCACCTGGGATCACCACTAAGTTGATGCCTCTACAGAAGAAATATATAAGAAATACCTAAAGATACTTAGGTGCATTCTTACCAAATGTTGTTTGTATATTTTGTGTCCTGTAAGTGCAATCCTAGCAGTAGATAGATGACAAAAGTAATTAAACTTGCCTTAATTTGATTTATAAGCAGAATATGGACATTTTTTCATACGGTTCTTATTCTTGTCCCATGTACATACAAGTAGTGATACATGGATTGATAGAATGAGAGCATTATATAAAATAACTTTTACACGTTGCTGTTCTAGGTGTCCCTTCCAGAGTTTAGGTACGCAAAGTAGGGTTGATTTCAAGGTAAGAATCATAGGCTTGGTTAGGAGTAGAGATGGTCAATGAGATGCCGAAATGTTGGCATTATGCCAATTGTATGCAGATTGCTGGTTGATTGGCTCAGGTTTAGTTTGCATATCATTTGCATGGTAATGTACAAAAAACAGCTTCTCATTGGTCAGCTCTTGTTGGTGATGGAGCTGGGAATTTTACTCTACATACTAAAAAGGAAATGGAAAACCAAACGAACAAATTGATGACGTAATTGGTGGAATTACAGATCTCCCCTTCTCCAGGACCTGGGTGTATCAGAGTGTTTGACTTGGCAGGGGAGAGTATAATTGCTATAGGCAAACGTTAACTACGTCTATATTTCTGTTAATAAAGTCTCAGTCTGGAAACTTCAGGTCTCCGAATAATCTGACTTTCCAAAAGCAAAACAGAAAAGCCCTTTCCCCTCCAGAGATCCACTGTGTTATCTTCCTTTCACAACTGTGCCTGATGCCTTCTCACAATGATTACTAAGAGGCAGAAAGAAACAAGCTGTGATATTTCAAGGAAGCAAGAATAAGAGTTATGCTTCAAACAAATATGACTGGGAGATAGGAAGGACGCACCTTTGTGCTTTTCTATGACCTCACCAGCATTATCTTAGCACAGTGAAATCATTGGAACATTTGCTAGGTATTTACAAGTAAATTTTCATTCAGTAGCATGTTATCTGCTGTTTGGCCTTTATACACTAAATTAAGAATTGATCATCAAAATGTCGACTTATTTTACTATATGGTCATAGTATTGATCTGATGTGTTTCCAGGAGGAAGTAAAGGAAGAGGAAATGTAGATGAGTGAATCATAATAAGCAATGAAGGCATGCAAAAGGCACTTGTGTGGCTAGTTGTGGCTACTTGAAGTCACGGTCTGAGAGCAGATATCATAAACATTTAAGGTCCCCATACATGGGTGGATACCCGCTCTATTGATGAGTGCACATGGTGATTGATTGTCGACCCGTGTATGGGGACCTTTAGTGAATTATGTGACACACTACATGAAGTTTGCTGGATGTGAAACACTTAAAAGCCATGTTGAGGAGGTCAGAATGCTATTTAGTCCCCGGTTTTTTTAGCTTTGAGAGAACATGCTTTTAGCTAGCAGAAGTATTATAAATGTATACATCATCTGTTGCTACTATTCATTAAAAAACATAGACATCAATAGCCTTCATGCATCATCTTGTTATCCTTTCTTTAATTGTAGAAATTTGTAGGTTTACTTAATTTGCACTTTTATTGTGGCAGATTTAATAGAATGAGATGTATTTCAGCATTGCAACCTAATTACTTTGCAAAATTCAGGACCTTGCTTCCCACAACCTCAGCCCACCTAGGACCCAGCAGTGTTTACTTAGCATTTGTCAATAAAGCTTTGTGCATAAAGAAACCCCCATCATGTAGTAATTAGGACAGTTTTTAAGACCTGTATATTTATATTATATTTTAGGTGCAATAAACTGAATGTGTGTACAGGGCCTGCATTTGAAATATACCGTAGCTTTCTCTCATCTAATTTTGCAACATCACCTAATATCAAAAAATCTTGATAGGCCAAATAAAAGATATAAGGTGTATGAATACAGAGTTTATAAAAGACAATGCAGTCACTACTTAACATTAACAACAATGAGGTCTGAGTTGTTTTGTTCATCTGTTGCTCTGGTATCACATATACAATTTTTTAAAAGAACCTGATTTCCTGATACAAGAGTTTGGAATAAAACAGGACAGAAGGTCCATGGGCAGGCTGAACAATCACAGTGTGTGTTCTGCATTAATTTACTATTACCAAAATTAAATCCACTCTTTAGTAAACTAGCTATACCTGTGCATGATATACACTTATATATAAGTATAAAATATAAACAGCCAATTCCCGGTATATATTGGGACTTGATTCAATGAACTTCATAACATTTAATGTAAATGTGATGCTGCCTCATCTACAGATTGCATGCACATACCTTCCTGTGGAATCATCAGTACCAGATTTTACTGACAAACGTCTAATGTTACACAGTGCGTATGTTTGCCTACTTTTGTGCCCTGTAAAACGGTAGACATAACACCAGACCCAGTTCTTATCATGAATACACAATTGTAAATGAAAGAAATCATGAAGAGAGCATGACATATTAATCTAGTTATCCTTGGCTTGTCAGCTGAAAGCATTGCTAATGAAGAAGAAGGGTAATTTAAGCAGAGGCATCCAGAGTGATATACAATTGGCAATGTCCAGTGTGACAATAGTAGAATATCGGGTATTATTATAGGTACATGAAGATGAATCACGGAGGAAACATGAAGGTGTACAGATCTTATGCTATACCTGTTTCTTCCTGCTGGATGGAGAACTGTAAAGCTGGGCATACACGGCTCGATTTTCTTAACTGACAATCATTTGAAAAACAAAATGTGATCGATTTACAACTTATTGATTCCTTAGTTCTGTGCACATGCTCCCTAATACCATTGGGGACAAATTGATCAAAATACCTAAAAATCCCATCAGATACTTGTACAATTTACCAATGAGTCCAATCACACAGTGACCGATTTTTGTTCAATTTGGATCACTTTTGGTCGATTGATTTAGCTAAAAAGGAATCCATTTCAAAACAATAGTTTTTATAAAGCCGAAGGGAAAAATCGAGCCATGTATGCCCAGGTTTACTAATATTATGAGATAATTATGGGGTCTACTCTGCTGCTGCCATCTGAACAATGCTATCCTAAAAGCATCATTAGATTCCTGGTTTGTTTTTATTTTATTTTTTTAGTTGTTTTTGATCCATCAAATGTTTTCTACAGACACATTATCAATGTATCATTATTCCATATTTAGGCACATTTTTTTTTAATGTGAGGGTATATAGTAAGGCTGGGTGTACACTACTTTATTAAGCATGGTTTTTTTTCTGTGCATCGACCGCAGGAAAAATCACATGCCCCTATGGGAAATGTTGTGCCAGTCTATACTGGTGAGTCATGAGCGCGTTTGGGGGCGGCATAGCATGTGGGGTGGATTCACAACACCTGGCTGGGGAAGTGGAAACACAAACCGTCTCTATTGGTAAACAATGGGCTTCATGTGTGACGTGCGCAAACCGTGCCCCATGCGTTTTTGGACGCAGTTTGCTCATAGTATTTAAATTTGCTCATAGTAAGTATTTCAATTCTCTCAAGACAGCGCCCAAACAGCAGGCAAACCATGGGTGGCCACTATGGACATGCCAACCGTGGTTTCTGGGGCTGCCTAGTATAGACCCAACCTTATGTAGTAATGGAACCAACCATAAAAGGGGATATTTTTGCTAAACACATGCTAAAAAAATTTAAGTTATGGAAGTTTACTAATTTTGTATTCTGAAACTAAATTTGAGATAAAACAGAAGATCTGAATCATTTCAACACAGGAAATATATTTGAAACCTCTGTATGTTCTGATTTGAATGATCTTGGCTTGAAAATGGTTTTATTTTTGTGTGAAAATGCTTCTGTTGGGCTTTAAAATGACAGAAAATAAATAGTGTAGCTTATATAAATTACAGTAAACAAATATGCACAAAGAAGATAATATAGCCTTATGTTTTTTTATTTGTAGACATAAACAACTTTTACATCTGATGTTGTTTAATAGGTAAGAGTGTGATGATATGCTGCACACAAATATTATCTGAGCAGCGGCAGTACGGAAATCTGGTGCCTGTAGCTAATCTTTGTACTCTCAGCTTATATTATTTGCTATTTTAACACACCGCCATTTCTCATTGGCAATATAGGAAGTAGCAATGAGGACAGCATAGAAAAGAAACTTTCAACAAATAGCACTTTGATGTTTTCAGTGATACACAGAATGACTATTATGTTTAGGTTTGACAAGTTTTTTGTCTTTATATCAAACTAATTACCATTGTTTGTGTACATCTGGTTCTCGGTGGTAGGCATTGTCATTGCATACTCACATTTATGGCCAAATGTAGATGGAAATGACAGTTTTGCAATCTCATCAAATATCAGATTCCTATTGCAATATTAAAACCAATCTCCATAATAAAAGTTGATGCATAATGGCTATAAGAAAAAAGTCAAATGCCCCTTTAATTTACCAAACGTCGTGGCAGTGTGACTCTCTAGTGCCGGGTCCTTTACTGTTTCTGTTAATAGGAAGCTTGGGTAAATTACTGGGGATCCACATCAATGTCTGTCTGGAATGGACACTTTTATTGGCATCACCAACATGGCAAAGTAGGAGACCATCTGCCAAGGATTGGCAAAGGATCCTGAACAGTGGATTTCGGTGAGTATATCCTTCTGCACAAGCTCAGGAAACCTCTGGAGGAAAGGAGAGTGTTGGGTATAAAATGCATGAAGTAGCTTACCGGAACTCAGATGCGCTGGCATCTTTTTCAAACTTTTTTTTTTTTATTGTTTTAGTTTTACCTGCTGATCCTGCTAATAACACACTTCCTGTTGTAAAGTGATATCCCTGAGTTAAGGTAGCTATACACAGGTGCATTCTATTTCTTAACGACTCATCGCCATGCTCGTTCACGGCAAACAAACGTTCAGGACGCTGCTCTCCTTGAGCGAACAATCCTGCTTTAACGATATGTCAATTGAACAGGGATCCCACATGTCGGTAAATCCCATTACTTTGGATCAAGCACCCAAAGTGGTGGGCATTGATTCGCCGGATGATTGTCCATTGATTGTGGTGTAAGCACGTACACCGATCATTTGCGAATCTATGCGTGTATGGCCAGCTTTAATGTACTGTATGAAGAAACCAGGGACAAAAGAATATTTCCTCTCTCTGTATATATCTATTATGGTCAGCAGTACATAGAGAGAGCTGGAACCATAATGATAAGAGTAAGAGCAAAGGAAGTTAAAAGTTCACAATAATTCTGGCAGAATCATCAAGTATTTCTTGTCCTTTTCAGACAGGTAAAAGTTACCTAAGGTTACCTAATATACCCTAAGGGGTATATTTAGCAGACTTAAAAAGAGAAGAAAAGTTCATTGTTAAAGTTTCTATATGCTTTAAAGAATGAATTTGAAGATGTTTCTACCCACAGCTCTTCAGTTTCTGGATTTGAACTAGATACAGAGGGTGTGATGAACTCCTATTCTAAGGAAGCTCTTTCTACTATAAATAATGCAGTGTGCTTTTAGGCCGCCTCTGTTCTGTTTCACCATAAATCTAATGGATGAACTTTCCCTTCACATAGAAAACTGGGTCATATGGATGTGCCCTGGTCACTATTACTGAGTAGACTGAGATACCTCTATGGGGCCGCTGAAGTAATAGACTTTTTATTCTGCAGATTGAGGAAATTAAGGTAGCCATACACGGGTCGATTCCGCACACGATTCCTGGCCGATCGATTACCGGGAGCGTGCACGCCGATCGATCGGCTAAGAATTGAGTGCAGCCCACCTTGCCCGATCGACTCTGCCCGATCGATATGGCCCCCTGAATCGGATCGGCCAGAGAACCAACCTGCTGGTCTTTCTGATCGATTCAGCACACATCAGGGGGAGTTGCCATTTGTGAAGTGATCGATCGGGCACGGAATCGTCCAGGAATCGTTGGCCTAAGGTGGTAGGCACAGACTTAATTGGACGATCGATCGCCCATCCGACCACCTGTGGCATCGCCGGAATCGATCGGATGGGTGATCGATCGTTCATGGAATCGACACATGTATGGCTAGCTTTAAAGTTAACTATAGTTGTCAGATGTCCCATCGTCTCCAGGGTTATGTTCTTGTCCTGCAATTGCCCTCAGTTTTCCAAAAATGACCAACAGAACCATAAATCTTGGCTTACTTCTTAAAAGTAAAGTTTAATGTAAAATACAGTACATCTCACATTGGATACAAGGCTGCTTCCAGCATTTGGGGGGCCCAATGCGAAATTGTTGCTTGGGGCCACCTGTTGGACCGGGTGAGGAGTTGTTTGGTGCTAGCAGAAAAGTTGTTGAGCGGCAAATGCTTGGCAAACCGCGAGAAATGTCCCTGACTGGATATACAATACTAGGGGCACAAGTGTGTGTGCAAGTGTACACTTAGGTAGCCTGGCTAACCGAATAATGTTTTTAAAGATTGTTTTAGAACATCAATTACTGAAAATAATGATGTAATGATCATTATTATATTACTAAGTTGACACAGGAAATGTGTACAAAGATTACAGACCTTTTGAAGTCTGCTATGTGAAAGATGATTTTCATAGTTATGTTCAAGTCTACCACAGAGTTGGCTTTATGGATGGGCCATGGGAATCCAGTCACGGTTACACTGATGTGCCCCTTTGATTGGGGCTACCCCACCGACACTTAATTAGGGTGAGATGGAGGAGGACCCCCCCTCCATACCTGCCCGCTCTTGTCCCTCTGGAGCCAACCCTGGTCTACCATACACAGGCTGATTTTACCACCATTTCTTACCTCACTGTATACAATAACTTGAATTTTGCAACGCAGACATTTTCCTAAGTCTATTCCTCTAATTTAACTAACCCCCACTGCATTATCATAGTCAACTAAATAAACAGATACAAAGCTGCATGTTATGGTAAATTGTGGGTATTGTAAATAGTAATTCATTATTTTAAAAGTAACCATGCCAATCACATGGAATGCAGTAAAAACCTTAAAGGAACATAATGTTGGTGAGTGTATCTATTAATACATTAGAAGCTTCATGTGTTTGCTAAGAGAGAGTCATGATACAACATAGACAGGCAGCGAGAGCGTTCCTATGACTTCCAAGGAGTTATAATATGAGCCGCAAGAATTTGACTTCAGCACCTGATTAGTTTGGGGAAAGGTGGAAATGTTTTGAAAAGTAATTTCAAAGATTTATTTTTCACAGGTTTACCAATACGCTGTAAAGACAATGTCCATAGACCAGCTGTGCCGGTACTCCAGATCTGGGGCATTATAGATGCTGAGTACCTGAAAGTCTTCATGTTCAAGTGTATGTTGTCTCTTAATTTACACTGATCAGCTCCATCTGGACTACAGGACAGAACACACATTTTTATTTGGTAGCCTACTAGTAAATATGATATTCCTTATTTAGTTGGTTTTGTAGAACGATGACACCCAAAAGCTTGTAGATTGTGATTTCTCATTATATTTTCCAGTTTGGGGTCCCTGTATGGAAATCTTTTGATTTGTAATCCTGCAGATGCTCAGTCCCAGGTTGCCAGTTCTCCAGCTTGGCACAGTTATTGTGAATATATTCTGTTATATGTTGCAGTGCCAGCTTTCTCTTCTACATCACTTTCAGTCTTCTCTGTATCTGATGTTTTGTGTATTCCATCAAAGCACATGTTGCATTCTTTCTGCAATTGACAATGCTATACTTGTTATTTTGTGGGTATAACTTCCCATTGGTGCACTGGACAATGGGTAATTGTTGTGTATACTAAGGGGGTGAAATGAATTATACGCATTTATTATGGAGTGATTAATAAATGATTGTGTGTTTAATCTGTCCATCTGAAGCTACTGTCTACCATGCAGTTTACCAAAACGTGTATATTTTAATAAATATGTAACGCTTTAATGTGTGTTCATTTAGTTTACATTACAATAAAATTCACATATTCTATTTTTTGCCTGGATTAGGGACAGTTATATAGTGACAGTATTTGATTATGGTTAGTAATGGGCATACCTGTCAACCCCCCAGTTTTGGTTGGGAACGTCGAGTTTTTTTATGTGGCTTTCCCGGCCAAATCTCGATTTGAAGAAATCCTGAATTTTTCCCAGACTCTTACAATCACGCTGATCTAGCAGGGAGAGGGCGTTACTCTTCCTGCTAATGTCCCACCCTGCACATTATCAGCACAAGTGGGGTGGGACATTAGCAGGGAGAGTAACGCCTTTCCCTGCTAAAGCTGCCGAGAGGAAAGCCCAGCACTGGAAGTGACATCATTGATGTCACTTCTGGTCCTTGGAATGCGGAAGAACCACGATCCGCATACCAGAAGTGATGTCACTGACGTCACTTTTTGTATGTCCCCCATTTTTTTTTTCGTTTTTGGGAGTGCTTCCACATTATAGTTGAGATATGCGGACATATTACAAGTAGATCAGTATGACATGGCTGGCATGTCTGGCACTCTGGTTTTACATGTGTATGTTTCCCTAAGTAAAAAGCACAACCAGGCTTGGTAGATACCACCAATACTCAGCAGACACAGGAGCTCCATCAACTGGCAACAATAGCTAGGACTGGCATATAAGAAATTCTTTGTTATTATACCCATGCTATTTCACAATCCTAAAAATATATACTTACCTGTTGTTCCCTGGAATCGCATAAGAGATTTATTTTCCAGGCTTCCGGGGGTTAACAAAGTGTGCACTATCGTGAGTGGCTTCTGGGGGTGTTAATAATGGTTTTCTATGGTAAAATACATATTATTCTTTTTAAAGCAGAGCCAAGATTAGAGATTTACCTGTCTATCTCTGCAGTGAGTTCTGGACTGAGCCATGGCACAAGTCAGGGAGAGAGGAGGGGCTGTGAGGGAACTTCTTTAATTACTCCTTACAAGTAGGTTTTTTTTATGCATTCCTCCCTATTATCTGCACTTCTAGTGCCATTTATGAAATTATTACTTTCTGATGGTAAGTCCCCTTTAAGGTTTATTCACACACATGCATTTTTTCCTACCAAATGATTGTCCAAAATCATCTGCCGGATTATTTTCGCACAGTTGTCCACTCTGCACACAGTGCCAGGGCTAGCAAGGACACATTTCCAGTTCCTTAACCGTAAATAAAAACAACCAAATAAAGTCAAGATTTACCTCTGAGCTCCAGGAGAAGAAACTACAATATATGTGTATTTCTGCTCCAAACTTGTTGTATTATAAAGATTGTGCTGCTCTGTGCAGGGTCTTGAAGCACAACAACACAGTATTCATTTCACCACTGTGATTATAAAGTTTACACTTTATAATCATAGTGCAAAGGTGTGCTGTGTACCAGACCTCATATTATATAAATGGTTAAGCTACTGATATTACTTATATTTCAATATGAATGATTTCTCTTGCCATTCAGCTTTTGGATGCACCCTGAGCAAACTTCTTTGGTCCTTACCAGGAAGACAGATATGATTTTAAATCTTTAATAACCAATTGATACAATTATATCATATTTTCATTTTGTTTTATTATATTTTTTATAAAAGTATTGCATTTACTACCTATATAATAATATATATTATTATATATAGTTATATATAGTTATAATGTGTTGTTGTGGTTATCATTAGTAATTTGTATAAAAAGGAACTGTCCCCTCAAAAGTAAACACTTTTATACAACATTATTTACATTCAGAATGGATTTGACCATTGCATTAAATTACATGTAAAAACCATACATACGTTTCCTCATGGAATACACTGTCATGTTCTGCAAGTTATTCCACTATTTCCATAATCAATATTTGTCTACCCAACCCAGCTGATATACTACTATCCTGTGTATGTCATTTACTCCTGAACCCTGCACCCTATGCATAACACACACCTGACCCTTACAATCTGTGTTCAATTTATACTTTTTGTGTAACAAATTACTGACCCTTACACATTACACACTGCTGACTCTTGCACTCCTTGTGTTAGACACTTCTGAACTTTGACACTTTGAGCAAATTTAAACTCTGGAGCCCTATACACAGTCAGTTGTGGACTCCTGATAAGTATAATATCAGGTTTTACAGTATTTTCTCACCATAAGATCCCCCCCCCCCCATTGCCCCATTTCTAGGGCTCTGTGTAAGCTGGGCTGCTCGATTCAATTTTCCACACAGTGCAGATGCAGATGGTAGAGATGTACATGAACAGCTCTTCCAACTGCTCTGTATGTGAGTGGGGTGCAAGCTGCCCACCTCACATAGAGCTCTGCTGTTGGGGCTTGAGGCAGAAACAGCTTCCCTGACTCCTTAACTGTTCTGCCAGTTCTCTCTCCCATTGCGGAAAAGGCAAACAAACAAAATGCAAGCCTCATACTACACTTCCACTGACTTTGTAAACATATTTCCAATATTGAAATAGTATAACCACTCATGGGTTTTGGACTGACAAAATGGGTTTTGGGTTTTGGACTTAAAAACAAATTACAGACAAGACTCTTCCATTTACTTGAAAAACCATTTATTACAGTAACATTTTCACGCATGCATAATGCCAGGACTAAAAACATACAATACTTCCTAACATCTGCAGTAGGGTATATTATATGGTTACCATGCAGTGCCTAGAGTCAGGCTGATCTGTGAAGTGATGGATGATGTTTCCATACTGAGAGCTCGCTGCAAAAAATACCACTTCTATATGATAATGCAGTCAGGTCTCAGTCTAGGACCCTATCAGCAGACCACCATAAGGGACAACCATGCCTACACATTCTCAGTATCAATAAGATTAAATGAGTTGTTGCTCATACATTACACGCTATGAACATAAAGAAACATTACCAATGCATGTTAGAAGTTCACTGAAAAATGTTACTGATTAAAAAAAACTGGTGAGACAGTTATCAAAATATGTGTACTCCTTGAGTAACTTAGGTAATATACAAGGATGTGATCTTACAAATGCTGTTTTAAATACTAGTACTGTATAAAAAGACATATTACCAAACCTTTCATTAGTTCAAAGTAGAACAGCTGTACACAACTGGATGGAGAACTATAGAAAAATACAAATTGGAATACCAATAGCATCCAACGGCAAGCACCAATAGAGTTGATATCTGTATATAAACAAGTAAGTAAGCATCTTTAGAAGCCTGACTTTGGGCAAAAAAGTACCCCTGAGGTGGGGCTGTTTTAATCTAGACGATACATTAAACTTTAATTTATTCTATGCCTGACTCCCCTAAATTCTCCTGTCCTCCCCAGTACTCATTTACAATGTATGGCTATAGGCTGTACACTATAGAATGACATTAGTGCTAGACTACCACCTCAACTTTCTTTAGAAAGACGGAGTAGTCTAGCATGGGAAGTCACATGAGATGAAAGGAATTAGATATAGGAAAGTCATTTATGCTTTATGTACATAAACTTTTCTTTTACACCTTTCTGCCAAATCTGATATTGCAGGACAGTAATATGATAATAATTTATTAATAGTATTCATGAAATGTCTTCCATATACATGCACTATGAATGCCAATCAGAATATTTATATGTTACTTAGTGCACTAAGGCACTTCAGACACATGAAATGCTATATTATGCATAATGTATGTATTTGCAGGGGTGGTAGGTTTTTTATTACCTATAGCTTAATTGTAAACTTTAGAATTGTAAAATGCTTATTTTGTTGCTTTCCAATATCAAAGTTGTCAGGAAGGAAATTGTTGGAAATTGATGGAAATTGTGTTGTATACTATAGGACACTGTTGGGACACGTGTTAGCTGGCATAGCTGATACTCCCTTCCAGCACTTAAGACCATAGGTGTCAGAATTGTGGGTGCTGATCTAGATCAGGGTGGGGCACCCTGTTGTGGAGACCTGTTCTGTACTATTGTGGAGATTTTGTTTCCCCAGATTAGGATGCCTTACATGTTCTCATCCATGTATGATCATTTGTACCAAGGAATAATACGTAATCACCATTTTATGGCACTGCAAATAAAGGCACATCTGCTATTATTGTCCATCAGCAATGTTATCCTGACAGCTCAGGGGAGTCAGCTTTGCTTTTCTACACGTTGGCACTCTTGGCATGGGTAGGAGAACCAGACCCTTGGGATGAATAATAAAATCGGTTTTCCATGAAAGCTTGAGACTCTCCTGTACAACAGACGATTACTATTCCTCCAAACAAACAAAATGCAGCTCCAATCCATCCGGCATATAGGGAGTATCCAAAAGTCACAATGGTGGTTTCTCTATGGGTGGAAACAGGGTACCATATAGTTGCCATGATTGCACTCAATGCTAAAAGAAAAAAATAGATTTGTTTAAGTAAAAACAGTATAACAAATAATAAAGATAATATACTATCTGATATGATACATTCTATGTTAATCTCTACACTACTGCTCTACTACTACTACACTAGTAACTACCCAGAAGACCTGGCATTTTGGCATGATCCATTTTGTCCAGCCAGCACAATATGGCCATTGTTGGTGAAATATTAACTTTTTAACATTTATGAGTGAATATGTTTAGATTTGTATTACAGGTGGAAAGTGGTTGTAAAGCACTGGTCCTAGAAGGCTGCATACTGACCAGATGTCATTAAAAACTGCTATACTATGACTCCAGTGTAAACTCCATGTAAACCATGTTCCCCAAGTAACATCCCACAGTGGGACTTGGGAAAGTGGACATCACAGTGACATCTTTCCAAGTCCCTTTGTGCCCAGCAGTCCAACGTTAAGTCTAGTCTTTCAGCATTTGTTTCACTCTAACAGCAAATTCTGACCAGCTGGATGGAAACAATACACTTAAAAAGACTTTCCATGCAACTGACTTTTTTTGCCTATATACAGTGATTCACCCTGACACGTTGTGTTATCTCAACAGCTGCACAACTGACCTAAACAAGGATGTTATTATTCCATATAACACAGCTTTGTAACATTGAAGAGTGCGAGGTGCCATGGACTGACACAAATAAAAACAGATGAACTTACAGAGATGCCACCCTACATTGTTTGACATTATACATTGTTATGCTGAAGCCAAAAACAGTAATGTTCTTGTTTTATGTTTTTCAGATCAAGCTCATGTCTATATAACCAATGTCTGAACCTAGTACATTTTTAAACTCCAGCCAAAACATTAGAGCCAAAACATTAGAACCTCCATTAGGCTTGAGTTACACCATGCGCTCTTGTTTATATAACCACCCTATCGGGTGAAAGGCTAAAAACCAACCAGTGAACCCCCCACATTTCCCATCAGGCAGGCGGTTGTGGTAGCTCGTTTACCAGTGTAAATGAGCCCTAAGGTAGACCTCTGTACCAGGACAGTAAGGGCTCGTTTACATGGGTGATTTTTAACAGCCCTGTAAACGAGCGATTACTACAACCGCCAGGCGAATGTGACATGAGACGTTCATAGTTGGTTTTTGGCCTTTCACCCAATAGACCTGTCACAAGTACGCCTGGTTGTGAAAATCTTGGCTAAAGGTACCCATACACGTTGCGATTTTTCGTGCGATTTTAGCCCTTCCGACCGATTCGGTCGATCGGGTAGGTCGATCGTTCGGGATTCGTAACATGCAAATGTAGTCCGACCGATGCTGTTTTTAGAAAATCGGCCGAAAAGTCGGTCGGGTCCCGAATGATGATGCCCGTAATTTTCAGTCGGTCGGCCACATTTAAAAGAGACGTTTAAAAGATTCCTGATACAACTGGCCGATCGGTCGGTCGGTGACTAATCGGGTGAAAAATCGGGCATCCGACCGACTTTTAAAAATAGCAGTAAAGCAAAAATCGGGAGTCGAAATCGAATATCGAATCGGTCCACGAAAAATCGCAACATGTATGGGTACCTTAACTCAAGAGAAAACGCTGATGACATGCAGCTCAAGCATTAGATTTAATCATTCTAAAACCCTGGTTTTAGAAAAACTGGTTAGATGTATCCTTGTGTCCTGCCCCCACTGACAACTTGGACTTGGTCACATGGAGAGGTAGTGATGGTAGATCTTCAATGCAGGTAGTAGGACTTTTATCACTTCATTGTGAAGGACTTCTCAATATTGCTTCGATTCAGTAAGGTCTGTGGACATTTGTGATTTATGCACACAGCTTTTCCAGCCACAGCTTTTCAGTCTGGACATTGACTGGACGGCATTGTGTTCAGTGGTGTCTGTGTCATTGCAGAATACAGTGGTGACATAAAATCAGGCATGTGCAACCACTCAGTATGGCGTGAGATATGGACTTTCAAAAGTGTTTCTCTAAGCACACACAGAGGGAAGATTCCTGTGTGTTATGTTGGTTTGTCTTTTCCTTGTGTTTTCTTTTAATGCACAATGTTTTCTCTTCCATTCTCTGTGAAACCTTAACCTAAGTAGCCCATCAAATAAACATTTGTACAAAACGGAAAAGCAATGATTTCTCCTGTCATTACTGATCAGAAGCCAAGAGGTGCATTGACTGGTGTGGGTCATGTTCACCTATTAAGAAAGTATCGCTTGTCTAGCAGCATCATGGTGATTCACAGATGAATCATTGTATTACGTTGGACATCATTACTCATCCTTCTCCTGTGCCAATCGTCAAGTATCAGCAGCAGGGCTCCGAAGGACCATGCCTTGTCATAAACACCAATATATGCCAGTGCTATGTCAACCTCAGAACAGGAAAACAGTGATGAAAAAAGTCACTGACATGAGACAAGACTTGTGTTTTATGATACGCACAGGTGCAATATAATCAGTAAATGTATAATCATCCAGTGAAAGCACAGATTCATAGAAAGGATTCCTGCATTGTACCAAAGAAGCCAATGGCAGCATATGAGTGTCACAATACTTTCACACCATATTTTATATTTTATTTTACTTTCTGATTTTTTTGTTATAAATTTCAATAAAAATGATAGAAAATTTAAGGATTATGTTATTAAAGGGCAGTGATGAGCAGCATAGGCAATATTCAAATTTGTGACATTTCTCGAATTATTCCCCAAATATTTAAAGTAAATTTGCAAATTTGAATCCTGTCCATTATATCAGCATTTGTAATGTGAATTATTGCAAAAGCAATGTGTGTTGTCACAGCGACATCTAGGCAGAATGTGAAATTGCAGCTGCAGTGTAATCTTATGAAAATACTCAGAAGTAATTCTTTGTGAAAAAAAGCATTTGTTTAGCGAATATTGAATTTTTCGGACACTCGACTGGATCCAGCGGGTCGTTTGGACAAAAAAATCACGTGTGCCCATCTGGACAGATCGACCAGGAATTTCCCGCATGTCGGATTGCACAATGATCCGACATGTCGGTAAATTCTCGTTCAATCCCATTACTTTGGGTGCCCGCCGATCATCATCTATTGAGGAATAATCGCCTTGTCTATGGCTACTATATCTATTTGAAGCATACCTAACCTTTGGACATCAGCATATAATAATTGCAAGGGGGTCACAGTCATTTTTCTTTGCATCAGAAGGTGACTTGTCCCTTTAAATATCTACTTTTCTTCAGACATAATGCATTTTGCTATAAATAATTTGTATTTCTCAAGTTTAAAAAGGAGGAAACATTAAATATTTCTGTGCTCCCTACACATTTTCTCTTCATACCAATAAAAACGTCATTTGAACAGAAGCCAATATGTCTGTAACTACATTTACTCGTTCTTTCATTATGGTAATGATATTAAGGAAGAGAATGCATTCATATGTGGAAAATTTATTTTATTCAGCTTCCTTTTGTCTGACAGATGGCTACATCCTATCCTGTAATGTGATTAAAGGCAGACTAAAGCCCCCCATACACCTTTAGATCACTCCATACTATTTCCTTTAGATCTACCAACAACTATGTAGTGCCGGGTCCTCCCTGATAGAATACATAGTGATTGGAAGGTTTAGAAAGCTCCTCATATTACATGGTTTTGGTAGAAGAAGTTGATTGTACAGAAATTGTATGGTAAGATTGTAAGGTGTATGGGGGGCTTTACACACAGAGGTAAGAAGATATTAAATCCGACACCAAGTCACATCTTTTGTTTGTTATTTAATGTTTTATGCTGTTTACCAATACAGTAAACATTATACATAGAGTGTAGCAATGATGCTGGTGTCACAGAGCATTACAGGTTTTCATAAGATAGATAACAGAAGCAGCATTTCTTCATTAGCTGCTGCTTCTTAATGGAACTACAAGTACAGCTAGTGGGGGGGAGTTGTTGAGTCACTCATATTCTTCAGATGTGTATTACTTATTTTCTCATTTAAAATCAGAGAGTGTGAATAATTATGGATCCAATACCATGGCATAAATTTACAAATATACTAATTTATGAATTGTGCAATTCAGGAAAACCTAACACATATTAAAGACAAACATTTCTGATCAATATCACTATGCATTGGCTTGGACTCTCCATTTGGGTTTAAACTATAGAACTTTAGAGACATCAGAAAGATATAGAACTGAATGTGATCTGGAGGTTTGTTTTTATTATATAACATTACAAATATCCTATCATTACTATTGATAGGGTGCGATAATAGATTTGTAAATCAGATGATCATTTTTGTATTTTTGTACACAATATTTAGTTATGTCAAGGACATGGCATAATGAGAAATTGATAAAAGAAAGTGTGTAGTAGATGTGTATAAATTTATCTTCAGCCATTGAGCACTGTAAACAACAGGTTTTCTTGCGTAACAAAGGAAAATAAGACTAGCACTCCATCTGCTGGTAGGAGGTCCTGGAAACCAACTATTAATAAGTTGTAGTAGTTAATTGTTTGTTGGGCCACACTCACAGACCAAAACGTCTTCCAAAAATGTGCTTAAATTTATGGAAATTTAAAACCAGCGATATAAAACAAAAATACAAACATCATGTCATCCCCAGGTTCAAGCCAGAGCCCCCTCTGATGCGTTTCCCTCTAAATATAGATCTGGTTTTAAATCTCAATAAATCTAAGCACTTTTTTGGAAGAAGTTTCGGTCTGTGAGTGCGGCTCAACAAACAATCAACTACTACATACACAGGGCTTGAGATAGACCTGCTGTGGACCCTGCACCCAACCTTACCTATGAACTGTCAGGCTATCTGTTCATTCATCTTTCAACTGTTGAAGTGCAGATTTCTCCTGTGCATTTATTAATAAGTTGTACACATTTACTTGAATTAAAGTGCAATGTTTCACTACATAGAGCAGCGTGTGTCATGGCAAATCAGCCTACTCACAATTTAGTTATGTGTTAAACTGCGTACAATGTGTGTTTTGATATATGATGTCTGGAAGCATTGTGTTAGTAAATGGCATAATTTATATCTAACATATTAGGCAGAGCATGCAAGCCTCAAATATATGAGAGCTATTTTTAAATGTTGAAGCCAGTAACATAATGGCATCTGTTCAATCAAGCAGCCATGATATGCTCTTTCAATAATTGAAAACATTATTCAATGCACCCAGTCTTGCTAATTGCTCTGTAGTAATTAGCCTCTATAGTAATGTAAAATTATAATGAATGCTATGATTTAATGCATTATTAGAATCAGAAAAACTAGGATCATATATGTGAAAGCTCTCACATTAGTCCACCTTCTTTGGTACCTCTGCAGTATAACTTATTATTTACCATTCCAGCCACCATGTTGGTGTTTTGGTACTTTTTTAATGACTATCATTACCGATACACATCCCCTCCCAAGCCATCACAGGTGAAAACAATAGAAGAGCATCGCCCATGGTGCATTTCCTCTTTGGCTTACCTAAAATGACGATAAGCACTCCACCCAGCAGAAAGCGCTTGTGTTTCTCTGTTCCAGGGTCATGGCCCATTCGGATGCAGGGCATGGATGAGAGAAGCAGGAAGACGGCTGGGAGCCCCAGGAAAGAGCCGGTTATCATCAGTGCACGGGCTGCCTGGATATGGGCTGTCAATAGAAAGAGGATGAATTTTATTGAGTGATAAGAAACGCTTTCACAAACATACCTGCAAAGTGCAATTCTCTTCCACTAACAACATCAGCACCATTGTACATTTCACCAACGCTGTCAATAAATTCACCACACTGATTGTTCACAGTATAAAGCTCATAAAATGCTCACTTGCTCATAAAGACTAAGTATTGGTAAGAGCACCTGGGTGAATATAAGGAACATTATCCTTGTGTTAAAAGTTGTTATTTTGTGGAACCATTAACATTATAATTCCATATGTGCCTATGCATGGATATTAAACATACTATTGCCATAAAATAAAAGCTGGTTTTAAAATTTAAGGCAAAATATATTATATTATATTACTGTAGTATGTTAACTAATAACCAGGGACACCACTATCATTGAGAGACAAGGTGGGTTTTTCCCCTAGGGTTGTTAGAAGTAATTAGCGCATATTAAGTATATTACTTTATTTTAAGGGGGGCTTAGGATAATTTGGGGGGGGCAAGCCTACCCAAAATAAGCCTAATGATGTCCATGCTAATAATGCACCGCTGCACACTTTTTTTTTATGAGCAAATGCTTATGGGAAACACTGACGCATGTGGTGTGTACTGTGCAATGCACCCATTACGGTAAATGCTTACGTGTTGACAGTACAAAGTGCATCATGTATGGAAGTGACCTTATTATTAAAGCCCGGATAAGTGTGGCAAACCGGGAACCAACAAATGTCATATTTCCTAGATATTTCTGGCATCACAGATTGACCTAAACAGGAGATAAAGAAAAAAAATTTTTTGCAGCAGAACATTTCTTATGTTTGTGAAGCCTCACCACCTCCAGTCATTAGGTATGTCTTGTATAACTAATGCTTCCTTTGAGAAATTCTAAGACAGCCACATTCATCATATATTTATTGATATTGTGTCTGAAATCATGTTGCCAAAAATGTATTTGTAACAGTCTGGAATTATAATGATAAACATTGACATGGCATATTAGCTGTTCTGTTTTGACAATCTCAGTCAGCCTTCAATATTTTCTTCCTGCTTACAAACAAACAAAAATCATGCCAGGCTCTTGAATCGCTCATCTAAATTCATTGAAGGCCTACAATACTGCTCAGAATAGCAGACGCCTTATCAGTTATCACTGTAGCCTTTGTTCAGTGATTTGGATTTATTACCTTTTGGATTGGTTTCCTTTCATACACAATTACCTGGGTACCATGGAAAGGTAACCTGGCAAAGAAAGTGAATGTCAGTCTCTGGGTGAGCGGCTTTCTTCTCTGTCCTGTCACCCCCATAGATTTTGAATGATGGCTTATTTTTATTATATGAAAAAGGGCTTCATGCATCGGGGGGGGGGGGGGGGGGGGGGGGGGGGTGTAGGGGGGCTTCTTGACCTTGGGTTTGGTGGTTTGATGTGTTAATG
Source organism: Ptychadena robeensis (assembly GCA_036250615.1). Lineage (NCBI taxonomy): Eukaryota > Metazoa > Chordata > Amphibia > Anura > Ptychadenidae > Ptychadena > Ptychadena robeensis. Next base: position 54,052,090 of record CM070035.1, on the reverse strand, counting down.
TTTTTGCTTTTTCACGGTGTAGTCGGTTTAATGGTTTGTGTATTATCTGTATATTTTTATATATTTATTAAAATTCTTTGTATATATGTATATATGTTTTATTGTCTTTAATTAAAAAAAGGGACACTGTCCCAAATCTGAAATATTTTGTAGCACAATCAATGGCTGATCATAGGGACTGAGGACATCCCAATGATATTTTTAGTAGACAAGGAGCACTTGAACTGCAAGCTGTGCTCATATAAAGTAAGCAATAGTAAAAGGAGTAGTTAGGACAGTTACTGGCTGTTGTCCTATTTATTCTTTGAAGGTGGCCATGTGTCTAAACTTGCTACAGGCAAGGCTTGGCTTCCTTAAGTTAGAGCAGTCTCCTTGATGACTGATAATTTGATGACTGATATGGAATATTGGCGAAGCAAGAAGAAAGGGACAGAATACATAGATTCACAAAAACACAAATATCCTTTGTTACACTGCAGGTCCTCAGGTACAGAGTGAGCAGAACAATGGACATTTATTCAAATAGCACTCCACATTTCATCCTGTTATTCATAAGGAATCCTGCTTAGGCTAATAGATATTTGTTTTTCCCAATACAGGGAGTGCAGAATTATTAGGCAAGTGGTATTTTTGAGGAATAATTTTATGCAATTTTTGTGAGGATACCATTTTCAGGGGCTTTGCAATAAGCTGAAAATTAGCTAGACCATGCGATGTTCGCCAATGCGAATTTACTGCAATGCAATTTTCCAATCACGCTCCCGCATGCGGAAAATTTAACAGGGCGAACTCAGCCGCTAAATAGAGCGGCACGGCAGAATCAAAGCAAAGTTCTTTTAGTTGGAATTCGTTCAGTCAAAATATCAGGCAGATTTGCGACTTTTTCGGCGAAAAGTCGAAATGACCCCATCAAAATCGACGTATGCGAAGTATCGAAATTATTATCGAAATTTCTACTTAAAATTCCCACTGCAAATTTCTGACCTCCCTACTGATGAATGAGAGTGAGTCTTAGGGCCATGGATGGGCACTGGCTGATTGTAAAGGGCAGAGAGCTCGTCCGACTCAGACCCGCCTGAGGTGGAAAGGTGGAGTCTGGTTTAGCTTTATCATCAAGATAGCTTGTGGGCCTTTTCGGGGATGATGGGTCAGCTCAACTCCCATTTACTGCCAGTTTCTGGAAGAACTTCTCAAGCATGGTAAGAGAAGTCTGCACCTTCAAGAAAAACATGATTTTCATGCGGACAATCTCCACACACGCGTCAGTAACTCCACCGTGGCTGGAAAGAAGGGTTATAAAAAACGATGACATGCTCCGTTCCCTGATTGAACCCATTGAAACCCGTGGCTCATCAATGTGTGATTTACAGAGGAGGGAAAACAGTACACCTTCTGAACAGTGTTGGGCTGCTGTGGTTGCTGTTGCAAGTTGATCAAAACACGACAGAATCCATGATGGCGGCATTTGATGTCTTGCAAAGAAGGTGGCATATTGGACGATTGTTTTTGTTTTGTTTTGAATGTCAGAAATGTTATTTGTGAATGGAGATGTTAATGGTTTCATGGTAAAATAAATATTGAAATGGATAATTTGTTTTGTTGCCTAAAATTATGCACGTAATAGTCACCTGCCACACAGATACGCCCTGAATCCTAAAAAAAACAACTAAAACTATTCCAAAATATTCAGCTTTGATATTAATGAGTTTTTGAGTTCATTGAAACATGGTTTGTTTTCAATAATAAA
>CM070035.1:54011213-54050318 GCA_036250615.1 Ptychadena robeensis | reverse complement strand
AAGAGGATGATGTGGTCAAAATACTAATTTGCCTAATAATTCTGCACTCCCTGTAATGTTCTATATAATGGTAACTGACAATGTTTTCTGGAAGTCTTTTTGAAGTAGCAGCTCTTCTGTCAGTAAAACAACTACTTTGAGTCCCTTTGTTGGTGATTTTAGCTTTATCCTACAAATACTGCCACCCTAATACTTATTCATACACTGAATGTATTTCAAATCCAGGGCATTGATATTGATGGCAGATAGAACCCTGCAGATTGTTTACTGCATCTCACTATTCCCTGAGTCTTTTCCTGTGGTTCTATGGCTGATAGGCCAGTCAGGATACCTTTTCTTGTTTCCGGAGTTTTGGTTTCTTGTAAGGATTAAAGCTAAAACCAGTCAAGGGGTAAAGGTGGCCATACACGGTTTGATATTTTAGTTCAATCAAGCGAAACCAAAGATTTTTCATTCGATCTAACGAAAATCAAGTAATAAGCAACTTGTTTGTTCTAAAGTTATCGGACATGTTGGTAAATTTTGATTTAATTGGTAACCATCAAATGTTAACATGTCAAATAATTTTTCTATCTATATATATATATATATATATATATATATATAAATTTAAATGAAGCTACTTCCTGTGAAAAAAACTAACAATATTTTTGTCCCTCGTATGCCAATTACCTACTGCCTGCCCTCAATATTTATTAATTTCCTAATATTTGCAATAAGCACCCCAAATTCTTTTTGGCTTTTTCCTATAGTTCTGGTGAACATTGTAGCTCCTATATTATACTTTGTTAGATAGTTACCTTTTTTGCAAGTGCATCACTTTGCATTTAGCTACATTAAAATATAGTTTGCACTTCTTTATCTAATTTTTTTCCAAAATAGATTCATGTTCAGTGTTACAAACAGTCCATGAACTTTAACCCTGATATCTATTGTTTACCCTTAAACAAAATCATATTTTCATGGCCAAATAAAATCTGATTATTTTAGATCTGAGTTAACCACAGAGTGATCCACTAATGTTTGTGTGAAAAAAGTTGTGCTTGTAACAAAAGTAACATGGCTCCGCCCACTGTTCCAAAACGAAGGCTTCCACCTAAAGTTTTGGGATTTGTGCTGGATTGGGCCGTGTAAATACCTTCTGTTTTAAGAAGGCTTGATTTGTGCCTAACAAAAGTAATCAAATACTAAATACAAAATGTAACCCCCCCCCCCCATACACCTTACAATCTTACTTTTCTATTTCTGTACAATCCACTTTTCTTCTACCAAAACCATGTAATATGAGGACCTTTCTAACCCTTCCAATTACTATGTATTCTATCAGGGAGGACCCGGCACTACATAGTTGTTGTTAGATCTTATTGAAATTATATGGAGTGATCTAAAGGTGTATGTGTGGGGGGGGGTTGTTTCCACTAGTGCGGATCCATGCGGATGGCCTGCCGCGCTATCCGCACGACTGCTGACGCTATGGACCGCACCCCATGCGGATGCACGCGTCCGTGCGTTCAGATGCGGACTTTGGGCAGACCCCTTGTCCAGGGATGCGGTTGGACGTGGCATCCGCACGAAAACAGCTGCACAAGTGGAGCTCGGCCAATGCTTTGCCTATGGGTGCGGTTGGGAGCAGCTGCAGCCGTGCGTATAGCACCGCAGCCATCTGCATGGATTACCACAAGTGGAAACAAGCCCTTTATGTGTGACCTATGTTCCCTCACCTAATACATAGTAAGGAGTTCCATGGGTTGCTTCAGTTAGGGAGAAAGCAAAGCTGTATCTTCAGATTCTCTATCGGCCCAGAGGCTTTGTACATTTTTGGTGAGATGATGCTTGTAGACCTAAAGCAAGCCATACATGATGACTGATCAGGGCTCTCTCTGTCTTAAGCTAGCCATACACGTGTCGGATTCCATGGCCGATTGATCACTTATCCGATCGATTCCGGCGATCTCAGCGGGAATCGGAGCTCCGATCAATCGGCCAATTAAGAGTATCCGATCGCTGCATATCACCTTGTCCCACGGATTCCTGGACGATTCCGTGTCCGATCGCTTACTTCCCAAATGGCAACTCCCCCTGATGTGTGCAGAATCGGATCAGAAAGACCAACATGTTGGTTCTCTGTCGGATCCGATTCTGGGCCCCCGATCAATCAGACGCGAACGATCGGACAAGGTGGGCTGCACGCGATTCCGGCACGATCGTTTCGTGTGCACGCGCCCGGAATCGATCGTCCCGGAATCCGGTCGGAATCCAACCCGTGTATGGGGACCTTTACACAGTTCGATTTTTCATTCGATCAACGTAAAATATGATCATATTAAGGTCAATCGTAAAACATTTGGATCCCTTTTTACACCACATAATCGATTTAAAACAGATCAATTTCTTTCCTTAGGTCTGTGCACATGCACCATAGTACAATCATACACAAATCTATTGAAATACCTAGAAAACATGTCAGCTACTTGTACATTCTACTGTAGTTCACCAACATGTCTGATCACTTTTTGATCGATTTTATGTGCAATTTTGATCCAAATTTTTTATCCTGTTTGATTTGGATAAAAGAAAAAGAATTTTGAAATAATCAAATGTGCGCCTCAGCAACCGCAGAAGGGCATTATGGGCACGTCGGTGTGTGCATGCCCATAGGGCCCGCCTGCTGTTTGGGTGCGGTTTTGGTTAACAATGGGCTGTGGGACACCCCCCAGATCCCCAACGCCCGGGTGGGCGTTGTAAATCCTGTAGTGTAGATGCAGCCTTACTCACTGTGGAGGGGCCCTGCTGCTGGGTGAAAAGGCCAACTACAGGCAGAAAGCTAAAAGGTTACAAAAGCAGCCTGTTGCTGTGAGGAACACATTTGGTGGTATACTGTCACCCAGGAGCAGGCTTTCATTTAGTAAGTGAGGCAGATGGGCAATTGTTTTCCTTTGTTGTCTGCTACGGTTGTGCTGCACATCTTCCTGCATTGATGTTTGAATAATATTGTTTATAAATTTAACGTCTATGCGCTATTCCTGGTTATCCCTGTCTTGGTCTGGCATTCAATACCAGCCTAGGCCTTTATAATAGTCATAATGAAATTATATTATCTCCATTGTCTCCTAGGAATATAATAATTGAAAGATATTGTCTGATAAAAAAACAGCCTCATAAATTCCATGCACCTGACAAAATGTTTATTCTTTGCTTCGGGGAAGACATTTTGTTTACTCCAGAGCATCAGATATTATTGCGATATTATCAGTATCAATAATGACACAGTAAATGAAGTGCACGGGCTTAGCATTGTGCAGAAATCACTAGAGGTATTGATTTGGTAATCCTTTCATTTCGGTACATATACCAGGAGGGTAACACAAAGAAACAACAGAGATGTTAGACTGAAGGGATGAAATCTTGTCTATCGCAGACAGAAGAAAAGCTTCATTTGTACTCATGGTCTCCTGATAGAAGAGCATTTAATGGTGCTGTGCCATGCAGGCTGATAACGCCAGCCCTGACTGCTGCTAATGTCTGCCTTTGTTCTACTCATACTGCACTAAATACTAATGAACAAAGATAGGTCACTGGCAACCGACATGTACAATTATTGACAGACATTATCTGCTACTTTATTAGGTGGAGATTTGCACTATAGCTTGAGTTTGACATCTAACAACCTAGAGTTGCTGTTGATTTCATGAGATGTAAAAAGTATATTTAAATTAATAGGACAGTACTGCTATACAGGTAACAATACAGACACCCTGTTTTGTTTCTCCACAATAAGCTGCCCTCTCTCTGGTTCAGGGTGGAATTTCTTCATTTATATTACATTAAAGGTGGCCATACACGAGTGGATACCTGTTCAATCGATCAAAGACTCATTGCAAAACGGTGATGTCATAGATCGTTGAACAAATGTAAATCAATGGTTCGCAAATGTATGTGCACCACGTTGCGCAATTGATTCTTGATGGATAGTTAGGATGGGAACTGCACAGCAGCCAGTCCTGTGTACACCCAGCTGGGAGCTGTCTGCTTGTGTGGTCCCCACCCATGATCGAACAGGGATTTACCAACATGTTGGTTCCCTGTTTGATCGAGCTTTCTTCAAGAGGGATCGATTTATTCTGCTCAAAGAAAGTATGGCTGCAATCAATTTGAGCACAGTTGATCACCGTGAAAGCACACATCGATCGATTGTGCTCTATTCAGTTAAATTCGGTTAATTCGGTTAAAATCGAGCTCTGTATGCCTAGCTTTATATTCTCTTTATTTGGTCATACTGGTAAACTGAAGTGGCTAAGAACAGCAAAAGATTTGTCAATTTTACAGCCCCTCTTGTTTTGTTATTCCTGCAGTTCAAGAAGTGTCACTAGGAATACAACTGTACAACAGCCATGACAAAAAATGGGTATAGACATACACCTTACAATCTTATCATACAATTTCTGTACAAAACCATGTAATATGAGGTCCTTTCTAAACCTTCCAATCACTATGTATTCTATCAGGAGGGACCCGACACTACATTGTTGTTCGTAAATTTAAAGGAAATTGTATTGAGTGATCTAAAGGTGTATGGGGGGCTTAAGAGATAATAAAATAACTTGTGTTTTACATTAGGGGAGAATGTTATTTTGTATCACACACTGTACAGAATAAAAAGTATGTAAGCTAAAGGTAGTGAAATAGAAGGTAAGAGATACACAAAAACCAACAAGTTAATTAATCAAAGTGATCTGATTCTGTCACAACAGCAATGAAGTGGAACAGAGACATATATCTGCTTCATCAATGAGGAGAATACATATAACATTGTTAAAAAAACGATTTTTTTTTGAATAGCAACAAATTTGTAACATGTTATGATTACTTATAAACTCAAATTTTGCAAAAATGCTGTGAAGAGCTCTAGTAATCGCTTTAAAATTCTGAAAGTAAAAGTACAAAACTTTTGTTTGTGTTAATTTGTTTCTCCATTACACTCTTTTACATATTTTACCATGTTCCATAAGTATAACTGACACTCATGAAGTATTTGATCCCACTCTGATCCATGCCCATTATTACAGCACCTACCTCAGCATACTGATTCACCCTGCAACAGAAGACTCTAAAGCTGGCCATACACCTTCAGATTTCTCTGTCAGATTTCCTTCAGATCAGATTTTGTTTTACCAAAACCATGTAATATGAGGACCTTTCTACACCTTCCAATCACTATGTATTCTATCAGGGAGGACACTATACTGAGGTGTATGGCCAGCTTAAGACCCCATCTTAGCTTACTGAAAAAGGCAACTTTCTCATCTGTATCACTTCCATTTGTTAGCATTATACACTGTCCAGTCTATTTCTGACACTATACAGTATTTGCAGATAAGGAGGAGTATGTGGTGTTCCCTACTCCTTCCACAATGCAGTACTTCGGGGGGCTTTATGGTCCACCACCAGACATTGCCACAGACAGAGGCAGTAAAGTACAGCAATTAGCCCCCAAAACTGACCATCACAAATCTTACACAGTGTTTAGGTAGACTTTAGCTGTACATTTTTCTTCTATACACTTACCCTAGAAATGTAGATTTTAAATTTTTATTAGAGATGGTCAAAATTTATTTTCAGAAATTTTACTAGTTTGACTTGTTGATTGAGTTGATTGCAAAGCCCCTGAGCATGGTATCATCACCAAACTTGCAGGAGATGTAGAGAAGGGTCCAGGGTATCGTGCAAAACAAAGTATTGCTCTAACACAAATAGTTTTTGAATAAATTAAGTTATAAGTCAAGTCCAAATTTGAGCTTTATGTATGCAAAAACTACATGTGCTAGAGCAAAACTTTTTTTTCTCAAATGTTTTCACAACCCTTTTCTACATCTCCAGCGATTTTGGTGATAATAGCATGTTCACAAGGCTTTACAATAAACTCACAGTTAGCTAGTCGAAAAATTCGACCATCTCTAATTGTGATTACCAATTTCTACTAAAGAAATGTCTGGAATGCATGCACTTCAACAGAGAAGCAGACAGAACTGAGCTAATCACTACAAAGCGATAAAAGCACTAACTAACATCTTTGAACTTTGTCATTCTGTTCCTTTGCATAATATTATTATTATTTATTTATATAGCGCCAGCATATTACGCAGCGCTGTACAATACATTAGAGTTGAGATGCAACACAATATAACGCACAGGTACAGATTATGACACAGAAGGAATAGAGGACCCTGCCTGGTCGGCCTTACAATCTAATAGGATAAATAAAATACAACTATGTGGTTGTTTTGGTAACAGAGATTAAGCTGTCATGTACGAATTCTAATTTCTTACTGTGGTCAGAAAATGAAATAGTGGGAACAATAAAGTTCCTGTTTTAATATTTCTTGCTTTGTTGATATTTGTAAGTCTGTTCTTGTTGATTAACCAAGTGAAATGATCAAAGTGCAGATAATTCTTTTGGCTTTCAAGAATTTTAAACTACCCTGAACAGGAGGACCAAGATCCCCATCCAAAGTATTGAGCAGGAATTGATTTCGCAAAGTGTTGGCTATCAATTCGTCTTTCAATTGGTGAATGCTTAAGTGCAGCATCAGCCAGTACTTAACATTCGGGAAACTCTCTTTTCCTTTTTAAAAATGTATTTCATATCATATTTCAAAACATTATCCTACATTACATTGGCATAAAAATATAATATATGCACCCCCTATACATATGGGGCTCCAAGTCAGTGAGTTTGGGGAAAGAAGGGTGAGTAAAATACGTATACTCACTTAGATCTATCTGTCAGATATCCTTTAGATCTACCAACAACTATGTAGTGCCGGGTCCTCTGCGATTGAACACAGGTAGACTTGATGGTTTAGAAAGTCTCTCATATTACATGGTTTTGGTGAAACAAAAGGAGATCTAAAGGAAATCTGACAGAGAAATCTAAAGGTGTTCATATACCATGTAATATGAGGGACTTTCTAAACCATCAAGTCTACCTGTGTTCATTCACAGAGGACCCTATTCTACATAGTTGTTGGTAGATCTAAAAGATATCTGACAGAGAGATCTAAAGATGTAAGCTTAAACCTGGGAATAGACGGTAGGATTTACCGTCTATTCCTTATACGATTCTCTGCACTAGGAGCGGGCGTGATGACGTCATCACGCCCGCCCACTAGTGCGGAGAATTGGACGGCACTCTTTATGTGCAGCTCATTACTTACTTACTAATGGGATTGGTTTAAAATTTACCGTCCTGTCAGATAACTGTGCGATCCGACAGGACGGCTGATTTCAGCCCAATACTCATTGGTTGCTGCATCCAATTCCTGCACGACCTGATCCTTAAGGGATGCGGGAGCGCACACGGCATCGGATCGGGGATTGGATCGTGCAGGAATTGGACTGTCTATGCCCAGCTTAAGAAATAGATGCTTAAGATGTCAAATGAACCATCACTGGTAGTGAGATCTGTGTTTATTGATGGCTGTACAGATCTTCTGCCCTAGACAGATTCAGCTGCACAAGTTAATTGTGTAGAAAGAATATCACTTTAAGAGGGTTACTTTAACTATGAATTTTAACAAGTTTATATACATAGTTTCCAGAAAGGACAGATCTTAGACATCATCATGCCAGGGATTTTATAGGAGAACACAGACAAAAGAAATATTTTTAAGAAAATCCGAAAACACTAAATGAAAAAAACTTAAATAAAGAACTACAGCCTAACTTACAGTGAGTAGAAAATGAGGAAATGCTATAATATATATTATAGAGGGACAGGATTTCTTTATATAAATGTCTCTTACCAGGTAAGGTTAGGATGTCAGCCAGGGGCTTGCAGTGATAGAGTCCTATGGCAATGACACAGTCTGCCCAGAGTCCTCTAGAGCCGAGCTCATCCAACTTTCTACAAGTGTTGATGCTGTAGTCACAGGTCAGTACCCAGTCATTGGTAGCCGTGGCTATTAACACCCCGATCCAGCCGACAAAACTTGTAATAAAGCCAAAAAACTGAAGGCAAGTGCCAGCCATGTCCAGCTGCGGAGGTGATGGAGAAGAATGGGATGGAGATGTGGATGAGGACACTTCTACTCTCTGGATTCCTGGGATGTCCTACTTAATACATAGCAGAACCCATCACACTGCCCCTCCTCCAGACGGGGCACCCAAAATCCACTGGTAGCCAATTACAGGACAGCAGAGGAAGTGACCAAATCTGAGTCTGGGAGAAGGTGGGGGTTACTGGGAATCACTCCCATTTTGTACTGGTCTTCTATATAACATGTGCTGAATGGCAGGCTCATATACACTATACTCAGTGTGTGCTGCAGACAGTGTGCTCTTTATAAGAATCATTTGTTTATTTCTCGGATGTTGTGCCTCTCAGAGACAAACATTTGTGTTTAACTTCTTCAGTTACATCAGATCACTGGGAACGTGTCCTCCAGCTCCGGGACATAAACTGTGAAGGTGGAGACAACTAGTGGACATTTTTGGTAAGACACCCTCACTGCACTAACACAATGATATCAAACTCTATCAAGGAAGTTTTTATTGCAGTTTGTGTCTCCACTGGTAAATGTTCCACTATTTGTGCAGTCCTTATCAAGAAAAAAAACAAGAGGAACTAACAAAGACAAATGTCCCCAAAGGAGAAGTATATTTTTCAATATGGACAGTTGGCTAAGAGGTAATCCCCTTTGTCTATTTAAGATTTTATTTTGTGAACAAGGAAAGAGAAATCTCTCCAAGGGGACACATACAAATAGTGAACTAGTTGGGGGTTAACACTCTATCATATGCTTTATTTTCATTCTACAGGCATTATGATTTTAGACATTTCAGAATGTTTTGGGGATTTAACATGATTGCCATGTCCAAAATGTAAATTTTTAATGGCAATGAAAGCTAAAAATATATCACGGGAGAGAAAGCATTAGCCCACAGACCCAGATCTAGAGTTCCCCCTGAAAAATCAAGGGCAAGGGGACTTTGAGGGCTCCAATGAATTATATCAGTCACAGGATGCATATGTAAAAAAAACTATTTCAATTTATTACACAACCAAAACAGTCCATTGGCCGCAGGCCTTAGCAATGAATAATAACCCAGCTAGCGGTTACAAACATATGAAATAAAATTTAAAAAACACATAGTGGTGATCCGCTGATGCCAAACGATATAACTTACAACCGACATACATTTCGTTCTTAAGAACCTCTTCAGGGGTTTACAAAGGAGGAAAGTTTTAGCGGAACAAATTTAGGCCCAAAGAAAAATTTCCTGAAGAACCACCATGTGGTGACCACCAAGGTCAAGAGGGGCCCCACTGGGGAGCAGGGAACAACAGCCACCCTGCATCCAGCAAGAAACCAGGTTCATTCAGTTTAACAGATAAACATTTAGTTCCAATACAGAGTAAAGGGTAATAGTTGCAGGTGTCTATGTGCAGAGAGGTGGTGAGTGTCCCATGGTTCCTGACAGGACTAGCTGGACGCTTCACCACAATTTGCTCCGCTGAAACTTTCCTCCTTTGTAAACCCCTGAAGAAGTTATTAAGAACGAAATGTACGTCGGGTTGGGAGTTATATCGTTTTGCCAATCAGCAGATCACCACCGTGTGTTTTTTAAATTGTATTTCATATGTTTGTAACCGCTAGCTGGGTTATCATTCATTGCTAAGGCTTGCGGCCAATGGACTGTTTTATAAACAGAGTGTGCAGCCGGCGATTCTGAGCTCTTAGCTGGACGGCACTAACTCGTCAGCTGCAATATTGCATAAGCAAGTGCAGGACGAGATAGTGCCATCAGAAGCGCTAGGAAGGTTAACTGTTGGGAACATAATAAAATATCAGCCAGGAGCAGTGTGCCCCATAGTGCTGCTATGGTGATTTCTCCATTTTAGGGTCCTTAATTGTGTCCATTACCGACAAAAACCTTGCGGTCTGCACTACACTGAGCTTGCTTCTCCCATATAGGCTTATAGGAGATGTTTGCTATGTGTCTGCAGAACTCTCCCCACTGCCAGATCTCTTCTTCCTCTGGGGATTGCACACAGTCCACCCCTACCACTGCCAGCCAATCAGACATTACTGGCCAAATACAGCCATTGGGGAACTAGCTGCAGACAGTAGAGTGCATCTAATGTGTCTCTATACAGAAATATATTTCTGTATATTTGGTATGTGTATATATGATGACTATGCCTGGTTAGCTTACTTCCAATCACATGTTTGTCCCTCTGCCAGCCGATCCCGTAATGGCGCTTCTTCGCCCGGTATGTTCCTTCAGCATAGGAGAGCTGAGGGAACCTGTCAGTCTCCGGCTGGACTGGTTGGCACATGTGTTAACCAATCAGCAACATGGAAGGCAGTTCACACCTCTCCTCCTCTTCCTGCTGCTGATACAAGGCTGGTACGCGTGGGTAGAGGAGCTGAAAGAAGGTAAATACTTATGCTCCCATAAAATCCCACAATTACATGAACAAATTACAAAATTTACATGGAAAAAAGGTGACATGGCAAAAATGACATGGAAAAAAGCTGACATGGCAAAAATGACATGGAAAAAAGGTGACATGGCAAAAATGACATGGCAAAAATGACATGGGCAAAGGTGACATGGCACAAAAATGCATGGGCAAAGGTGACATGTCTCAAAAATGGCATGGCAAAGGTGACATGGCAAAAAATGACATGGACAAAGGTGACATGGGCAGTGGTGACATGGACAAAAAATTACATGGGCAAGTGACATGGCAAAAATAATACATGGAAAAAAAAGGTGACATGGCAAAAATTACATGGGCAAAGGTGACATGTCAAAATTACACGGGCAAAGGGTGACATGCAAAATACTGCAAAGGAGCAAAAATTTACAGGGCAAAGGTGACATGGCAAAAATTACTGGGCAAGGTGACATGGCAAAAATTACATGGGCAAAGGTGACATGGCAAAAATTACTAGGGCAAAGGTGACATGGCAAAAATTACATGGGCAAAGGTGAACATGGAAAAAATTACATGGGCAAAGGTGACATGGCAAAAATTACATGGGTAAATGTGACATGGCAAAAAAATTACAGGGCAAAGGTTGACATGGCAAAAATTACATGGGGCAAAGGTGACATGGCAAAAAATTACATGGAAAAAAAGGTGACATGGCAAAAATTACACGGGCAAAGGTGACATGGCAAAAAAATTACATGGGCAAAGGTGACATGGCAAAAATTACACGGCAAAGGGGACATGGCAAAAATGACATGGGCAAAGGTGAATGGCAAAAATTACATGGGCAAAGGTGGACATGGCAAAAATGACATGGTAAAGGTGACATGGCTAAAATTACATGGGCAAAACGGGACATGGAAAAGTCACTAGACATTTCATTGAAGTATAATTTAAAAGTTGTGTATTTAAAATTTAAAATAAGTCTTTTAGCTCTGCCGGCTGTCATTTTTCAATAAAAAATACTTATGCAAGTCAGTATAGATCGAAAATGTATGTGCGGCCCTTAGTGGTGCTGAGGGCCGCACTTGTGGCCCTCCAATCAACTCAGTTGGGCACACTGACCTCGACACTCCTCACTTATCTAATTGTACTGTAACTAAATGTAGCATCACAGACTTATGAGTAAAAAAGTGTAAAATGATAAACTACAAGAGAAGATATTTGGTACATCCAGGGAATTGGAGAAAGCGGGAACGCTGATCACTGTCAGAAAAAGGTAGATTAACTTCTTGGCCTCTGTCTACATCAAAGGGGCTTATTGATTCTGTAACGTGTACAGTCTATAAAAGGTATTAAGTATGGAAAAAACTGGAAAATCGTATTGACTCAAGTATAGGCTGAGGGTGGGAAATGCAAAGTCAGATAGTGGAGAAATGAGAAAAATATAGAGAAAGCACAGGTGCATCTTAGTGCCACACCCTCAATAATGTTAACAGAACACAGGTTTATTGTTTTTACAGGATGGGTTTTCAAGGCAATTCTTTTGTTTAAACATGAACATAAGTTTCCATTTAAAAAGTGTTTTTTATTATTATTGGAACCCATACATGAAATGGAAACTTATTAAAATTTTTGAATCATAAGTTGTGAAGTTATCTATTTGAGTTTCTATTAAATTCATTTTCCAGTAACAATTAATAAACAGGCCACCAGTAACAGTTACCGGCCACCAGATGGCAGGGTGGAGCTGTTTGTTTACATTACATCAGCTGGTGTCGGAAACACAACAGAGCTTCACCAAGGCTGTCGGTGCCCGTGATTCAGCGACCCGGGACAGGTGAGTGGACCCTGACCTTTTTGGGTTGAAAAAGTTGGTTTATACATGAGGGCCCCATAGGGCTGCTATGGTGATTCCTCTTAGGACACGCTAAGGACACACAGAAAGGCTGCATCTTCCTAGGTCACTGTACTTTGCCAATCATATTGGCATCCGGAAACTGTTTGTTAGTGGGTGGTGGAAGAGAATAGATTTTGTTTATAGAAGTTCACCCCCATCAAACAAATTTGTATATCATAGTTGTATCACCTGTTGTGTCTGAAACAAAATCATTTATTCAGCATTTTTCCAAAATTTATGAAAAGCCTTACACCAACATCTAAGGATTATTACATTCAGATAAACTACTTGTATGAAATAATTCACCTTTGAGGACTCTGAAAACGGCAAAGTGCAAATACAATTTTATGAAGGAAATCTTTAACGGGACATCTGCAAATCATTGCATTTGCTTCATTTAGATGAGGAAGATTTAGTATAGTTTGCCAAGACCCAGTTCACTAAACCATGAGATGTGAAGGCATCGATCAATGCAGTCGTTTTCTTCTCTGCAAATGCATCTCTCTGTAATATTTATAGGAACTTAAACAAGCCTTGACAATATTTTATTTACTGTATTTTGGGGACCATAGTTGGGACCATAGATGTTGCACTGTATAGGACGCACCCTATGCAGCAGAATGCTGAATCCCAGAAAAATACCAGGGAACTGACGCTCTCATGGTTGTTTCTCCGTGCTCCAACTGGCAGAATGGGAGTTAAAGGTGGCGGGGAAGCTTTTTCACACAAGTGCAAACATTTTACCCTCTATTCTGGGGGGGGGGGGGGGGACAAAATGTATATTGTGGTGCAAAAAATATGGTAATATGTGAAGAATTACCATAGGTAGTGTACTAAAAATGTCACCTTTCTATACTGTGGCATTGTGCAAGAGTTTTCATAAGAAAAAACTTCAGAAAAAGGTTCCTGGAAGTTGCTGACAGTGATTCAGTGGCCAGTAGTCACCATACGAGGTGATGAACCTTTGAAATAACATTACATGTCAATAATTGTTTTCACTCTCTGATATGATATTTTCTACAGGGTCCCATTATGAAGTTTTACCTTTAAATCATGTCCTGAAAACATAAAATGTGAGAGTCAGACCATGTCTTTAGGGTTATGGATGCGTTAATTGGGGGCAAGTTTTAGACTTTTTTCCCATATTAAACGCCAAGGTTGTGACATGTATAGTAAGGTTACTGAAAATTAATATGGATTGATTTATTTACTTCTCCATTTAAACTCAATATTTGGCGAACTTCGCATTAGCTTGATAGGGAAACATTAAAACATATTCTTTCCTGAAGCTTTATGTATTTTTTTTGTTCCTTATTTACACATTCAACCTGAATGGATAGAAAAAGAAGGGATGAGAGTTATACCCCACTTCTTTTATTATACCCAAGCCACTTGACTTAAAATTATTGTTGCCCCAATATTGAGGTATTGGTCTTCCCAACCTACTATGCCTCAAGAAGAAGGTCCGAAGCCCCACCGAAATACTGCTGCGTCCATATATCGCTGATTATTGGCGATCTGTGCTCACATTTATCCGAATGGTCAACAAGGAATCCCTTGAGTTTGAACCTTTACTTTGGATATTCGCTTATCTAGACCGATTGGCACAACCTTCCATTAAATCTTCCCTGTCATAATGAACCCAAATCTTATAGCTGGAAGGTGTATTATGGCAGCCTGTCTGTCTCACTGAAAGATTAGCGGCAGAGTGGGGGATAAACAGGTATCAGATTTATTTAAGAGATGGCACAGATACTTACCACATGCCTTCCCGCTATCTGAGCTCAAGTCTATTACATCCCGTATCATTTGCCTCTCACAGTTTGAAAAATATTAATAAAATGTTTTACAGAACAAAGACGAAGGTGGGTATAATATGAAGGAAACCTTTGGTGGACTCTAGAATCTTTCCATATTGTAAGGTGACCAGATATCCACCACCCCTTCTCAATGGAATGAGTATAAAGGTACAAAATATTTACTATATAGCGGTAGGATCATCTCTACTGGTGTAGAAAGGTGGATTGTAGTGTACTGTACCATGGTCGTTTAGGGGTTAACTGTGTCCCCTTAAGTAATTCAGTGATTGTGCTGTTGCTGGGCAAAACATAAGGTGGGAGGTGTCACTGTAAATGTTTGGAACATGTGATGTTGTGATCTTCAGAGCCACCTGGGAGGAGATTAGGAGCTTATAAAAGTTAAGGACTTTATGTAAATTGGGTCTTCCTAGCAGCAGAGTAGCAGAGAGCAGAGGTGTACTAGATCCAGTGGAGAACAGACCTCAGGCCTGTGGATCCGAAGACCAGGCCTGCACTGAGATGGGGACAAGGGCAGTCCTAGCCTAGGAGAAGTCACTTGGGTGAAGAAGGCTAGGGCAGAGAGACTCTACCGGCAGAAGCTGCTCCCAAATGGCTCCCAGGACTATTGTGAAGTGTATTTGGCACCATGATGTGACTGCAATATAGGGGCACCATATTTACAACAATTGGATGGGTCCTGGACCTTAATTGAGGGATGTGCGCAAGGACCTGCCAACCGGCAGATAGCCTGCTCAACCGCTGTTGCAGGTGAGGACTGTGAGGCCTGGCCTGTGTCTGGAACAGGGAGGTACGTGTGTGTGGAGGCCTGGAGAGAGGGTGAGATCATTGTTGTCCCCAGATTTATCCCGGTACGTGCGGTGCACACGGGTACTAGAGATGGGCGGTGCTTCCTCTTTGACTGGTAGAAAAGTGATGTCATTGACATACGCCCAATGCCAACACACAGACCTTATATTTGTTTAAATTAGGGAAGTCTCAAAACATCTCCCAAGGAAAAACTGAGAGGGTCAGTCTCCCTATCAGGGACACAAATAGAAGTAAAGACAAGAAAATGGTTCTAAAACTTCCCCGCTGTATTGCAGAGGAAAATTAAACAGTGCAACTGCTACAGAAAGATCATTTAAGGCCGCACATCCACCTCTGCAAGCATGAATCATCAGAGAATTTTAGACTTTTTTACTTCTACATTTTAAGGATTGAAGTGCAGCAAAGTTGTTTAAATAAAAATGGTTAATTACTAAAGCTGGGCATACACACACCAATTCCTGCACGATCCAATCCCCAATCCGATGCCGTGCGTGCTCCCGCATTCCTGCACGATCCGATCCCCAATCCGATGCCGTGCGTGCTCCCGCATTCCTTAAGGATCGGGTCGTGCAGGAATTGGATGCAGCAACTGACATGGATTGGGCTAAAATCAGCCGTCCTGTTGGATGGCACAGAGATCCGTCAGGATGGTAAATTTTAGTCCGATCCCATTAGTTCGGCTGGATGGCATTAATGAGCTGCAGATGCAGAGTGCCGTCCGATTCTCGGCAGTAGCGGGCGGGCGTGATGACGTCATCACGCTGCCTGCTACTGCATAGGATCGGATAAGGAATAGACGCTACATCGTACCGTCTATTCCCAGCTTTAAGTTCCCTTTACATGTTAAGATTTTGACCCAATTTTTCGGCCAATCGACCATGCGTGATGACATCATCATGTACGGTGAATCGGCTAAAAAAAATCAGGTCAAAAATCGTCTGGGCACCCACTGTGTGCCAGCACTAATGTCTCCTCTGTATTCTCGGCTCCCCGCCAAAGGAATGCAATTAGAACGATTTAATTTATTTGGATGGTCCCTGTCTAAGTTAAGGGCATGTCTCCTCTGTGTTGTCGGGTCCCCACCAAAGGAATGCACTTAGAAACTGGGGGGCCGACGGAGCCGAAAACACAGAGGACACAGCTGATCCACCCTGTCTGCAGCAGCGGCTGTTCTCGTTCTGCAGATCTAAGGATGTCCTTACTTTGGACGGGGACATCCAAAGTAATTAAATCGATCTAAGAATTACAGATATGTCCATAATCGATTTGGCGGGAGCTTTAGATTTCCACCCGATTTGAGCGCACATGGCGGACAAAAAATCTGGTGGAAATATAAACATGTATGGGGGACTCAATTGTTGGTTATAGCAAATAAGTGAGGTTTCATTCTGTGATAAAAAGTGAAAGCCCAGGCTAAAAGTATATACCACAAGATGTTACTTTTTTATACAAATATGCATTTTTATATCCCCATGAGCATGCACAGTTGTGTTTAGAATAATGTAATAGCAATCTGACATCACTCACAGTTGTAGGTAGAAATTATATTTCTACACGGTGAAAATTTAACTAATAAGTATAATAGAGTAATAAAAAACCAACAGTCATGACATGGGTGTCAGTGTAATTGCATTTCATTTGAAAAGGCTTGTTCAAAATAATGGCAGTAGTTTAATTGCCAAGTTCGTTTGTAAAGAAAACAGCATCAATTATATCCCTTATTTTAGAAGGGAAAGCAGCAAACCCTGTACAGGCTGGTTATAGTGAACTTCTCTATGGAAATCAGGGTAACATTTCAAGAAATGTTTCAGAACACTTCATTGAAAAAAATTAATGAAGAGAAAAATATTAAGAAGTTTATTGATAGGCTGTTCAGCTAAATTTGTCTTGATTGCTTTCAATGGACACCAAAACCATTTGAATTGATAAACAAATATTGCAAAGACTCTATCAATGATCAGCTCCAGGTCTAAACCTTAAGCTGGGAACAGACAGTACGATTTACCGTCTATTCCTTATCCGATTCTCTGCACTAGGAGCGTCGGGATGACGTCATCACGCCCGCCTGCTAGTGCCAAGAATCGGACTGCACTCTTAATGTGCAGCTCATTACTTCGGCTGGGGGCAGCTGTCCCCAGCCGAAAGTATGGGATCGGGCTAGAATTTACCATCCTATCAGATAACTGTGCGATCCGACAGGACGGCTGATTTCAGCCCAACCCTCGTCAGTTGCAGCCTCCAATTCCCGCACGACCTGATCCTTAAGGGATGCGGGAGCGCACACGGCATCGGATCAGGGATCGGATCGTGCAGGAATTGGACTGTGTATGCCCAGCTTTACCTATAAATACTTCCATTAGAAGATGTAAAGCGAAGCTATCGGCAAGAAACCCCCACAAAGTTCCAATATGGTTAAAGGGGATATCCTGATTACTCGACTTTGTGAGCGGATTGCAATGGCATCATCACCAAACTTGCTAGAGATGTAGAGAAGGGTCCAGTGTATATTTTTGCATTAATTACGTTCAAAATCAAGTTGAAATTTTAAATTTGAAGTTAAGCAAAAACTACATATGCGAGAGCCAATTTTTTTTTCTATCTACATCTCAATTTTGGCGATAATACCATGTTAAGGGACTACAATCAACTCAAAAATTTAGCTAGCTGAAAAAATCAACCATCTCTAGTCCTGATGAGATGACCATTTACCAAAGAACATTGATTGACGGGTCTATAGAGAAATGGAACAATATTTTGTGGATAGTTTGTTAGAGGACCCTTAAACACTACATCGAGGCTACAGTACACACTGTGAAGCATGATGATGCAAGCATCATGATATGGGATGTTTCCCTAACTAAACTGTTGGTCACAGTTTATGACATTAGGGTTATGGATCAGTTTCAATACATAGTAATATTTGAAAATATCATGTTATGTTATGGCAAAGAAGAAATGCTATTAAATGTGTATTATATCTTGACAATGGCCTCAAACACACGTAAACTATCAAAATCTTGGTTCCAAAAATAAAGGTTTTAGGGTGGCATCCGAGCTGCTTGTTGTTTTCAGTGATCTGGTCGACCCCAAGGTTGAGAACCACTGATCTACGTAGAGGTCAGGCATCAGAAGGCATGTAAGGTACAGTTTAGTTGTAAAACTATTTTTGTCACAATAGTTATGTGATGTTGGGTGCAGGTAAACCTTAATAAAGACCATGAAAGACTGCTAGTCACCCCCCATGTTTGAGCTGGAGAGTTTGCGCATTTTCATTACCAGAGTTCTATTACCGTATATACTCGTGTATAAGCCAAGTTTTTCAGCCCAAAAAAATTGGCAGAAAATGCTCCCCTCTGCTTATACTCGAGTCAGCCAAGGGTCCACTCACCTCCGCTGAATTTCCATGCTGAACTTCAGGCACCGCGATTCAGCTGCATCTTCAGTGAGCTTCTGTGAGTTCCGACACACAGCTGATGCCATGTAAAAAAAACTCCACACTGCCACCTGGTGGCTGGTTACTTTTACCAGTTCAAATACAACACTCCATAGCTTATGATTTAAAAATCCACTACATGTATTGGTCCCAATAATAATAATACAAAATGGACATTTATTTTCATGTTTATGTTCATGAGAATTGCCTTGCAAAACCCCATCCTGTAATAATAATAATCCTGTGTTCTCATTAATTAATTAATGATGTGGCACTAAGATTATTCCTGTTTGTTTAATTTCTAGGGACAATGGTGCTTTCTCTATATTTTTCTCATTTAGAAAACTCCACTATCTGACTTTGCATTTCCCACCCTCGGCTTATACTTGAGTCAATACGTTTTTCCAGTTTTTGTAGATAAAATTAGGTACCTCGGTTTATACTCTGGTCGGCTTATACTCAAGTATATATACGGTATATCTATTAGGATCGGACAATAAATACAATGAGAGTGTAGAGTGTCAGCACATCATATTTTATTAAGATTTGAATCCAACATTGGTCTTTATTATGTACAAGGAATGACAATGGAGAACAACACAAAAATACATTTTGAGGTATAAGCAGAAAGCACAGTATGTAATGTTGCAATATATATTTATATATATTTCCCCATATTTTGTAAACTGATTGACCAGATAAATGCATTTTGTCATTTCAAACCATATAAAACACCTGTTAGTTTCTTGTGAGGTAGAGGACAGTTCTGAGTCATGTAATTCACAATCACAGTTACTTAAAGCATGATCTATATTTACATCATTGGCAAATATTCTAAAGTGGAGAACTCCGCCGCCAGCGAGCAGCGTTCTTCATTTCAGACATTTCAGTCACAAAATCTGCAATTTTATTTTTATACATGCTCTTTATTCAGTAGTTCACATTTTACATTATGTTATCATGCAACAGAAATCACTTTAAGGAGTATGCATGAAAACTTAATATAGGTTTAAGGAAAAAATGTAACATCTTTCTTTTCATCTCTGGAATAGTTCTCTCATTCTTAAAAGGCATACACATTGAAGTAATGCATGATGGGTTACTAAGTCATTTCATGTGTGCGTTATTTAATGCAGGGGTGCTAACTGCTTGTGCAAATGTGCATTAAACTGCAAGGCTGCATGCAAAAACGGTCTGTCGTCGTTCATAAAAACCATCGAACAATGAGTTCCATTTAGCAAGTAGCTGTATAGAGAACATACTGAGAATATGGTGCAAAAGAAGTGCTCTCCCTGGCACGCAATACACTTACCTAGGTTACTATCCGCAAAGGTAGGTAAAAGAGAGCTAGATTCTGCCTGGGATACATACACACCCTGTTTTGCATTGAACGGAAAGAAGATATATTCATCTTAGAAAGTAGCGGAACTCTATCCTTACAAAGTACAGTACCATCTCTATACAACCAGAACTAAGACCAGAGAGTCCGCCAGCCACTATGTGTACAGGAAAGCAGCAAAGGAACAATAGCAAGAAAAGGAGGTGATTGCACATATTGCACATCCATGTCTGTACACAGAATCCTACAACTACCATATTATGAAATCATATCTTCAAATCAGAGATAAATATACAGGAATTAAATAATCTCGTTTTAAGTTTCAAGAAATAAAATAGATCAAACCACATTAAAGTAAAAATAAATAAAGCAAATACATATTTTATATATTCTATAATAATATAAACAAGAAAAGAAAATCGAACATCCCTCTCTAATCAGAATTATGGCTTTCAATCTGAGGGTGCTAATCTAATGTTTCTCTATGTGCATGTGTGCCTGAAGCTCCATACGTGTACACCTATTTATAAACAAGTCGCGGGTTTCATGGGTATCCCTATTCATGTGTGAAAACTTTCTGCAGAGCTGGTGTATGTTTGTATTAGATCAGATTCAAAAATATACAGCCGACTGTGTTAAAGTCAAATATCCAAATCTATATCATATTAGTAATGAGAAATGGCAATGGCCTGATTTATTAATGCAGGATATGGCTGTATAAAGTACAGTACAACCATCTTCCAGTGTGCTGTGTGCGGATTGGATTGTGGAGTGCTATATACTGTGATATGTAGGTATACAAACACACTTCTAGTGTAGGCTGGCATACTGCTAGATTCTTATCGCTGGCTTTTAGAAGTTGCCGGTTCCCAATAGCACCATGTTATGTGCACATCCTAAATCATATGTATCACTGGTTTTGTGTAATTTGCTGATCACACAACTAGAGACAGGAACAGCACCATGTGTGGGTGGAAGGGTCCAAAGGGGTTATTTGTTAAGGCAGGGCAAAAATAAATGCATGTAAATGCAGGTGGTCATAGCAGCCAATTAGATAGCATCCGTTATCGGACAGATGGTTTGCTGGACTGGGATAATTCATTTTAGCACGGAGTAAAGCTAGCCATACACCTATAGATTTCCCTTTGATCACTGAACGATCGATCGTAATGTGGTTATGTCACCACGCCAAACGATTGTTCACTGATCGTTCAGGGAATCGATGCACACCACTGGGAATCGATCCCTGTTTGATACTTTGGATGGAGATCGAGGGTCTCGATCCAAAGTAATGGGAATCGAACAGGAAAATACAGACCTGTCGGATCCCTGTTTGATTTCAACCTTTTTGGGTCGATAGTTCAAGGTGGACGCATTCGATTCCCTAACGCGCATGCTGATCGCTCGTTTGGAAATCCAATGCAGAATTGATATATGTATGGCTAGCTTAGACCTAGTCTCCACTGCATCCAAAAACGTCAATGTTCTTGCTACGTTTTTTTTTTTTACGCACCATTGGTGTGAAGGGTAAAGGAAATATCATATCCTTCACACTAATCCAGTTTTGCAGCATTGAAATTGATGCGTCGCTGAAGGGTCTGTGCAAGCGTGTCCATTGAAAAACATTGGATGCATACCCACAGCATTGCATCAAGTTAGCTGTAAATCGACACAGTGGACCTAGGCCTTATTTCTAATAATCCACTATTAACTCAGTGCTGTTGGCAATGCAAGACAATTATTCATAACTTACTATACCTTACCTATACTATAATAGTTGCACATTAAGCCCCAGGCTCCACTATGCACCAGCATCCGCAGGGGTTTTGATGGGCAGTGGATCCTGGGGCTAACTGTCAAAATTATGAAACAATGTGATATAATGGATATTAGAAGCAAACTGAATGTACCACAGCCCCTGCTCGCACAATATAGGCTATAGGAAACAATAAGGCTAAGTTTAAACATCCAGCTGCAGGTAGCAGCACCACTTAAATAATCGGTTGTTATTTGTGTGCTGGCAGCCAGCTGTCAATCATCCCGGACTGACCCCATTCTATACACATTCTATACCTAGGGCAACCTCATGGAACACAC
This sequence comes from Ptychadena robeensis, assembly GCA_036250615.1. Classification (NCBI taxonomy): domain Eukaryota; kingdom Metazoa; phylum Chordata; class Amphibia; order Anura; family Ptychadenidae; genus Ptychadena; species Ptychadena robeensis. The sequence continues at coordinate 54,028,481 of CM070035.1, read as the reverse complement.
AGGCGAGACATGACGCACTGCAAAGAAGAGGCTTCCAAACGACCTTGTGAACCTACTCTAAGCTTAGCAATGATGTACAAGCTACTTTAATGATGCTGCTACAACAATATTTCTGTTTTACAGTCTTACCCTGTGGATTTTACCAACAGACCTACAAGGCCACTGTAGTACAGCGAGACTGAAGAGCACGGTATCTTAGGATCGCATTAATGAGGTATAAGACATGAGTTTCACTAATTAGGGAAAGATCCTTCAAGAGAAAAACTAAATGTCTTATGTCTGACAGATGCACACAACTAAATTATGATGAAAATGGAAGCACTGTATAAAGAGGGTAGAGGAAAATTTATTACATGTCTCTTCTCTTAGCAGCATATAAAGATTAATAGCTGAGTACTCATCTCCAGTACGGTCCTGTATTTCCTATTTAAAAAGTATTTCAATAAAAGGGTATTGTGCAAGAGCATATACTATCTAGTATGTAACGCTGTGATGCCCTACAATGGCAGTTTATGGCAAAGCAGTGTAATAACAGAGAACTATAAGAACATACAATTCTCTTTTCTCCTGAAACTGTCTTTAGGAAAAATACAAAGTCAGACTTTCTTGTGAGTAATTACCAACAAGAAACATTCTCTGCTTTAGGAACCTTTGTCCATCCTGAAAACTACAGAATATTAGTATTAAGAATAGAATGCATAGAACTGTATATTGTGAAACTTTACTTTCTTTACTGTAAAAATCTGATCTTTTTTTTTTTTAGCAAATATGGATAAAGCTTAATTTTCTGTTCCACTTCATAAATGAAACCTTTCTGAATGCTATGGGTAACTGCTTTACTCTGATGCAATAAATCTGCCCATATATTCAATTGTATCTGCAAGTATACACACATTTATATCCATAAATAATATATTTCAAAATAAAAAGGACATTGAAATAAGGTAGCTACATCTGAGTTGTATTTAATCCCATCACTGACTCAGGTTGTCCCAAAGATTCACCAAATGTATGGTGGTCCAAATTTAGTGACTCACAAAAACCCCAAAATATAAAAGATAACGTATGTGATATAAGTAAAAATTTGATCAGAGCCTCTGTGTAATAGCTAAGTGAAGATGAATGTTTTACATACGGTACCATAGAAAGGCCTCATACACACAAGGCTCAGCAGTCAATGTGATATTGAGCACACCATAAAGACGTCGTCATTCTGAGTTCCATGGATTACGCTTTAGATCAGACATGAGGGCAAACTAAGGCCCAAGGACCAAAACCGGCCCTAGTCTTTTAATTTGGCCCTTTGTTACCTTGTTGTCTAAATGCTCTGGCTTCCCTCATTCCCTGCAATAAGTGGAGATAACACCTAGAGCATAATATTTTGGATCGTTTCCTAGAGGCCATAGTTTGACTGCAATACAAAGTTTAAGCTTCTCTATCAAATGCTTTTATATATACATTTTTTAACATATTTTCTTTTTTTAAATATCCTGTCCTAGCTACAAGGACTTAGGACCCCTATGCCGGGCATCCCTTGCAGGCTCTTGGTCCGGCACCTATGCCACATTTAAAAACCCATTGTTGCCCACAAGTCAAAAAGTTTGCCCACCCCTGCTGTAGATTGATGGGGGTTCCAGGAAAAAGGACAAGTTTGGGTAGTTACAAAAAGGCGCATTAGAACACCAAATTTAGGATTCTTGTGTGTATGAGGCCAATATGTTATTCCAAAAAATATTCTCTCACCATTACCAATAAATAATGACAAACTTTGCTGTGTGTACAGACCCCAAATACATCTATGCATACATACATCCATTGTCCTGTATATAATATTTCTGCCTTTTATTTTATACGCTACAGATTTTACGCTACAGGGAAAATAACATTCATACAAAAATAAGTACGTTTCATTCGCCCCCATTCTTCTTACCGTGCATAGTTACTTTTCTAAAATATTAGCTAGGAAAAATTTCTCTGGGGGGTAGCAGCTATTGATTACGATATCAGCTCAGGCAGTGTTTATTTGTGAAAGCAGAACTAACTACCAGTATATGTGTAACATTCCCCTTTATGTCATACTATCTGGCCTACAAAAGTGAATGTGAGGAAGCATTTTAGAGTTCCCGAACCTGGAAGGCTGGTATATTCAACTTTTGTGTTTCTTATAGTCCAAGTGTCTAGCCTATAAGATTCCATTATCAAATGTGGTACATGAACTCTGCTACTTCGGAGCCAGAGGTCAGTCAGTACCTGGGCTCCATTTCTATCTCAGCCTTAAATGATTAAAATTAGGGAAAAGTCACTGAAGTTTTTCCCTCTGTGTACAGAACAGCAGGCCTAAGCAGGAGAGTGTAGGTTAGAAGCCATGTCTATGCTACAAGAGGGTGCTGCTGAAAGCCTATAAAAAGTACACATCTCAAGTGAAAAAGCATACTACTTGCACTCGCGCTACAAGATTACATAAAACGTTGAATAAAAATTCTGTTTTGGTATTAATGTAAAAACTACTGAAAACTACAAACAACCATGTATTAGCAGCAAGGGCCTCTTCATATTGCCCTGTAATATTAAATTGTTTAAAATGCTTGAAAGACTAACTATTCTGCAGGTCTCAAAAGAGGCCCCTTACTAAAAAAGAGGATCCTTCCAGAAGAATTTCAAAACGAGGAAGGACCAGGGCTGACTGGCCATGGGAAGCTCTGAAATTACATCGGTGCTTACCACTAATTAATTAAATTTTCAAGTAATTCTAATGGGCATCCGTCACGGGGCAGTTTAAACGCCATCACAGCCCCAAATCCAGGACTTTAACATTACAACACCCATTATGTTTTTTTTATTCAATAGAATCATAATATGGCTAATCTAGATCCAAATAATTTTCACATTAATAAAAATTTATATATAGAAGTATATCTTAGAGGACACAAAACTCCTCACTGAATTATAGAAAAATAACTGACTTTACAACATAGCAGACGACAGATCTATCCTATATTATCATCATCTAAAGCCTAAAGAGGCAATTGTTTAGGATGTTGAAACACCTCAAAGTGCTTATTTCATGCTTCCCTGAGTAAATAAGTCAGTCTGCTCACCGCACAGCCTCTAATAATTCATACTGCAGTGCTTTATTGCCATTGCCGCCCAACGGTGACGTCTTTTTTTTTAACTTTTTTTTCATGTATTCTTTTATATATATATATGTCATTAGAGCTGTTTGGATTTACCTTCTATAATCTTATTTTCTGGCCAAAAGACAAACAATACCCAACTTTTAGTGGGAAAAAATCACATTTTGCAAAAAGGTACGCTTATTCATACATTTCAGAAATGGCAGAAGATCAAAAAAAAGTCAAAGCATATTGCCACAGAAGTAAATTAAGTGGTCATCAACACCCAGCCATATAAAATCTCATTTATAATTCACACAACATGGCCTATATAACCTAAAGTATGTATTGTGTTATTTTATAAAGTCATTGGCTAAATATGAAATACCGGGGAGTAACAATAGGCTTCTAACTGCATAGCACACGCATAGGCCCCATTGGTGTGGGCCCAGTGTAAATTTAGTCTTCTGTTCCAGGGCTGCTGTCAGTCCACATCAGCCCAGCCTACCGGTGGAGGCCCCATGTCGCGTCCGCCGGTTGCGATTTTTGCTCATTTACCAGGCATTTAAAAAAACGCCAGTGTAAGTGAGCCCTAAGGGATGTGAAAGACATTAAAGCCTTATAACATCTTAGGAGTTGTCCTTGTTGCCTACAGCATGCAGGTTCTGTTTTTCACTCTCTAGGACTTCACAAGAGTAAACAAAAATTTGATTGCTACAGGCAACAACAACATCAATGCCTTAATGTGAATGTGACAAGGCCCAATGTTACTCTCCAAAAATGTGACTAAAAGGATGAGAAGGATGGGACTTTCTATTTATTTATTTTTTAAGCATGATTAATAAATTAAAAATGGATGTGTATCCTTCTTCCTACCTAGCTAACTACAAGACGACAAAATGATTGCGGCATTTCAAACTCCTCCCTAATCCAGGCCTGTCGAGGCAAACCGTTTATAAAGCAAAACTAAACGCCGACGGAACTTTGCATCAGTCTCAAAAATACTGAATAAAACCATTATCACTTTCCACAAATATACAAAAAGAGGCATGCTGTAACAAATACACCACTTAACAATACAGCAGATATTGTCTTTACAGCTGGCATATAAATGTGCCTGAGGGCAAAAAACACAGAAGCAGTCAATGTAAGGTCTGATGTTTTCAGAGCAAGGTCATGTCAACTTTACAATATATACAGGTTTACAAAAGCAAATAAGAAGGTTAATCAACAAGGAAATTAAAACAATGGCACCTACATAAGATCAAAAAGGATAGTTTGTAAAAAATAATATAATGACAATAATTCACATCGTCGTTATGCTAAAATTATTCTACATTAAATCATTGTGTATATACAGAACTTATTGTAATAAATAGTACAAAAAAATATTATTCATATTTGAAAAAGGGAAACAATGCACTGTGTAATATTGACTAATAATATTTAAATAAAGCAGAAAATAGAATAATGGAAGTAAAACTGGATTGGATGTAATAACTTCTTAAGTTAAATTAGGCAATTAACAATTTATAGGTTTTTTTTTTAGCAGCAAAAAAACTGCTTAGCAATACTCCAGCAGTCAAATTACATTTGGTTCCTCTATATTGATTTTCTGGAAATGAAAACAAAATCTAACAGGCTGGTATTGGTTAATATTTCTTTGATTCACCCTAAAGGCAATATCAGATGGTTCTTTGTGCTGGTCTCTAAAGTAAAGAAGAAAATATTTCCTGACAGGGTACCACTCTATGTGCTAGCAGTGCTTTATAGCATGGTAAGTTTATACAAGGTGTTCCTTATTGCAAAGCACAGCATGCTTTGCACAGAGTGTCGAGAAATTACTATGAATGGAAAGTCTGTTGATGTATCATAGCATTTCTCTATGTTATAGAAACAGATAATCACTTGAGCCAAAGCAGATCAAATTTGACTAAACTGTGTATGGTCTGCTTCATTTACCCCAGTAAAATGTCCATCTGATATCACCCTGTCACGTGAACCCAGTTATAAAGACAGAATTCCCTAACAGCTGTCCAGAGACAGTATTGCAATAATCAGCATAACACCCAGTACAGAATACTACAGAGCGGAGGTTTGGTAGACTGCATGATTATTTCGGACAAGCTGACCACCTCTGCGGTAGAACCTTTATAACATAACCTGTCCTATTCGCTAATCTAACTCTTCTCAGTCTTCCTTCATAGAGAAGACTTGCAAATTTCATGCATTTGAGCCTGAAAGTATATAGACCATATTCCCTAAGGGAGATTGGATCATGCCAGCACGATCAACCCCCTGATGGCTATGAATGACATAACATATAGAAGTGGCAGACAATTTGTGACTAGAAAAAAATGATTGAAGTAACTCAGCTCACTAGAATAACCGATATGGAAATATTAACAGGTCAGCATGAACTGGTGCATTTCACTACCATTTTGCTAAAGTATATCTAAAGGCAGAACTTTATTTTTTTCAGATGTAGATAAAGTGGTAGAGGATTAGAACCGCTGTCAGAATAGACAGAGGACAAATGACTTCCAATTTCTAAAGCAGGGGTGTGCAAACTTTTGTACTCGTGGGCCATAAGGGTTTTTTAAGTTTGGCAGAAGGGCCGGAGCAAGAGCCTGTAAGGACCATCTGGCATAGGTGTCCTTAGTTCTCATAGCCCAGACAGACAATTTGAAAAAAGAAATGATAAATAAAACAATATTATTAAATAGAGGTTTTCTATTACAGGCAAAATATGGCCATTAGGAGACCTGAATAATAGTCCTATAGGCATTATCTCTACTTATTCCAGGGAATCAGCGGAGGAGAGCTAGAGCGACTTTATACCAAGGTGACAAAGGGCCAAATCAGAAGACTAAAGGGATGGTTTTGGCCCCCAGGTCTTAGTTTGCCCGTGGCTGGCCTAAAGGCTTGAATACATGTCATGTAATCGATGACCAATATCTTTGTTGATTGAGCAGCCAGAACAGTTCAATCAACATCTGATCTGTAGTGTTCTATGGGGAAAGAAAGTTACATGCTGCTTGCTTGTCCTTCCACTTTCTCTCTTCATAGAACAGAACAAGCATTAAGTGTATAGCACTCCTTACTTCTATAATCACTGGGAATAACCAAAACCAAAAAGATCAGTTGTCAAGAGGGGATTATCCACACATTAGAAAGATGTTGTATCAATGTCTGTTCAACTTATAGTGAAGGGAACCCTTCTAAAAAATATATATTGAAAAGGGTTTCACCCATCTCTACTTTATCTAAAAAAAAAATAATAATAATAGTTTGCCTTAAGAAATGCTTTAATATAATCTCATCTTGAAAAACAGCTTCAAGGTGCATCTAGATGACAGGTGCCACAACTTCGTTTCACTGGTTTCCATTGCTACGGGACTTGGAGTAACTATCTGGTTATAGTGGTGGCTGAGCTGGTACAGCTAAACAACTTGCAGATGTCAGACATGCTGTAGCAATATAACACATACCTTAACATAAACAATCTGTCATAACCTCTAAAATATTATTCTGTATCTTGTTTATGGTTTCTTCAGCACCAGATATTATATAGCCAAGTGTCTGTGTCACTACAACTGCGTATCGGGATGACTGTCATGTGGACAAGGAAGACTTAACTTTGTCAAACAGGACATATGGTGGACAGGTGTACATCTTGTACAACTACAAGTGTTGAAACTATTACATTAAAGATATGATGGGAAATGGCTTTTAGAAGACTCAAGATTGATACTGTTTGAGACATGAATAATCTAAAAAAAAGGTATTTAATAGAAAAAATACTACTGTGTTATTTAAAACTGCCAATTACATACAATAAGTGCCTTTCGGATTTTTACCAATATGTAAAATGTATCTATAGGAGAAACCCAGCTAGACATCATTGCCTATACAAGCAAAATTACAGTGGAAAAGGTCCACCCTTCAACCCCATTACACACACCTTGCCAGTAGAACATTGTTATTTATTGAGATTACTGCTGTCAGCAACCAGAGGGGGTTGGCTCATATATGTGACAGTATGTTGGACTAGTTATTGGCTCAGAGGCCTATCACAAGGTAGGGGCTTATGCCTACCCAACACCCAGAAATATGGTTTGTATAAATGGCTCAAACAGTGGAGTGATCCAAGACAAGGAGGGTGTAAATTTGTTATTAACCTCCCTAGCGGTTGAGACGAACCCTGTTCGTTCGCTGAACAGGGTCCTCTCAACCGCAGGGGAAGCCGGCGGCGGGGAGACCCTATGCCTCCCCGCAAACCCGGAAATGCCGCAGCGATGAAGACAATCGCTGCAGCATTTCCGGGTTTGCGGCACTGCCCCGATCAGTAATGGCACCAGCTGCGTGAAGAGCTCTGGCGAGATGCCGGAAATGTAAACGGCGCGATATGGGCAGTGCACTCAGGAGGTTAAATATTTGCTAAAAAAATAATAGAATCTTGTTTATAGCTGTTATATATTAATTTTTAAAACATTTATCATAAATTGCATTTTTTTTAACCTTTGACATAAGAGAAATGAAACCAGGAGACCTAGGTGGCACACTGTCATCTGTGTGAATAGATTTGCTTGTCCCCCTCTTTAAATAGGGTTCCTCTGTAACTTTCAAGCTCAGCCATGAGATTGCATCTGTATACATTTCACTCATTATTGCTTATTGCAGAGCAGCTTTATTAATGAGCTGGATTTGCTGCCAGTCTTCCCATACACAGTACTTCTAGAACTGTGATAGATGTAAAGTAATATTTCTCAGATAAAGGCTGTTCTTGTTTTGTAATAACCTTAGTGCTACATAGGCATTTTTTTTATCTACTGAAGATACAAATTGAAGTTAAATATTCTAGTGAAAACCAATTTTTGAGCTACAGAAGACTGTGTGATTGTTCTTCACTCCCAATAATCAAGTGGATTGCAGTGGGAAGAATCTGCTAAGAGAAATTGCTGAATGACACCGTAAGACTGTGGAAATCTGATTGCTCTGTTATGCTACTGAAAATCAACCTTACTTCCACAGTGCTTCCATTATAATGACCATACTAATAAAAGATCATCCATGTAGCCTTAGGCTATATCCTAAACAGGATATAGCCTCATATGTTTTATAACTGGAGTGATGCTTTTCCTTATAAGAATTTCTCAGTTAACGCTCCAATAAAGCATGACATTAAAGTGTGCCATTTTATACTGGATTGAACAAGGTGTGATACAGATCATTAAAGAAAAATCAATTATGAGGAGGTGTGGGTGACCCATGCTACACTTTTTTTAGTACACTTTTTTTTAAATCTGAGCTTCAAGCAACAGTCAAAAACATATTATGTCTTTTTTCCCAGTAGAATGAATAGATGCATTTTGAATCCAAAGTATATAAGTACCTGAAAAAGGTAACAATTAACATGATAAAAGCATAAGAGAACAGATGGATGATATAATCAGTGTAATATCCAATCAGCAGGTGATCTCTTCATGACATTTTCTGTATGAAACTGACCTGTAAATTGTGTATTTAACTGTTGCTCTGAAGCTCAGGTTTAAAGTGTAGAAAAACACAGAGCATAAATGAACAAAAGTATACAGTTCCAAATGCAAACTACAGAAACATAGCTTACTGCATGACAGAAGAAGCCTGTGGCACACAAGCCGTTGATTCTTACAATACATCAATTGAATGTTTGATTGAATGATTGAAAGCGGCACTATGGCCTAGGTGTCAGTATGGAATACTGGAAGATGTTCATTATCATAAATGCATTCAAACACATCTGAGCTGGAGAAGTACATGTTTTAAAGAGAACATAAAAGGACCCTGACAAGGTCAATGAAAAGTTTCAGGGCATCTTATGAAAACATAAGAAATGAGATTACACTAGCAGCATTATATCTTGGCTGGTCTACTTAAAGAGAGTGGGACTGTCCAGTAGCTGCCATACATATGGAAAGTGGAAGTGCACATAGGATGCAATGCTGGAGTATATTTACCAGTGGTGGACCAACTAAACTATGGTGAGTCTTGCTGTTAAACCACTTTGAGAATATCAAGGACAGGGTTGTTATGCAAAACAAAAATGTACTGCATGTTATACGTAGAGAATAAAAGGACAATTTGAAAGGATCATCTAATATTGGTGAGAATATTAGAGAAGAAAGGAACGGTGTATATTTATGGGATTTGTTTTGTTTTTGTTTTGTCTTTTACCAGTGTGGCAGTAAACCATCTACTACGCTACACAGCAAGAAAACCTGCTTACATTCTAGTCCATGTCAAAGTATAAACCCTGTTTTAAATATAACGACCGGTTTGTGAGTTGTGTGTTTACTCCCCATTACCAGTCTTTGCTGATTTCAATATCTGAAGCTTCAGCTCTTTTATCATAAGCTCCAGCTTCTCCCTGGCATCTCGTTCTCTTCTCAGCTCATCCTGCAGCTCTCTCCGATCAGCTTCTGCCTGGTCCAGTCTTTGTCGCAATTCTAACAGCTAAAAGAACAAACACAAAGTATTATTAAAAGCAAAAATCCAACATTCTAGGCCGGTTAATTGAGCAAGAAACATTTGTTAACGCTAACGTTTACACAAACGCATAAAATTACCTGTTTTCTGGAGTCATTTATCAATGAACCTACTTTCTCTTTGCTGACCCTGTCATGAAAATATGTGAATCTGCCTGAAATACTAACGCATGATAAAAGCATAAGCCACAAGAAATTCAATTTTCAAATTTACAAAAAAAATGGTTACAATTGAGAAAGTTTAATCTTGAACAAGCAAAGTGTAACAGCACATGTGAAAGCATATGTCAAATAAAAACACATCTTTGGCGTTAATTTCTTAAATAAAACTATCTTGCAGAAAATAAAATAAACCATGGGCCAGATCTGGCCCTCGCCTGAACCCTTCTTTAGGGGGAAGAAAACCATCCATGTCTACTATATGCATACAGATCCTTCTAAACAGATCCTCTAGTGATTATGAGTGGTATGACACCTATTTGAAATGACCTTACGTATTAGATTGTTGTTGTTTTATTAACCGCCCTAGCGTTAGGGACGGCAGTACCTCGTCCAGCGCTCCAACTGCTTCTATCGCACTGGACGAGGTGCTGCCGTCCAGTACAAGTCGGGGCTCCGGGAGAGCGCATACTCACGCTGTCCCTGTGTCCCCTTGCGACATTCCTCTTCGGCTGCTCGTGTCTTCCTCCCCCCCGCTCCGAGTGACGTGATGACGTCACTCGGGGAGGCGGCGGGAGATTTGTACAGTAAATAGCATGAAAGCAGTTTTCTATGTAGAAAACTGCTTTCAAACTCCCCCTATGTACTAAATATCGCCAGAATAAAGTCCCTGATGCCCCAGATGTGCCCATTTGCAGTAACCCTTTCTTCCCTGGTGTGAAGAATTTAGTACATAGCAGCATAGTTTTGTGTCCTAATTTTTGTGTTTTTTTTTCATTATTTTTATTTTTAAAAAAAATAATTTATTTTACATAATTGTTTGTTTCAAACATTATTATATTCAGGATGTCTATTAGACCCTTGTACGGACATTGGGAAGTTACAGGCCTACGACATAAAGAAAAATTTACCATTAAAGTCTATGGTGCACTTTTGGTACAGAAATCTGGACCTCAGCAGTGCGCTAGGGAGGTTAATACCCTAAAAAAAACTCTGTATTAATCAATGACCAAAATAATGTAATATTTTCTAGAAGCTTTTCAATTTTGCTCATACTAATCATTTAAAACCTAGCTCCATGGTCCATGCCTCTAACAGTGGATGCTGTGTCATCCTAGATTGTGAGGGATATTGGCCGGTTCATAGGATTGGAGTCGTCCTGGGACCCACAAGCCCCCAGTCATGTATTATAAGTATTAAAGTGATGTATTCATGTGATGGTTGAGCTGTAGTGGGAAGCTTAATAAACCTTATGCATTTGATGCCAGTACCAGGAATAATTTTGTGTCAAAAATTACTTACTTAAAAAAGTACATATAATAAGTTAATTTTAATCAACCACAATGACAATATTATATTATCATATTTATTATACTGATTTTTACTAATATTACCTATATTAACTTTTTACTAATATTAATATGAACTAAAATCTTGCAATGTATATAAATGCAATAGCATGGGCCAATATAAAACTTGGCTACAGATAAACAGACTAAATATGGAAAAGTAAATGATTTCCTACATGAAACTGAATGCACAAATTTAGGTAAATTGAAAAGCTGTAATTTCAGATAAAAAAAAAGATTTTAAAGCATTTTGCATGCTGCTAAACAAAGGAAGCTGCACAAAGGACACACTGCAGTGCCACATTTGACCACGAGAGTGCCTGCCTTCCCTGTGTGCTGTTCCTCACCACAAAACAAAATGACTTTCCCAGAATGACTACTGTGGTAATAGGTCGGTCTACATTACAGTGTTTTCAAATCTTTATTTACCTGATGTAGCTTATGCTCTTAAGCAGCCCATACACGGGTCCGATTTTCAATCAATCGACTTAAAACGATTTTTAGTCGATTGATTGAAAATTGAGTTTTGCCCACCTGGTTAAATCGACTTAATCCGATCAAAATTTAGTGAAAATTCAGTCGTTTTTTGATCGGACTGGATGGTGAATTTTGATCGGTCGATTGAAAATTGGTTCGGTATTTTGAGAACCAAGTGTGGTCAACCAATTTTTGATCGATTTTTTCTACCTATTCTACCTCACTTCTGATTGAAATTTTAATCTGACTATTTTGGATCGCTTGTTTTGTCGATTGAAAAAAAAAAAAAATCGATCAAAAATCTTGTACTACATATGGCCCATGATACAATCGACATACAATTTTATACCGACTTAAAAATTGATCGTTTTAAGTCGATTGATTGAAAATCGGACCCGTGTATGGGCTGCTTTAGGCTATGTTCCCACTAAGGTAATCTGCAGCAGGACGGACGCGATTTTATTCGTGCATTCGTTGCGGGTGGCCGATCATGCGCGATTGACCAGGGGATTTTTTACACGCAACTTTTTGCCCCTTGATTGATTAAAATCGCATCCGATCCCACAGCTGATCGCCTAAGGGGGAACATAGCCTAAAGCTAGCCATAAACATCTAGATTTTCTGTTCAATCAACTAAAAAAGATCAATTTTTTGGGGTCAGGGAAATCTGTGATTGATTGTATGTTTGCCAACTGTAGTAACAGATATTTGATCAACTTTTCTGTAGATAGCCTGAAAGTGTAATGCATTTCAATACAACCAATTTAAATTTACCAACATGTCCAATCCTGTTTCAATCAATTTTTTTCCCAATTTTAATTGGTTTAGGTTGATCTAACCATGTGGGCTGCCATAGATTTTCAACCAATCAACCCAAAAAATTGATTGAATTGAGTTGATTGGATGAAAAATCTAGACGTGTATGGGGGGCTTAAGCCTAAAGGAGACTTTTTGTACACAGGTAATAGGTCAAATCAATCTGAGGAGCAGGTTTCCGATGTGTTTGAACATAAAATAAAATCTTTGCAAATCAGTGCAATTTAAAGAGAATGCAGCCTACTGACCACTTAAATCAATGGAATGCAAAAACAAAATTTTTATTTAAATTACAAAAGGCCCCCCATACAATCTTACCATACAATTTCTGTACAATCAACTTTTGTTTCACCAAAACCATGTAATATGAGGACCTTTCTACACCTTCCAATCACTATGTATTCTATCAGGGAGGACCCAGCACTACATAGATGTATAGGAAATTGTATATAATGATCTAAAAGCTGTAAGGGGTAGGCTAAAGGGTGCTGCTCAGGAAAACAATGGAAACAACATGAATGTACTGAGCAAGAAAAGTAAAATGAAAGTTAGGTTATGCAAAACAAAGTTGTGTCACGGAGTTAAATTTTCTACCTGATCTGAAAACCTATAACAGGGTAAAGAAAACTGGTTTGACTCTGAGGCTGACCTTTTTGAAAATGCTATTAAAAGGCCTTTTCAGTACTTTTGAGTCTTTGACTAAGAAGTAGATGGATCACATTTTTGAATTTACTTTACATTACATTTAGCAGATTGTCAAAACTGGTAAAACGTAGCCAGGAAAAAAGCATTTTTACAGTTTACTCTAACACTTTATGGTATCTGTCACCAAGTTAAAAAAGGCTATTCCTACAACATTCTCTGTACCAGCGTACAAGTTTTGTGCCCTTGTATAATTTCCATCTAATTCAAATGTACGCATCCTCAAGTCAAGCTCTGCATTAACACTCCAGAGATTACACTTTCACACACTGTCAGCTGTTCAGAAAGTGTAATAAGAACACGAAGTTTGAGATTCAGAACCAACAAAATGACATGCATTGTAAAAGTGATTGAAACCAAAGCTGTACTCAATCTCCCTTGTTCATAATGGAGGCAGTGTGTCAAAAATATTATACTGATAATATGGTGGGGTCGTATATTGTAACTATAACGGAAGAGGATAGGAGGAGAGGGAAGGATTAAAAAGTATATAGCTAAATACACATGCTTAACCAGCAATTTTACAGGCACTGAACTATAGGCTGAAAGTCCACAGCCAGAATGACCCTATGCACTGCTCCATCTGTGGCTCAGGAATTTTTGAACATTTGAAAAATATTTCTAATTAGAATGTTTTTAAATTTGTTTGGTTGTAAAGTATAAACCGTACTTGCCAAAACAATAGGCTTATCCTAACTTGCAAGGTGCTTTATTTATGAATCAGCTTCAAGGAAAAGCAAAGGTATTTAATAATAATCTTTGTTCTATGTCAGTTAAGGTAAAGATTAATTAAATTTTTATTTAACCAAAATAGGCATCCAGCTTAGGGTCTTAGCTAATTGGCACACAACTTGCCTTAAAAGGCACACATACACCTTACAATCTTTCCATACAATTTCTGTACAATCAAATTTGTTCTACCAACACCATGTAATATGAGGACCTTTCTAATCCTTCCAATCACTATGTATTCTATCAGGGAGGACCCGAGACTACATAGCAGTGATATAAACCTTCCAATCACTATGTATTCTATCAGGGAGGTCACTATACTACACAGTTGTTGGTAGATCTAATGGAGATTGTATGGATCGATCTTAAGGTGTATGTGGGGCTTTAGTCAGCAGCATGCTTATTTCACCTGTGTGAATAAAACTACTGAAGACAATTGCCATTCTATAGAATAAGTTCAGTGATGGAACCTGTAAAAACCTCTAAGTGATCCGCCTCCTTTAATATTGCAATCAAACATGTGTAATTTGTTTTAATACATTGCAATGCTTTATATACGGTATATGGTTTTGATTTTTCCCCCCATGGTAAGTCCACACCACTTTTTTAAATGGGATCCTAAAAGAGCATCTTTTTTTTTCACCTCACTCACCTGATTTGCATATTGTGTTTCTTTATCCCTCTCAGAATTGGAATCACACACACATTTCTGCTTCTTTACATGCTTCAGCTTTTCTTCCAAGTCCCTTTGCTCATTATACAACTCCTCCATTTTTTGCATATGTTCAGTCTGCAAGCACTCAAACTCCTTCTGTAAGTTTTGTTGCTCGGTCGTCAGCTCTTTCATAGCCTTTGAGTTGCTAAGCATTTCAACCTCCTGCAGGAAAGAGGTCAATGAAAACAAAAATTTTTACAGAGTGTTATAGTACACAGGCATGGCATAAAGCAATTGCCTTTGGAGATTTAAGTGTAACCCCAGATTTGCATTTTTGTTTGGCAAATAAGTTTATCTATGACTGAGGCTCCACTAATGCAGACAGAGAAACACATGCCGAAAAGCATGCGTTTTCTGTCCGAATCGCCATGGCTGTCGCACCGTGCCGCAGTTGTGGAGACCGGCACACTGGGGACAACAGGCGCAGTTTGGATAGTCTAAAAAATGCGCCACAGACAATTTCAAATCGCCCTAGTGCCTCAGCCTATCTGATTTGACTACCCCGTCCCCTGGTATTGGAATCACCCCTCTTTGGTGTGGTGGCTGCCATGTCAAAACACTGAATTGTTAACATTGAAACAATTTTTATTTAAAAATATAGTTGTAGGTTTGCAAACTTTCTTACCATTTGGATTTGTTGTTTTTTCTGTAAAATGTAATTCAGTTTTTCTTGTTGCTTGAGAAAGGTCTTTAC
Organism: Ptychadena robeensis; assembly: GCA_036250615.1. NCBI lineage: Eukaryota > Metazoa > Chordata > Amphibia > Anura > Ptychadenidae > Ptychadena > Ptychadena robeensis. Next base: position 54,013,197 of record CM070035.1, on the reverse strand, counting down.
TACTTCTTCCATGATGTGACCCTTGTCATCCTCACATAGCTTGTCCTTACAGGGTGCATCATCCTTCTCCATCTCTTCATTGTCAAGCTCTGTAGGAGGAAAAAAGAAACTTGGACTTAATATACAAAAGAGTATCTGACTCTACACTTTCCATATAACAAAGCACAGAGAAAGAACGGGTCTGGTCTAAAGAGTGCAAAAAAATATTATAACTCGGCTACCATGTTTCATGCAGTCAAAGCTGTTACTTACAAATGATCTGCTATGAGAAATAAAGCAGGGTTGAATGTTTCTATTTGAATTATTGCAATCCTGAGCACTCTTGTTATACAAATGTATACTTTCTACAGGATCTGGATCTATAACTTATATACAAATTTACATGACTTAGTCCTGCATCAAACATTTAAAAAAAGAGTACCATGGTCCATGGAACGGTGGTAATCTGTTATCTGAAAGATGAAACGCTTTAAAAATGTCTTATTAAGATCCCATGTATCCCACCATTACTGTTAATGTAAATTCACTCCCTCTTGGTGTTACAACACTATCAATGCTCTGCTCTACTGTATCGTCACTCAGTAGAGACTATGACTTTTGGCCATTTTTTTCAGGGAAATAGTTCCTTGGTGTCCAACCCTAACTGTTCATGCACAAGGTATAAGAACTCACCTGTCTGCCGATCCCCCGCTAACGCGCCTTCGCTCAGGATCTTCTGAGAGCGGGAAGAGAAGGAGAAGCAAGGGACTTGCTCAGGCTCCTTCTGAGCACGCTGATTGGGTGTATGTGAAAGCCAATCAGTGACCCAGACGGCCTCTGAACAAGTCCCTCGCCTTTCCTCCTCTTCTCGCTCTAAGAAGATCCTGGGCAAAGACTCATTGGCAGGGGATTGGCAGACAGGTGAGGGCCTATGCACCCACTATCCACACCAACGAACAGGGGATGATTGTATAATATGTATTGTGCCACAGAACCTCACAATAGGGGGATATAACCTTTGATTCAAAGGTTATGTTCCATATATTTTTATAATTAAAGGCTTTAATAATATCTATGAGGCAAATAACGTTTGATGATATCTATGACACAAAATTTGCATTACCATTAAACTGAACTACCATTCAGCCAGTATAGATTGAAAATGTGATGTGCGGCGCATTAGTGCTGCCAAGGGCCGCAGTTGTGGCCCTCCATATCAACTCAGTTGTCCACCACTGGGCTAGATGTATAAAAACAGTTTTGTTGTATTGTTATATATATGCATTTATTTAGCTGATTGGCTGAAGTTACATTTAAAATGTTTTATAAGGCTACAGGTTTTTTAAATACATACCATGAAACAAATTCTTGTTAAAAAAAATAAACCCAGAGGTTTGAATGTATTTTGCTGCTCCTATACTGCTGCTAACACTGGTTGTGCCTGACATGGGGATATCGGGAAAGCAATAAAGGAGACATGTTGGGAGCAATACATTCTCTTTATCTTTTATAGCCTGTGATTGTTTAATAAATCTTTTTCAGACATATGTTTAAAGATCATAAAATGACCACAGACTAGGAAACATGTAGCTTATCTTTTACCATGGTGAAGTGTACAGGAGGAAAGCAATAATGGAGGCAGGGCTGTGAGACTAGAACAAGGCAGTAGAATCAGCAGTCAGCTTAAACTCGGCCATTTCACATAATCTCCGCTAACTATTCAGACAGCATCCACGTTTCAGAAGAATGTATTTCATCATTATGTTTATCATTTGTGAGCCTAGGATATATCAGTCATTATTTCCCTGACAATACCTCTGCTATGACATAACACTGCTAAACCCTTTCATTGTTCCCAGATCAGCACTAACCCTGGCCGTAAGCAGGCATGTCGCTTGTCAGACACAACAAAAGATCACATTAGCCAGTTCTCCAAATATACAACATACAGAAATACAGGGAGTGCAGAATTATTAGGCAAATGAGTATTTTGACCACATCATCC
>CM070035.1:53985278-54011113 GCA_036250615.1 Ptychadena robeensis | reverse complement strand
GATGTTATATTGGTTTCACTGGTAAAAATAAATAATTGAAATGGGTATCAATTAGTTTTTGTTAAGCTTCCTAATAATTATGCACAGTAATAGTCACCTGCACACACAGATATCCCCCTAAAATAGCTAAAACTAAAAACAAACTAAAAACTACTTCCAAAAATATTCAGCTTTGATATTAATGAGTTTTTTGGGTTCATTGAGAACATGGTTGTAGTTCAATAATAAAATTATTCCTCAAAAATACCACTTGCCTAATAATTCTGCACTCCCTGTAGTAGAACACTCCTCCTCCGTGTAAATGTTTCTCCTAGACAGACACATACATACATTTTGTATACTGTCAAGGAAAATATGTTTCTTTAATAATGATGAAAAAAAATAATACCCATTAACCCACTGGTGTGCTTCACCCAAATATGGGTCTGGTGCAACAATTAGGTGGGAACAAACTTATGTTATGCATGACACCCCATCGCGTGTCAGTTTAATTGTAGACAATAATGATGATTAACTAACATGAGTGCGGCTTCTCCTTTGAATTGTGTAACATAACAGCATGGACTACGTCTATGATCAGCGTGCACCTAACGTAAGGAGTGTTCATATTCAGCCTGAGTGGTGAAAAATATGATCATGTTAATATCCATACAGCTGAAAAAGCCTGTTTACTCAATAAAACTACATAGGAGTGACACATCTCTTATCATATTGCTCATGCTGTAAGGTTATTGTACTTTCCACAAGTGAAATGGACTGCGGAGTAAAATACAGGCACACAGAGCGCATGCTTAACAGGGACATAGAGGTAAGACTATGGAAATCCTAAAAGCTGTCCAAAGTCATCTTAGAAAAGAATGGCTATGAATCTATTTATAAATAGAGATGCTCGAAATATTCGACATGCTAAATTTCAGAGCTGATTGCAAAGCCCCTGAACATGGTATCATCACCAAACTTGCTGGAGATATAGAGAACATTTGACAGAAAAAGTATGTCTCTAACACAAATAGTTTTTGAATAAATTAAGTTCAAAATTAAAGTCGAATTTCCGAATTTTCAACATTTTGACTTGACTTTGAACTTAATTTGTGCAAAAACTATTTGTGTTAGAAACATACTTTTTCTTTCAAATGTTCCCCCAACCCTTCTCTACATCTCCTGCAAGTTTGGTGATGGTACCATGTTGAATTAACTCGAAATTGTCGAATATCTGAAAAATAATTTGATCATCTCGATTTATAAAGGGGCAAATAGGACACAATTATGGCTTTATACAATAAGACACTTTTACTGTTCACCCTATTTATATATGGGAGCCCATTTGTTATAATTATTCATCATATTTAGGCGATAGCCACATGTCTGTGATGCCAAACACAACAATCTGCAATAGAGATCAGTAGTCTTTGTGCAACATCCGGATCTCCACTTCTTATTTAGAAACAGGAGGTAGCCTATACCGCTACATTTTTTTTTTTAGCATTCACGCATAAGCTTTTGGATCTACGGCCTGGTCAGCAGCCTGGAAAGTGCCCGTCAGCCCCTGTGTGTGGGTGCTTTCCCTCAGGTTAACCCTATGATAAGCACTCCCATGTTAATCCTATAGGCAAATGAAGAAAAGGGGACATAACATTTCACATTCGCTGGGCTGCAGCATAGTTTGATCATCTGGGTGCTGGTAATGCAATGTTTTGGGCACCTGAGTGAATGCTGCCGTAAGGTGGCCATACATGGTTCTATATCTCACTTTCATTCAGATTTATAATTTGTCGTAAATGGTTTCCCACGACCCCAAAAAAAGGATTGAAATCGAACGTTTAGTGATCGGATATGTTGGTAAATTTTGCTCGATCGTACAAATATCGATCGGATTTACACTCATATTACAGATTGTATTGCGCATGCACTCCATAATACGATCATAAACCGATCGTAGACAAATCAACTACACGTTGTAGCCGTATGATCAGCCAATGTTTGGACATCAATCCACATTGGAAACTAACAAGGCGATCTATGAAGCAAAATTCGATCCATGTATGGCTAGCTTTAGACACAATGCAATCCTTTAGCCACATATCATCAATTTCAGTGGTGATTGTTCCGTTTGCCGGGCGGTTGCACTAATTGTTTGTTTACTGTCCTTGTATATATGCCCTAAGTGATTGAGTTCGGATTTCCAGAATAGAGGCATTACTATGACCAACAAACCATGAATACTAATCACCAGAGATTGGAAGAGAACATATACCGCTTAATACACATATGGTTAAGTATTTATTTAGGGTCTGTATCTAGAGGAATAGAATCCTAGGTTGATTTTCTGATGTTCTATGCTGCAAGGAAGCGAGAAAGGTCACTATAAAAAATCTTTAGTTGTGTACAGTGTCTTCGGGACAGCTGTACAGTCAGTTTCATGTCTTATCATAACGTTTTATCGCTTCCCCGGGGACAACAACGCAATTAGGGAGATAATTCCACATATCAACAGAAAACTAAGCAGTTTATCAGGACATCTTGCCTCAGTCCTGGCAGGAGGAAAAGGTTCACATGTTTTACTTACGCTGTCTATTACTGCTTTCTGTATCGTATTTCTGATCTCCTCTCTCCTGGTCCTCTATGGAGAGGTCAGGGTGTGAGGTAACAGATTTATGTTTGCTGCTTCGGGCCTGAATCTCCGACTCTGCCAAGGACTGCTTACTTGCGTCAGACTCTCTTCTTACAGGCTTGGACTCCTTGTTTTGTGGTACGGCAGCAGAGAGGGACACATTGGGGGCCACCACTTTATCATACATGTAAAGATAGTAGCTGTAGAAACAAAAGCAAGAAAATACATTTTAATTTTTCAAAAACCATTTTAAGCTTGCAAACAAGAGTCAATGGCAATAACAGAATCAGATGCCAGCTTATAAAAAGTCAAAAGTATCTGGATGTTCTTCTATTAGATTGTAAGCCTGACCAGGCAGGGTCCTCTATTCTTCCTGTGTCATAACCTGTACCTGTGCGTTATATTGTGTTGCATCTCAACTCTTATTTATTGTACAGTGCTGAGTAATATGCTGGCGCTATATAAATAAATGATAATAATAATAATGTGCATATTTTCACATGGTTTGCATGAATCCAGAACTTCTTAGCTTTTTAAACAGAACAATAACTTACAAATTCCCTCAATGTTTTTTAACGCAAAGTACAAACTTTGTGCATTTATTAAGGCCTAGTTGGGTACCATTCAGTGGGGTATCAATAGCAGAATTTGCAGCTCACATTATTTCTACAGGTATAAGGTAATTGTAGAAAGTCTACTCTTCAGGCCCCCATTCACACGCAAGCGGAGTTGCGTTTGGTACTTGCTAACATGTATGTTACGGGTACACAAAACACAGGGTTACGACAATGGGCTGCGTTATCCATTACTAGTGTATGGGAAAAAGGAATGCAAATAGCATTAAAATAGAGCAAATAGAAAAATCGGTTGGCGATCTAAAGTTCAAACGGCTGTCAAATTGATCTAAACCATTACGGACATGTCAGATCAGTTTAATACTTTGGAGTATGGGTATGTCTCCTTGTCGGTGATATTTCCTTGTGAAGTTGCTGAGCGTTCCTGAGTCCCTCAGTGACCTGGCAGCCTCTGCTCATGCCCTTCTAGCTTCTAAGGGAGCCCAGTGGATAGTGCTGGCACACAGAGGATGCCCGGCCGATTGCGATCCTATTTTTTTAGCCGTTTGATGACATCATGCGCGGTCGATCGGCCAAAAATCACAATCTAAACGGGTGTGGGGATCTTAAGTGGTACAATGAGAACAATCTTTGCACCATGAGGTAGCGCTTACACACTGCATTGTGGTAACATCAATGAAACATTCACACGCGCCTTGAATGCACTTGCATCCACGCGCCTTGAATGCACTTGCATCCACGCCACTTCCTTGGGTCTGTCTACTTCTTAAGTCAGATTACTACTTGGAAATGCAGAAACAGGGAGACTAAGCACACTGAATAACTACACAAAGATTTCCTAAAGGAGAGAAGGGTAAGTGAATGTTCGCTGATTCTGATGAATGTAGTATTTAATTTCAATACCTAATCAAGTAAAAGAAAAATATAACAAACACTTATCTGTTTTTTCTATTCCTTTAATAAATAAACTTCAGTTTAGAAATTAGAGACATGTAGGAAAATCAAGATCTCTCCTCTTAAAACCTTATAACAAGGTAGTAGCCAGCAGTATAATGGTGGATTTTGTGAGCACTGCCTCACCCTGCAGGGATAATGGTCTGACATTGTGTATTCAGCCTGATGGTTGACAAGCTATCACACCGGTGGGGGTCTTATACCACTGCTTAACCCTGGTTAAGACAGCCGTTCCACATGCTATACATACATAAAATAATAATAAAAAATATCTTGATTAAATACATAAAGAATAAAACAAATTTCAGCACAGCAAGAATAACTGAAGCAGCCAGTTTATCATTTCTCCATTAGAATTTGTCATCTTGTGTGTCTTTTATATTATCATTTTCCTTCACCCAAAATGTATCAAATGTGTCAGAAAAATTGATTTTAAAGTATTGACAGAACCATTTGTGACCAGTTTTACAGACACATAGCAGGCAGATGGATATAGTATGTCAGAAGCAGCTGTCGCTCAAATATAAAGCCCTGCCGCAGAAACAATTTACCTAAATATACAATAACACTTCCAAAAAAATGTAGCCACATGTAGTGAAGATACAGGTAAACAGTCATTTTCCTTCTCACATCTCCAAATGAAAAACACACGTTTCTTAATCGTGTTATGTTGGAATGGAGAGGAGAGTATCCACATTGCTTTGAAACGTGTAATCATATTCAAATTTCATTTCATCCATTATAGTTACAAGAAGACTTTTCTTCCCAGGCATTTGTATCACTTCAGGTGGTCAGATGTGGGAGCTTTCCCTTCATTTATATAGAGAGAGAGAAAATAGAAAGGGAGGGAGGCATGGCGAGAAAAGGCAGAGCCATACTGAGGAAAGACTAGGATACAGTAAATACAGAGGGGTATAAAGCAGAAATATTTATATCATAAGATTTTTAGATGTAATACCTTTGACAGGGGTAGGCAAACAAAGGCCTAGGGGCCAGATCTGGCCCTTTTAGCTTTCTTTCTTTTTTGGCCTGTTGTCACCTTGTTGAAAAGATGCTCCCCTCCTCTTGTTCTTTGCAAGGAGTGCACATAATGCCTAGATATGTTCAAACATTTCCCTGGGGACAATGCAGTGGCGTGGTCATGTGATGGCACTGTGGGCATGGGGACAACAGACAGTCTCTAGGAATTATCTTAAAATGGGGGCATTTAGTGTTTTTTATGGAAATTTTCAACAATGTACTTTAAATGGAGAGCTGAGATCACAATATTACCCTGCAAACACATTGATCAGAGATCTGGCGACCACGGCCAGGTCAGGAAGTAAGGGGGGGGGGCTGTGGGGGATGTTCTTAAATTACTCATTACAGGTAAATTTTTGTTTTGATGCTTTTCACTCTATTATTGCCACTTCTAGTGCCAATCATGTAATGATCATTTTCTGGTGGTAGGTCCGCTTTAAAGATTAAAGCGGACCTACCACCTCAAATTCTGCTTTCTATAATCCGCACCTCAACAGGGCGGATTAGAGGTAAAATGTAAAAAATAATGACTTACCCGATAAATCTTAAAAAATCCTGCAACACTCCACCTCCCCATGACATGCCACCGCGGTGGTCCCAAGAGAATATGGGAAATAAGACGTTCCTTCTGACATCTCCAATCCACGCCCGCAGCATGTGGATTGGGTGATGCGGAGGGGCGGAGTGTTACCAGATTTAGATATGCATAGGTGGAGGGAGCAAGACTGAAAGAGTCTTGCTCCTCCATCTTGTAGCCTGGAGGACACTCCAGGCATGGTGGCATGGGAGCGAGCAGCCAGGAAAGGTGAGTAGTGGTTTTATCTTTTTAGGGGTCGCTGTCTGTGCACAAAGAGGGAGAGTAATGTGTATATGTTTATTTTTTTGTGTTTAAATACCCTTTTAGGAAAATCTTTAAGAAAAAAAATTTAAAGTCAATCACTACAAGCTAGGTAATAGGTATCATGATGAATTTTCTATCAGAGTGCTGGGTACATATGTGCTCCATGCCAAGATGCATGCAGCACGCAGATTACAATGCAGCAAGTGAAAGTCATCTATTGAAAAGGGGCTGTCAGTCCAACACTATTATTGTCACTAGCTCTTGTAATTATTCCAATTAGAATGGGTTACCACAATTCTTTACATATAAAAATTACTCATACTATTTCTAAACAGAAGGGCTTCCATCATGTAGGAGAATTCTAAATATACCATTCTATGAGAGAAAAAAAGGTCTTACATATGAAGCCTCGGAGACATGTCAGGCCTTCCACTGAGCACAGGTTTAATAAGGCATATACCATGCACACGCCTGAGATCACAACACTGATGGACTAGCAACTTCTCTATCACTTTTGACAGGTATAGCTCATTTTCCCTAACGCATTTTAATGCATGATCTAAATATATGACGATGTGTGCATAGAGGAGAGATTAAATTATAGCAAGCACAGCAGTTACAAAATGAGAGGTGTTATCCCACATATCAATGTATTAGCAAAGCTCCAACAGTTGACACATACCTTACAATTTATAAAGCATGCTCTGCCACGACCAAGTTTATTATTTTTGGACACAAAAGCAGGATGGCAGTCATGAAGCAAACAGCATAACAATAATAAGCATGATTAGGATACTCCCCAGGCAAATTATGCAAATATGACAGTCTTGATCTAAAGAAAGGGATGCTGGGTAATGCCATTTACCTACGGCTTCCCACAAGCACAAAACATTTTATAGAGAAATGTCGGTGTTCCCCGTTGATGCAATATCGCTGCAGGGAACCGGCAGAACGTAACGCTACAATAAACTATAGCAAGCCATTAGGGTGCCATAGAACACAGAATCCTGAAAATCATTATAAGATTCAAAAATAAACATACAACCGTCATACTGTTATCTAAGCTGCTTGCATTTGTCAACCCCTGCTTTAAGCAAACTACAGCGAAATAGAAAAAGATAGAAAGTTCTGGAAAAAAGAATGTTCCACCCTGATAATGAAAAAGTAAATGGTCAGTTCTGTGAAAACAGAATGAACTTCCAAATCTTGCACAACTGTTATTTTTTTCCTCTCATAGGGCCACCATACACCTTACAATCCTTCCATACAATTTCTGTACAATCAATTTTGTTCTACCAAAACCATGTAATATAATGCTGGGCATACACATACCGAGCAGGTCAGACAGACCTACTCCGATGTGTGCCGAGATGCTAACGTGATGACATCATCACGTTAGCATCCCGTTGCATTATGGGGCCCCTTCAATCGGCCGGGCACCCTTTGTGTGCCGGCCATAAGCTGCAACGAAGACGCCGTTTTCATTGCAGCTTATGGCATCGGCTTCCATCGGCTCGCGCCGGCCAGAGATTATCGGACATGTCCGTTCTCTGGCCGGCCGAGCTGAGGGGCGACAGGGATCTGTCGCCCCCTGTGGGCACATGCCGATTAGCGGCCGATTTTTAACCTGACCGACGGCGCGAGCGCGCACGCCCGTCGGTCAGATTAAAAATAGGCCGCTTATCGGCATGTGTATGCCTAGCATAAGGCTCTTTCTAAACCTTCCAATCACTATGTATTCTATCAGGGAGGCCACTTTACTACACCGTTGTTGGTAGATCTAATGGAAATTGTATGGATCAATCTTAATGTGTATGGGGGGCTTTAGGTGTTGTTTCCCTGCAGTAGCTCGAAAAAAAGACTGTGCGCTTCGGCAGCCGGCCGGAAACGACTGTGAGCCCCTGCTAACATGTTCAGGTTGTATTGGGCGAAGGCCTGAAAACCTGAAAGCCGGTCAGTTGAAGTTTATGCTTGTTTACCTGGCAGTTAAAAACTTGTCCCCACTTTAACTAATGGCCGTGATCGGGTTGGTCGCAATTCTTCTGCTCTGATCGCACCCATAGACATGAATGGACGCAATTTAATCTATAATTTAGTCTTTTAAAAAACTTGCATGTAAACATCGCCTGGCCAATCGCGCATGATTAAAATCGCGTCCACCCCACAGATGATTGCCTAAGTGGGAACATAGCCTTATTGAGTGAGAACTTTGATGCATGCACAATAGAATATAATAAACCCAACTGTAGAACCCAAAACTCTGACCTAATATATTGTGCCAGGATGGAAGGGTTACATTATTACAGCTGGTATTTTATGGAAACTGGTCAGGAAAATACATAGGATGCTATTTGTGATCCTGATAATGCTAGTTAGATACAACACATGGCTTCCATAGAGAACCTCTGCTTCAATACTTTGAGCGATTGAAAATATTTTAAAGCTAGACATGCATAGACCATCTTCAGAAATGGCGGCTTGACATATTACCGTCGAGCCAGGTAACCTTTCTTTGTTCACAGAAGAGACAAAATCAAAAGGTAGAATCTCGTATGACAAAGTGCCTAGGGCTCAGCAAGCCTTCCTAGCAGCTGATGTGAGACTCCCTAGAGGATTATCACCGCCGCTCATCTAGCCAATGGACAAGTTGCTGATCTTCCTAGCTTGGGAAAAGGTAATGAGTTGGGGGAACTTGGGAGGTAAGCAGACACAAAAAGACATCTAGATCGTTCCTTATCCACATCTACGCAAACTATTCACAGAATACTAAACCAATACGCAGGGCAACCATCACAATGAAATATGCACAAGATATATAATAAAACTGTTACCTGGGATGCAATACATGTGGTCGGCTAGTGCCGTCATCTTCCTGTTTGATTAATGGATACCAAGCTGGCAACTCCAGAGTCTGTATCTGTTCCGTCTGGAAAAAAGACAATAACAATAGACAATAAAATTCAGTGCTTGCACTTCATGACAAAAAGAAATAGACTTGTGAAATGCAGCAGCTGCAATTATAACAAAGATAATAACAGGTGACCTCTAAAGACTGACCAGGCAAAATGTTTATTTAGGTATAATAAGCACATACATAGAATGTATATCAAACAGATACAAGAATTCGTTTTTAAAAATATTCTGTTTATATTTTGTTTACAATTTTAAAAAATTTTTACATGGTAGTAACCAGTTATGAAATATAAAGTCTGTTTGTGTTGTTTGCATGGTAGAGCTAAAGAAAAAAAAAATGATAGGAGGTCATAGAGAAGGATTTTCTATTATCTTTTTAGTTTTTAAGGCCCCCCCATAAACGTAAAGATCTGCAGAGGGATTTTGCGGCCCATCAATTGGTGTGCACGTTCGTGCCAATCAAATTGTCAGAACAAATGACATGTACTTGGCATACACCAAATCATATCCATTATTCTTTAACTCTCTTTAAGGGCCCGTGGCCTCTTGCGTTTTGCCACGTCCATTCATGTCTAAGGGCATGACCCAATTCATGGAAGCAGTGTGCCGCAGCCCACCGCGCAAGTGGGGACTATATTATCATTTATCATTTCAGATGCTGCAAACAAGGTGAACCTTTACTCAATAAATATCTCAGGAGATAGGATGGACAACATGTTGCATTACAAAGCCCACTGTCAGTATATCTCGGGGGATATTGGATACAATACACCCAAACTGGTTTTTGTGGATACACCTGTGTTGTGTTATCTGTGCAATACATTCTTCTATACTTTCTGGCTGTTCTTTCAAAAATAAGCGCCCTGTCTGCAAACCAAGATTTATATGAAGATCAGTGAACAGTCTCAGAGATTCTGAGCCGAACATTCTGGCCGATATAGACAACTCAGGAATACTGAGCAACTGGCACATTGCTGGAGAAGGGCACTTGTCCAGATAACTCAGTAAAAATGTTATAGTTCCAGGCCTACCCTAAATGTATTTGCAGTCCTGAGCACCTTATAACTTTCTTAACCATGACTGTGTAAAAGTTAGCCATACACGGGTCGATATCTCTGTTCGAGCAACAAAAAAGAAACCATTCTTTTGAAAGGCGATCAACAAAAAAGATTCCTGTCCACCTAATTCGATTGACACGGGGATTGATATCAAACTTAAAATCAATTGAAAAGTTATTGGACAGGTCAGCAAATTTCAGTTGATCGTACAAGTATCTGACGGGTTTTCCAGGTATATCGATTGATTTTTATTCAATTGTACTATGGAGCATGCACATAGTAAAGGAATTGATCGGTTTTAAATTGTTGATCCTGTGTGGTGTTACAATGGATTAATGCTCGACCGACAGTCAATATTTAAATTGCACAAGACAATCTAATTGAAGAGCGATTGTGCAAAAGCCGACCCGTGTATGTCTACCTTGAAAAAGAGGAATCCTGTAGCAGCGGAAGATCCGAGAATGGAAGGTGGCTTGGGGGAATGGAATCCTTGTAATTGTAAAGCCAGTATGCATAGAGTCGGCCCATGAGTACCCAGCCGCCACAGGGAATCATTTCCTAATTATGCAGCTAAATTACAACAGCACAATAAAGCCAATGGTTTACTATGGGAACAAGGGAAGTCCCTACATCCAACTTCTTAGCCAATGATGATGGTCATAGTGAACATACCATTGAGTCATTGTTCCCCATGTTCCCTTGCTCATCCACATCCAGCAAGCTATGTTTTAATCGCTGAGAATCGGTTTTATATTCTAGGTCAATACGACCTAATTATGGAAATTGCCTGCATCAGACATCACCTACACAGTGTGACTTTGTGCTGCAGATGAAGGTAAATGCTAAAGAAACATATGGAGGTTTATTGTACCCATTTTTCTCATCCATTCTAGAATGTGCAGCTCTAACCAGAAGAAAGATATGCTTGTATAAAAGGAGAAAGTCACCAAAGTAACACAATGTGACATTAGTTAAATTGCTTCAAAGTCAAAATGACCTTTTCAGGCGCCTCTAGATCTTTCCCAGCCCTCAGCAAGCACAGCAGTCCTATGGGAGGAGAGAAAGGGGGCTGCAGCTCCATGGCTCTGAATCACACCATTTCAGAGCTAGTGACAGCAAACATATGCTCACAAAACCAATTCTCTGCCTGTGTTCTACAAACGCCATAGTCAGGACTACAACAGCCTTGTACGAGTATTCAGGACAATAGCAGAGACATGGTTTGCTAGAATACATGCAGGTGTACATTCGTAGGATTTGTGTGCCTCTGTCTCTCTCTATACACACACCAACACTAATAACGCTTGGTGGAGGCATAAATATAGCCCCCATACACGTCTAGATTTTCCTTTCAATCAACTTAAAAAGATCAATGTCTTGGATCAGGGAAATCAGTGATTGATTGTAATCTATGCCAACTGTAGTAACAGATTTTTGATAAAATGTTTTGGGATCGACTGAAACGGAATTGAATTTCAATACAACCAATTATAATTTTCCAGCATGTCCGATCATTTTTTGATCGAGAATTTTCCCAGTTTTAATCGTTTTAGGTCGATCTAACCATGTGGGCTGCCATAGATTTTCAATCAATTAAGCAAAAAAATTGATTGAATTAAGTTGATTGAACAAAAAATTTTATATATGGGGGCCTTCAGCGCCTCTCGCAATGACAAGAGCCTCCACTGGTCTGGTAAGGCTTTTTGGAATATTTAAGAATGTAAATTTCTGCTCATTATGTCAACGTGGGTAAACCACACTCTAAAAATCACATCGTAACGGGACATCTGCACATCGTAGGTACGCACCCATGCAACATTAATAGGATGCGTACAGAAGGCGCGACCACTACTATTTTTCTGCGTTCTGGCAAATCATAGTTGAAGCATCCTTACCTAAACTAAAGACACAATGCTATGTTTGGAGGAGGAAGAACAAGACCTATGAAGAAAAGAACACCTTGCCTACTGTGAAGCATGGTGGGGGGTCAATCATGCTTTGGGGCTGTTTTGCTTCTGCAGGTACAGGGAAGCTTCAGCGTGTGCAAGGTACCATAAATTCTCTTCAGTACCAGGAGATATTGGAAGGAAATGTGATGCAGTCTGTCACAAACCTGAGGCTTGGGAGACGTTGGACCTTTTTAAACAGGACAATGATCACAAGCATACCTCCAAGTCCACTAGAGCATGGTTGCAGATTAAAGGCTGGAACATTTTGGAGTGGCCATCACAGTCACCAGACTTGAAAACCTCTGGTGGGACTTGAAGAAAGCAGTTGCAGAGCGCAAGCCTAAGAATGTGACTGAACTGGAGGCTTTTGCTCATGAAGAATGGGCCCGCAGATCGCTGCAAGACACTTGTGTCAAGCTATGCTTCACGTTTAAAAGCTGTTATAACTGGAAAAGGATGTTGTACTAAGTACTAAGAATGAATGTCACTTGGGGTTAAATAATGATAATGATGTGAGCACAGAAAATACATGTGTGGTTATTTCATTATTAATGTTATGTTATATTTGTCTTACCAGTGCCTCTTTGATTTCATTGTAAACAAGATGACTGAAATGATCAAAATCAATGTCAAAATGGCCAAAACCGTCAATTTTAGTGGGGGTTGAAAAATTTTGAACACAACTGTTGATGTGAAAGGAAAATGTGTCTTGCCTCAAGTACAGGCCTGCGGTCCATGATAGTAACTCAATCCTGGAATATGAGAAAGTCTGTAGCAGACATTTCCTAAGCCAGTGGTTCCTTAACTTCCTTGGCTGTGGAGGTCAGACCTAGAAGGGGAGCTGAGGTGGCAGCCATGATTTAGGAGGCAATGTCCCACTAGCGTTTTCTTGCTAGTAATAGACACGTTTGTGGCAAGGCCACCATGCCCGTTACTGGTAATCAATTCCTGCATTGTGCTTGCATCCCCCATTCAAGTGTATTAAAGATGCTTGCCCAAAATACATGCTGCATGGCAGTCTGCTGTAACACACTGTATTGCATAATACGCAAAAACAGGGCCAGTGTGAACCCTGTGTACCAGTATACAAGCCGTGTTGCAGCTAGTGTAGAATGGTCCTCAATCTAAACCTGTGCAGATTGAATTGCAGGGGTCGAAAATGTTCCAATCCAGGAAAGGTACTGTACTAAGCTAATGTTTTTGTGATAAGTAATGCCCATTATAAGCAATCATGTCAGCAGCACGGAACATTTGCTCAAATATGTGCTTCATAAATTGATCCCAATATAAAGGTTTGTGGAAAGTCTCTTGATAGACTACCAAACAGCAAAGTACTCATGTGAGCAGGGGAATTCAACAACATCTCTCTTTACTGACAGCAATGCTTCCCACGGGCAGGCAAGTGTGAAATCCTCTCCTAAGCTTCTATGCTGCAAATGAGCAATTAATAATCAACTACAATTTTAAATATAAACCCAACAGAATGAACTCTGCTCATTAATTGGCACGGGAATACAAGTTACCTGCATGCTGCAGGCAAACTAACTGGAATTGGCAGGTAAGGAACTCACCTGTAGATGACCGACAGATAAGAGGATGGGATGGGGCTGCAGAGCATTTCATCAGATAATAAAACTCCAAAGATCTGTAATTGAGGTGTACACTGACCATGTAGCAGCATTACACTTCTCATCACACCTAAAGATTTAGCTCTTCGTACTTTCTTTGCTAAGCATGAGCTGAAAAGCTCTATTTTAGGAGTCAATATTATGTCTTGTTATATACCGCATCTGCAGACTTTGATGAGCGTCCCTGGTTGCATCATGCCCAGTCAAAATTTATTTATTTATAATACAGTTCTTTTCATATAGATTTTGGAAACCAAAAATCATACCAATGCTCACAATTCCACAAAAGTATTCTCTACTAGGAGTACAGAGTTGCCTATCCGTGGATCATTAATATGTAATACATTTATAGGTAGTCCGGATCTCCCTGCATTACTAGATATGATTACTAATAAAAAATAAATGCTTGATAACTAATAAATCAATATCTGAGCTTTACACTTCTATAAATTGATTTTTTATTACTGCTAGAACTGATGTTTTATTGAGGGTCATTTCACACTAGCCGCTCTGCAGCTTGGCTCAGTAGCGCAACACAGTGCAATTGCTTTAGTGTTTACACTAATGAGCAATACCACGCAAACGCCCTGTGGCAGGCATTTTTGCAGATGCAGCGTCTCCATGCAAGTGCAGGACAATGAAGTAACGCTGCTAACCGAAGTGGTAGCGTTAAATGCTAAAGTGCGTTTCCAGTCAAAAACTGCATTGTAGCCTCAGCGTTTGTAGCAAATGTACCTAAATTATTTGTTTTTTTAATATAAAGCCTAGGTGCCCAACATGCGGCCCTTTGGACATTGTTCAGCAGCCCCCCTTGGTCCTCCACATGCGGCCCCCAAAACCTAACTATTAATGTATAGGAACTCAACGGTGTAGTGGTCACACGCTGACCCAGCTTTTCCTAATCATCTAATCTAATCATCTAATCCTAATAATCTAATTTGGGGGTCCTATATGAGTGAAATTGTCAATGTTGATTGGGGAAACCAGGTCTACATATGACTGCTGCACCAGGGGCCAGGGGGGGGGTTGTGTGCTGTCAGCTTTTGACTGCCTGTCCGGGGCTGGTCCACCACCTGCTAAGATATGTGGATGGGGAGGGGGAGTGCGGGGGTCTGGATCAATGTTATGTGCGGCCCTTTAGTGATGCAGAGGGCCGCACTTGTGGCCACCACTGCTATAAAGATTTTTCATCCATTTGAGTTTTATTTTGCTTTGCATTAGTGGGTAAAAGCCTGATTCAGTGTTACAACTGTAAAATCAGAGATAATGGCTTCTAAAGTCATAATGACCTCGTAAAGCTCTGAATGGCAACAACTGAGGTCTGTTTTGTTAACACAAATGGTTGAAGCAGGTGAGCATTCATTGTGTGTCTACCAAATAACCATTACATTATCGCAGAACAAGTGAGGACGTAGCAAGCACGTGGAACCACAGAGCCGAGGAACATTCAATATGGATACAAGGGCATCCGCTTCTCCGCAAGAGATCAGACAGATAGAGGTGAAAGGGTTTTTATTTTCTTTACATTCTGGCGCTACCTTGATAATTAAAGTGGTGGTGAATGTGCTACCTAAAGGCAAATTAATTTGTTTGACACACATAAAAAGATATATTGTCCATAGTGGGCACTAGGAATCCAGGAACAATTAGGCTGAATTCACAAGAGTGTTCAAGGACATCTCGAGTTCGCCTGTCGGTTATCCAAAAGGACAATATGGGGCGGTTGGTGAGTGATTGACAACTCCCCACCGACTGCTCCGTTTCGCACCTGAAATGCTGCTTGGGTTCAGTAGACCCTTGACTACTATTAAAATGCATTGGGCAACAACTGCAAATAAGAAACAGCACTATAACATTATTTATAGATATATATCATACAAGGAGAGGGGGGGAATGCCTCAAAATAATAGACCGGGTTACCGCCAATGGGGAAGTAATGCAAACTGTGGGCAATCCTCTGCTTGGGTGGCATGGACTCATCATGCCCACGTGTGAATGTTGCCCTGTGGAAACTTAGCCTAAAATTGCTAAGGACAACACAATTGTAAAAGGCTTTTTCTTTTTTAGGTGCAAATGTGTGGTTTGTAAATGATATTTACTGACTGAATGAAGCATGTCGAGCACATATATATGCTCTCTGTAGGCTAGCTTCTATTAGTATGGTAAACAGCAAGTTATACTCTGGATACTGAAGGCATCATGCAGACAGATGCTGGGGTTACTCACCCTCTCTGTCTGATCTAGTGCATCATATACATTATGAAACACACCGTCAGAAGACACACACACACACACGGAGTACAGGGATGGCCAGACATGTAATTATCAGCTGATTCACACATGCCTTGTTGTCTTTTCCATTATGATCTGACAGTCCCCATACCCATGGCTGGAATCCAGTGCGTCACTGCTGATGCCGCAGGAGTGGCTTGTCTTACAAAGTCATATATAATGTTGGCAGAGATTTCTAATAGACTGTGCTTACAGTGTGATTTGTTTTTTTAATTTACGTTGCGGCTTTCTCACTGTGTTATGTGGAATGCCAAGTCATATATCATGAATTCTACATACAGGACTCCCTGAGAGCACAGCTGGTACATATGGAGCTGTAAATGGCGGGCTGCGTCAAGCAATGGAAACAAAAGGCAAACCCGTGCCAGGAAACGCCTCCACAAACTACCAACGGGATCAAATCTATTAACTAAAACCACAAACAGAAAGTGAATGCATTAAGGGCTGATAATATAAGGCATATAAGTGATAGATCTGCAGTCTTTATCTGTTGCTTAGGGTTTGGGGACATCTGTTTGAAGTGCTGGTGTCTATGGACAGGACCCACCACCACTTTTCTTGGGGAAGAATCCAAATCTTGGGCAGAAGGATAGCTACAATGGATGGTTCCTTTCTCTTGTATGTTCTCTCGTGGCTATAGGAACCTTTGGAACTTCAACTGCTCCAACAAAAGCTAGATACCCAGGATACACTTTGCACCTCATTACAGAAAACTACCAGTACTGCACTTCAAATTGTATTTTCTGATGCTGGTATATGATGGAGGGAAGAAATTTATACGTGTATATAGAGCAGGGGTGTCGGGGCCTTTTCATACTAGCCGCTACCATAATGCAGTGTGCTAGCATTATTGCATGGTGCTCAGGTTTCCATAGGAAGCTTGCATGCATTGTGTAATGCGTTAATGTGCTACTTTATGCAAAATGGACTGCAACATGCATTTTCATACCGCAGCGTCTTCCAAACACTATTATGGGAGGTATAATGCAGCGCAATGTGGTAAAGCACACGTTGCTGGTAAACAACACAGCTAGTGTGAAAGAGACCTCAAGCTCCAGCCCAAGATTTAAATCTGGCCTGCAGTGTAATGATATTTGTTCTTCAATACTCATCATCATCATCATAAATATTAAGCTTTGCCTCAGACTTTGTCCATGTTTTTAGGTTTGACCCAGTCTTTGTTTGAGTTTGACACCCCTGACAAACATTGTTCTTTAGGTCCCTCTGAAAAGTTCTACAATACATGCTGATCCTTCCACCTAAAGGAGCTTCCTGTATAAGAGTACAACGTATAAGTCAGTGCTAGCCTTTCTACTTTATACCGTACTGCTGCACAATTGGTGTAATTTACACTGAACACAAATGTGTACAAAGTTAACTGACTAAATAAGAAACCATAAAACCAGTAACTTTATATTAAACATAGCAATACATTATACAGAACAACTCAATATATATAGAACATTGTAATACTCCATATAACAATATATCAAAAAGTAACTGTGTAAATGTTACTACTATTGAACTTTTACTGGGATTTGAATAAAGGTTTTGTTTTCTGTTTGCGTGTTCTGTGTGTGTATTGTGACACCAACACACTACACTTACCAAATTATTGAATGTTTTACAAAAATGAATACACCATATATGTGTGTGATGTTTTCTGTGCATGTCACATTCATGTTTAAGCTATATTTAAACACTCTGCTCTTGTATATATTTACTAATTTTATTCCGCTTGATTAAGTGAACTACATTGGAAATGTTTTTGTACAAATATTGTCTAAGCGTAACAAATACACCCCTGACGCACATCAATCTGACTGAAACACAATAGACAGCTAAATCCATCATGATTAGTAATGAAATCTTAAGAGGTTAACCAACATAATACAGACATTGATCGGGTTTGTTCAGATGACATGGAAAACATTGTCAACAAACAGGTTAAAAGAGAAGTCTCAGATGTGTAAAATGAAGTGGAGAACGTGCATGAAACAAGTGGCGGCTGATAAGTGGGCAATTCCTGCAGCTTTACACAATCATCAAAATCAATCTTATATAAAAAAAAAAAAACACACACACACAATCCAATGTTAGTTATAAAATAAACAATTAGAAAATAAAACAAGCATACAGCATATGGGTTCTTTATTGTAGTTAAAGGATTAGTTGGGGCTTAGTTTTATGTAACTACAAGAACCATTCATCAGTTAAGGTACCCATACACGTTGCGATTTTTCGTGGACCGATTCGATATTCGATTTCGACTCCCGATTTTTCTTTACTGCTATTTTTAAAAGTCGGTCGGATGCACGATTTTTCACCCGATTTTTCACTCGATTTTTCACCCGATTAGTCACCGGCCGACCGACCGACCGACCGGCCAGTTGTATCAGGAATCTTTTAAACATCTCTTTTAAATGTGGCCGACCGACTGAAAATTACGGGCATCATAATTCGGGACCCGACCGACTTTTCGGCCGATTTTTCTAAAAACAGCATCGGTCGGACTACATTTGCATGTTACGAATCCAGAATGATCGACCTACCGGATCGGTCGGAAGGGCTAAAATCGCACGAAAAATCGCAACGTGTATGGGTACCTTTATATAGATGTTCTCATCTTAAAGACTTGTAATAATGGTTTTATGAGGTGATGAGGCCACTGGCCACTATAATGGAGCAGTCGTTACCAGTCAAATAAACTGTCTCCTGAAATAAGTAGAACAATTGGCTTATTTAACTCTTCCTCCTGTCTCTGCATTAACATAAAAGTCAGTTTAACTCTACTCTATTCTTGGTATCTGATGATAACTAGACTATACACATGTGCCAATGCGACCTCAACCATTCCATAGTGTCCAGAATTGTTCCCACCCTAGTCAAAAGGCCAATCCCTGATTAACTGGATGATGACATCAGAGGCGGGCATGGTCATGCAGTTGCAACAAAATATTGCTTCAATGATGAAACTATTACAATTTGTAGCTTTTTATTTTTCAGTTTATCACATAATGTGCTGTTGGACTAGGTCTTGGTTTAACATCCACAGTGGTAGGACTCATCGCTGTTTTATCATAGGAAGGACATAGGTTTAATAACAGACAACAACTAAGGTTCAGTTATTTGTTAATACACCAAAGTCTGTTGTGTGAGACTCAGCAGCTGGAACATGCCACCTTTCTATAATGTGTAAGGGATTGTGTCCACTGCTTTTTTTCACGCGGCCGGAGCAAGAGGGGGGTGGTGGGGGAGACGCAGAGAGGACACTTCCCGATCTGCTGGATGGGACAGTGTCCACTCTTCGATATCTGAGAGGTGCGCCCGCGGGGCTGTTCTGAAGCTGCGGAATGCTGCGTCTTGATTGCAGCACCGCGCGGTGCCGTCGGAGACACGTCCATTGATCAATGTGTCTCCAAGATGGGGAAAAGCAGTGGTCGATGCTGTTTGGGTGCTGTTTTCCACGTCTTTGGTATGTCCAATCACCTGGGTGCGCTCCCGCCAAAGCATTGTGGGTCTTTTATCCGTGGAATTATTCTGTGGAATCAGCAGTGGACACACGGCCTTATGGATGTTTGGAGGAAGTGAATATTGGCCAAATAGTCAATAGTCTATACCTCCCCATAAAGAGGGGTTTTAGACATAGCTATATGTTTTTGGGTTTTTTTGGGACCCAGGTGCAAATCTACTTTGCACCTTTTGGGCAGATACTGAATTATTCAGTGGTCTCTAATATTAAACATAAAATATACATATATAAAATATACAGGCACTAATTAAACAGTAAAGGAAAGACAGCAAGATATCTAATTTAGCTTCACCCTCATATAATGAAACTAGATCTGTCTATACACAGTACGACAAAACATGAATGGTCCTTGCACACATAGACCCCCATCTCCAATATCCAATAATACCAGTCTGTTCTAGATAGAGGTTTAATGGCAGCAGTTAGGAAGATACAAAAAAATCACTTTGGTTTACAGACTCTTCATCAATTGCAGGAAAACAGGTTCCTGTTTCAAAAACAAAAACACGGTGGCCTTAGTGGGCCTGGTACCCCCCAGGGTGCCTCTCTGAGACTGAATCTCCAATGAAATTAGTTTAGCAATGAATTACAGATGTTTAAAGTGGAGAACTAACAAGAATGTCAAAATATAAACACCTAGTGGTGCCTGTAAGTTTATTTAGGATTTGTCCGCTAGGCTTCTACACATGTATGGGGCCCTTAAATCCTGTCACATGTTATACATCGCGCCTACAATTCTGGAACACAACATGCCCTCCCAAGTACCCTAGTCAATTATTTAATGCTTAACCCTAAGTGAATGATGGTGGAAAGATGCTTAACACCAAGTCAAGTCAAATGTCAGGTTCCTACATGCGATGTGTGCGCTGAACCAAACAAACTCCGCAGCCGAACAAAAAATGGGATGGGGATTCTCATTAATATCACATGACTTGGTCAGCCTAAGAATCACACTGATTTGCTACATTTAAAATGACTAGATTGCTCAAGTAACTGTTTCCTTATATAGTTTGTAAGGACACACTATATAAAGTGGCTGTCAATTGGACAGGAATCAAGGTGCACCACTTTAGGTATCCAATTGCCGTTCAATCTTATGGTTAGGGACCCTAAACCCCATCCAAAGGAATGCAGAACCAGCAGGATTTACAGACATGTCCGATACCTTCTTAATCGACCTGTCTTCGTGCAGAAATCGGTTGACAAAGGGGGGTGGCGTTCGAGGGCCGCGAGTGTGCAGGGCATGACGTCAGTACTCCAAGCGGCCATTGATCTAGCAGCCATCTATACATGTATGGCCAGCTAAAGAGAGTTTCAACTTGGGTTCTTGTCAGTAGGTAGCTATAGACGGGTCTTGGGATGGTCTTTCTCTCAGAACATGCAATCGAATAACTGATGATCGATCATAAAGTGATAAAAGTGCACACCACCTTGGTTAATAGACGTATCCTCGATTTCTGCCCATAAATGACCGCAGGCTCCCAAAAAAGGTTGATTCCTACAATTTATTCAATCGGAAGTCATGTTTGATTTTTGTTGGTCATACTAGGTGTGCAGGAATTGATTCCAGAATGATTAACCTCACCTCACTTCACAATTGTGCAAGCTCCGGTCCTGATACTGATTTACCTACTCTGGTGTAGCATCATACTGTCAGCTCCTCAAAGTCTGAATTAGAAGTTGAAGTAAAACAGATAGAACACAACTCCTTTCCTTTTTGGAGGACATCTTGAATTATCTCACATTTCCTTCTGGAAACGGGCCCATCCCATTCCATGTTATTGGATTGCAGCTCTTTCATTCATGGAGGCTGAGCCTCAGGTGTGGGTGTTACCGCAGCTTTGGTTTTCAGGAAGCTATGCACAGCATCCTTGTAAACCCTTACCATGATGTGACTGAAAATTAGAGATATTTTTATCCCATATTTATATAGCGCTGACATATTATGCAGCACAAGTATATATATATATATCACTAACGGTCTCTCAGGGGAGCTCACAATCGAATGTCCCTACCATAGTCACGTATATGTAACTAACACAGTCCAAATCATGAGTACCTGACATAGGAGAATCCTCTTGGGGGGGATAAATTAACCTATCAGCATGTCATTGGAGTGTGGGAGGAAACCCATGCAGACACGGGGAGAACATGCAAACTCCTTGTAGTGCCTAGACCAAGATTCGCTTCATGGCCAGACTGCTAACCACCTGAGCCACCATGTTATACATTATGTAAATAAAAGTAACAGGTATAAATAATTTGGCATGGTAATAACACATCCCACCTGGAGCGATCAATCCCACTTCAAGAAAATGATGATTAAGCAGGGATCCGATATGTCAGTATTTAAAGCTGGATCGATCGTTTCCCAGAACAATCGCCAGGAACTCAAGCTGTGTATGGCCAGCTTTAGGCTCTGTAGACATTACATTTTGGTTGCAGCGAATGATCCTTTGCGTTTGTTCTAAGCATTTTGAGAAAAATGAATGAGCACTGTACCCATGGTGCTCATCCTGTTCCAGAAAGAGAGTGGAGAAAAAATCTTCCTAAATATCTGAGGGCCCATTAGGAATTGCAGGCCTTTCACTTCTGACAAATCCAGCAACCACCATGCATAAGAGTTATCATTTACCATTATAAAATTCCATCAACATATATTAAACTTGCTTTAGAATCAGTAATAAAGCAATCTGTAACTTACTTTGGGTTGGACTCTCTTGGATGGGTTCTTTTTCCTAAATTTCTCCTTCAATTCTTCTAGCAGACTTTTCATTTTTTTCCCTTCAGGAGTGTTCAGATATTTGGGGTTTAAATGAAGATAACAATGCCACTTGGCTGAATCAAAGCCCCAATGGCAGGTCCTCTTATCTGGCGACCGATGAGAGTGCATAACAAAAGTCTGTGTGGAGAACATCCCATAGCACTCTAAACACTGAATGCAAGGGGCGTCTGGCTGGGTGTAGAGTTGAGGTGCAAATAAACCCTGGCACTTTCCTAAACAATCGTGTTCAACTTCAAAGGCACTACCTGTTTCCTTTAACTGAGCCAAAGAGTTCTTTGCCGGCAGCAAGCTGCCATTTTGTGGGAAGTTATGTGGCCGCAGGAGAGCGTTGCATAGTCTCTGAGCGTCTGTCAAAGTGATCAGTCCACAGGACGGAGCGTTGAAAGGAAGGATTCCCAAAACC
The DNA here is from genome assembly GCA_036250615.1 of Ptychadena robeensis. Classification (NCBI taxonomy): domain Eukaryota; kingdom Metazoa; phylum Chordata; class Amphibia; order Anura; family Ptychadenidae; genus Ptychadena; species Ptychadena robeensis. The sequence continues at coordinate 53,988,552 of CM070035.1, read as the reverse complement.
TTGAGGATATGAAGCTGGTCTGACGTACAACGTGAGCAGTATATGTACATTTCATCACACACAATGTTGATCTGCTGGAGTGAGAAATCCCGCAGTACAGAGTTCAAGACTTGGGGCAGGCACAGTCTCTTCTCACCTCCCACCATGAAACAAGAAATTGATTCTCCTTCAAGTTCTGTCTGAGTAAGCTCTGTTGAACTGTCTGATGGAATAAGAAGAGGCCCAGGGTGAATCTGTGGTGATGGGAGAGGCAAGAACACCGTTGGGGACATGTTCTCCTGTGAAAAGCGGGCAGAGAAGGCAGCGGGTCCACCCAGCGAACTCCGACTGCTGAGATTGAACTGTGCCAACGTGTGCTTGAGTCCAGGGTTCAGCTCAGAAGACCCACTAAGAGATACACTACTCTGCTTGACAATGCTCTCTTTGTTCTCTTCTACAGCTGTCTCTTTATAGTCGTCTACTTCCATTTTGATTGCTATAACCTTGTTTGCAACCTTGGGGATGTCTGGGTTAACTTCAATTTCTTTAGCCAGTTTCTTTAAAGGGGGGCTTCCGTCTTCCCCCATTTTTGCACTCTGTCCAAATATCAAAATTCCAATGTCTAATACTATTTGTTTTCACGCGTTAAAAGCTACCATCGTATCAAACTGAAATGTCAATACCAAATGCTAGATAGAACATGTATGCTACATAACTCATATGTATTGAAACCTTTCTTTCCTTTAAAAAAAAAACAATTGCATATATTGAAGGGTCTTCCAAAAATTAACCTTCAGGAAATGAACCGGAAATTCTACAAAAAGGACTCCCGATACCTCCAATCAGCTGAGAGTGCAATGTGCAAGGTGTTTGAGAAGGTGCCCATGTAATGTACTATCTGACTTGCTCCCACCCATGAAGAATGGCTTTGTTTTCTCTTTTCGGTCACAATCTATGGAACGAAATTGCATCCAGGTTATGGCAACAGCGGAACGAAAAATGAAGCCAGCTGACAAAATGAAGATCTGATGGTGACAGGGTTTATGAGTTATGCAGGAACCAGTAAATGTGAGCTATAGCTAAACGTATATCCAGGAACGATCGAGCCTTCTGCCTCTGCTGGTGGGTTCTTTCAAATCTCCTGATCTAGAAAAGAAGAAAAGCATAGATGTTCTTTAACACAGTCAAGGTCAAATTCCAAAAAAATGTACACAAGCTTATTACACATCCACAAATGGCCACAATATAACAAATGACACAAGCCTCTTTGGACCCAGTGCCCTGCAATGTAGGTTAGGGCTTAGATCCATGAAAAGCGGGGCTCGGAACAGAAGGTCATCGTGATTATCCTTTGTGCTGGCTTTTTATATGATCTTCAGCATATGAATCGCTACTGCCAAGCCTTGCTCTAATCTCAAAGCCAGCTCCAGATGCGTGGAGGTGCTGCAAGCTGAATTTCATACACGCAATAAAGAGCCGTTTAATGACAAATGGCGAAACGTGACTGCAAGCTTAAACACAGGAGAAATACTTGGCGAAACCCAAAGAGTAGGACCAGAAATCTCATGTGATGATCCTTATGTAGTCAGCTTACAGTTCACTGCAGACCACTAAGATGCTGATGGCAGGACCCCAGGAAGGAGCGTCCCCCATCCTTCCCTGACTGTGCAACTGTAAATATCGCCCTGTGCTATGCTACCTCCCAGGCACGTAACCCTTCCACTGCCAACATTGTGTCTTGTCTGACTTCTACGCCAGTAACAGCATTTCTGATCTGGTAGTGATGGAAAATAATCAGAAGCGCAATAATGACAGCGATGTGGCTGCTGGATACACATGGCGATGATGCTAAAAAACCTCATATTAATAAGATGACACCCCATCAGGGTGCCCAGTATACAATGTACCCCATCGCCCCAGAGGAGGAGAGGGTAAAGTTCACAATCTATATGATGAGCGGATGTCATTGTGCACCCTATGCCAGTACATGTGATGAATACTATGACAGCATCTTGGTGTCATTAATAAAGCACGGAGGAAACAATGGCTGAGGGAATTCCCATTACATACCAGCATTTCATTCTACAAATCAATGACTGATACTGGAAACTCCAATGTGATGGGTGTCACAACAAAGAGCACCGACGGCCAATCACTGGCCACTCACACACCACCACGCCAGCCCTGACAGCGATACTACGCCACACACAGCCCGGACAGCGGTGCCCCCTGGCATCCAGACTGGCATGAGGACTACCACCAATATCAGCGCCATACACGTCCTTCCTGGGGGACCCGGACACCACTACACACTGGCTCCTGTCTATTACCTGGTGCCCAGGTGTGCCAGCGCTGTCACGGCACTGTCCCGTGCCACCTTCACGCCGCGGACTACACATGAGGGGTTCAGCTGTTACCTTGGCATCTCCGGTCACTCCGCTTCTGCCTGGGTGCCATCGCCGCTCTGGCTCGATGTCAGTCTGCCTGTCCCCCCTCCCTCCCCTGTCTACGGCCCGTGACGTCACCACTGCACACGAGCCTCCTCCCTCCTGCCGTCTGTCGGCTCAGTCTGCGGGGCGCAGGAAGCGGAGACGTCACTGGGGAGGGGGAGGAGCGGGGGCGAGGAGGGTGATGAGAGGGCAGACGCTGGCGTCACGTGATGTGTGTGTGTGTATGTCTCTGGTGGAGGTGTGAGGGTGGATCGCGGCTGGGAACACATGCTGATCAGGGGATGTCTGCAGTCCTTCCACGGAGCCCGATCACATGCGTCCCCGCCAAGGTTAGCGTCACAGACGCAGATCAGGCGCCATCCCAACTAGGACAGATTAGTCACAGGATGAGACATGGAGGGGTCGGTCTGTCTGTGAAGCGGCTGAGCCGTGACTCAAGCTTGTTCTCCCGGTGTACAGACGGAAATGTCAATATATTGTGATTTGGTTTAGAGGGGCAACACTCACCACACTGTATATGTTGTGGAGGAAAGTAGCCACGGTTAGATTTGTGGCGATCTGCTGTAAAATCTTCCTCAAATCTAACGTGCCCACCTTAAATCGGCCCACAAACCGATCTGCTAAATTTTTAGGTCTATCTCATTACTTTGGGTGGGGAGCGTCATGCTGAGAAATCAGCATGAAAATTAAACATCTATGCCCAGCTTTAGGGCTTGTCCCCGCTTGGGCGATCACCCAGCAAAACTATACTAGGGTTCCCCATACACGTGTCGATTTCCAATCGATTCCTGAGCAATCAACCCCCATGTGCTGTGCACGTTCCCAGTGATGATTGAATCTATAGG
>CM070035.1:53968558-53978658 GCA_036250615.1 Ptychadena robeensis | reverse complement strand
ACATTTTATAAGTGGACAGAAACTTGTAAATAACTTATGAAAGAATAAAGTTACGTTACAACCAAGCACACCATTGTTTTTTTTTTTAAATTACAAATAGGTTTGATGTGTCACATGACTCTCTTCCTATTGAAAGAACAAAAGTTGGATTCAAAATGGCCGACTTCAAAATGGCTGCCATGGTCACTACCCATCTTGAATCTACATATTTTGCTCTTTCACCAGACTGCCATTTTGCAGTAGGGGGCAACTAATAAAACTGAAAAATTATTAGCACAAAGAGAAAAAGGTGTGGAACCCGTTCTCTAGACCCTTTCATATACATGGTCCAGTCCCACTTTCCACCTAGATGTGAATCTACTAGAAGGGTGATATTTGGACATCAAGAGTACAGGCACAATCAGAAAAATACCTCACAGGTGCTACCATGGCAGGACTGGCCAAATCCCCAATGTCACGCCACATGCTGTGGGTATTGTCAATAAACAAATCAAGTTTAAGATTCAAGCCAAAAGAATCAATGTCCGTGTAGAACACATCCACTACTCTAAGAGCAGAGACAGCTTTCTTCAGTGTGTGAGGGAAACCAAGAAGAACAAAAAGGAAGCTAAAGCAAAAGGGTATTTAGGTGGAACTGAAACATCAGGCACCCCAGCCAAGAGGGGCTCACTTTGTGATATCTACATATCTTTATACCAGGCGATCCTGCCATTAAATCTTTGAACAGCTCAAATTTGCTGTTCTGCATCATGTGGTTCTAGTGGAATGGCCAACATGCTCTTTCAGCAAAAAATTCCAACCAATAGTTGAGCATGGTACAGTAGGCACCCTGAACATGTCTTACAGGTAGGGCCGCTGGCAGCACCCTACAACCAGCTAAAAAAGGACCTAGGTTAATTTTTAGGGGTTATGTATTGCATGTATTGCTTATTTGAAAGGGGTGCTAGAAGAAAGTCATTTCTATTAATGTAAAGGAATATGGCAGTAATAATTAATTATGCCAAAATAGCATCAGGAGAAAACACAAGATGCTGCAATAATGTCCTTTGGACAGACAAATGGAGATGTTTGGTCATAACGCACAGTACAATGACTGGCAAAAACTAGACAGAGTATATAAGCACACAGGCATCAGCATCATGTCCAGTAGAGTGGTGGAAGGGAAGGGATTTAGGCTTGTAGTTATTGAGTCAATCATAAATTAGGCTAAAACAACACATTTTGCCAAAAAATGGCAAAATCGTAGTGCTTACATTTTTGGTATGCACCCCCATTTTACCTAACGCCAGAAGTCCTGACCATTCCCCTATATGCATATGGAGAATTAGAAGATTCCTCAGGGGCAATGTGTGAATGTGCTCATTTATAACCTGATGGAGTAAACAGCAAATGATTAAGAAGAAAATCCAAGCTGATTGGTTTATCCCTCCCCCAAAAAAGATATTGGGGGTCTTATAAGCATACTTCCTGACACACAATTACATTGTTATATATACCTGTCAAGTATCCTGTTTTGGCTGAAAAAGTCAATTTTTTTATGTATCTCAATTTCAATAGATCCCAGATTTTTCCCAGGATGTTGAAATCGGGGCTATTTAAGAGGGAGGGGGGCATTACTCTCCCTCCTAAGTTTCCACCCCACTTGTGCAGATGATGTGCGTGATAGGATGAAATGAATAGGAGGTCAACCTCCTGATACTGAAAGTTACATCAGTGACATCACTTGCTGTATTTTGGAACTTGGGAGTGACGGTCTAAATCAGTGGTGGGCAACTCAATTGGTATGGAGGGCCACAAGTGCGGCCCTCGGCAACATTTGCAATTTATACTGACTTGTATGAGCATTTTATAATGAAGACATGACAGCAGGCCAAGCTAGAAGACATTATGTTTTTAAATTTTTCAAACTTGTTTTTAAATGATACTTTAAGCATTAGGGAACACTGTAGTATGGTAATGCACATTTTGTGTCATGTATATCATCAAAGGTTATGTGCTTCAAAGTTTCTATGCCCTATGCATTAATAGTTAGGTTTTGGGGGTCTTAAGTGGAAGACTGAGGGGGGCCGCCAAAGAACACCCAAAGGGCCACATGCCCCTGGGCCGCAGGTTGGGCACCTGGGGTCTAAATACTGGAAGTGACTTGGTTTCAGTCATCAATAAGGGGCAACTTGACAGGTATGGTTGTTGTCATTATGCAGGATTTTTTGAGGCCTGAAGAACCTGATTAGCATCCCAAAACCTTGTAACTGTGGCCATGGGTCTAAGACGACTTATGCCTAATGCAAGCTTTTTTGTACAGTGGCATAAAAAACTGCCTTTAGTATATGATGTGCACCTACTCTGTATGAAAAGGTAAATGAGTGCTTCAGTTCCATGGGCTTAGTAAAAGACACACCCAGGTGATGGTGAAATGATATGGCTTGGCATGTGCACAGAGACAGCTCTGCTCCAGGGAGATTGAGCTTCTGTGCTGCTCAGGAGAAGCATGTTCTTATCTGTCAGACCTAACAAGGGACATTCGTGACATCACAGGGAAAAGGCAGTTGGCACCAGCTCATGGTAACTATCCTACAATTGCAGATGGATTAAAATGTAGCAGAGTTTGAAAGTTACACTTAGTATCAGAGAGTTTGTCTTATTTTTGTTTTGTGTAGGAATTCAGTATTAAAGGGAAAGCGGTGCAATGTGTAAGAAATAGTTGCATGCATTACTGAATTGGCTATTCATTTGCCATTCAAGTACAATATAAGTTCAAGTCAACATCAATCAATCACAAATCATGTCATGTTTGAAGGATCCCTCATTCCATGTTTTATAAAACTTGGTGTCGCTAAAAAGAATTAACCAAGGAGACCCCATATGACCAGCGAAAAAATTGCACATGGAAAGCAACAGAAATCTGATTCCAAGACCTAGTCCTGTGTGACACTACAGGTCAAGTCATCCAGATTTAATATTGAATGCTGTTTTCAACATGAGACAAGCAGAAACATGTACAAAAATGGTATAATTGATTTCAGTAACAACTCAAACTGATGATGTTTTTTAGGTTTTATTTTTTGCTTCTTCAAAATTACAAAATATTTTAAATGCATAGCTTCAAGGCAATGTGTTGGCCCTATGGTTGTGTAGATTTAAAGAAGTTTATAATAAACCGAGAGATTTTCTTTCTGGTGATTGATGAAATATAAAATTGGTAATTGCGTTCACACAATCCCATGCATGACTGCATATCATGACATTGAGAAGACTGCGAGATTTTATGTAGGGACTGACAATGAAAGGCATACATCATTAGTCAATACGACTCTACAGGCAAATACAGTAATCACAAGATTCTCCTCCTGATAATATTAGGAACACTTGTAGTATTCTTTATAATTGAATTATTGGTCTAGAACTATATTGGAAAAAACTATATTGAATAATATATACCAGCAAGAGAAATTGACCTATATACATATGTACACTTATTAAATAAATACTTACCTCTGAGCTGGCATAAAGATGAAGAATCCTAAAAACCACACACTCCACTGCCATGAAACACAGATAACATATAATATATATTTGTGTGTGTATATTTAAAGTCGCCACCAAAAAAAGGTCACACACTAATAATTTGTTGGACCTCCTTAAGCTTTGATTGTGACACACATTCGCTGTGGAATTGTTCCATAAGCTTCTGCAATGTCACAAGATTTATTTCCATCCAGTGTTGCATTAACGTCCTGGGAGTTATTAAAACAAACTGTGGCCATGCCAGGATCGGGCATAACTGCCCATCCTCTGTGAACCTGCAGCAAATCTGCAGGCTCGTTGATCTGTTCCGGACCCGTGTCTACCACGTCATCGGTGACGCCAAAGAGGCAGCGCCATAGACCTCCATGTTAATGGGGGGGGCATCACTTTTGCCTCTCTTCTTACCCTGATGCGCCCATCACTCTGGTACAGGACTTTTTTGGGGGCCAGGCAGTGTATATGTTACATATATATCTATCATAATATCCCTTTAAATATTTGTTAATATATAGTTTAATTTAATATAAAATAATATAACGTACACTTCATATACTGGCACGGGTTGCATAGACTGACTGCATTAATCACCATAGCATAAACTGTCAGAATAATACCATTATTTTTCTCCTTTTTCTTCTGACCTTATTAACCATTTTATTCTACACTTCTGTCATTTTAATAGCAGCCTTGCTGATGGCTCTGGTCATTATTAATTAAAGGCATCATTATGAGATGTGTAGGCTGTTTCAGGGGTCACTGGGAACCCATACATCATTATACTATGTAAAGAAAAGCCTGTCCACTTTTCCGATGTGTGTGAGTCAATGAGGATGCGTTGGGCTACTATATGTGTTTTGTTGTTCAGAGAGTTGTAACAAGCAGTGCAAAGTACTTGCACAACAGATGGTGGAGGATTCTTCGGGGATCTTAGGCAGAGGAAAGATTCAGCTGTCCCCAAAGCGCAGAGCGGTTTTCTGCCCTACAGGCAATGCCCTTGGCTCCTGATTAGGCCAGAGCCACTCGGTGTTTGGCAATTACTGGTGCTGTATGTTTCCTGGAAAGATGTTATTCATCATTACATCTCTGAAGTAAAAAATACAGCGCGCTCTTTCTAAGATGACAGTAATGCCGTACATGTCTAGACGTATAACGATAATATAATAGCATTAAATATAAAATAATACCATCATAAAGGGCTACCATTCTGCAGGATGATCTAACAAGCAGGCAATGAAACATAAACTTAGACATAAACATCTTTAATTTAATACAACAAACAATTGAATACTTGTATCAACTGCCAGCTGTTGGTCAATAGTTGCAATCCAGTTTTTGTCCAAGTAAAATTCTGGGCCAGCCATGCAGCTGCACATAAGCCTTGCGTGGCAATAGTTTCTGTGATTCTTTTCATTCAGTCTTGTGATTTGTACACATCAGCCACACAGCATAGAAAGGGAAACCTTGTTTGTTGCTTTTTTCTGTAAATGAAAGGTAAGTTAAGACCAATTATTGCCATGGGGTGTTGCTAGACCCTGGCAGATCAGATACAAGCCACCAGTCTTATAAAGAGAGCTCTGGGCCCTTTTTAAACATTTTGGACTAGTATGTCATTTTGAATTAACTTTTGATTGTTATCTCGTGTTGATATTACGTCATGAAAATGTGACTTGGGCCAAGATTATGAGCTGAAGTGGTTATCATAGTATTCTACCAGCCCCTCAACAAATTGATCTGTGTGCCCAGAGTTTCTATTTGTCTATCAGGACTCTACTCACCAATTTTGGTTCTCCTCCCATTACACCTTTTCTATGTGTTTTCTGTCCCATATATTCCAATACTGTAAAAAAAAAAAATGCTTTCAACTCAGCTTATCTTCGCTATCACTTTGATACCTTTGTTGTCAGAAATGGCTTCCACCTTTAATGCTAATGGTTTAAATGGTATTCATGCTTCTCTTTTTTTTCACAACTTTATTGTAGATTATGTGTCTTACAAAGCAATAAGGATAATACAGTAGTACAATAGTACAGTGCATATATCTTTAAAAGATAAGGGGAGCGAATATGCTGCAAGACACAAATATTAAGTTACAAAAAAGAAGAAAACAAAAAGAAAATAGAAAAACAACAACTATTCCAACATCATTCACCACATGATTCATGCTTCTCTTTACTCCCTTATACATATTGTAAGCTCTTCTACCCATTTTCTTCTTGCCTTTATTCTGGCTTCATAGCGCATATGATCTTAAACCTTCTATATTTTCTTTATACCAGTACCTAAGTTGATTATGAGCTCTTTTTTTATTTTCCCAAGTACCATAACAGTGTGTAAGCTCTTTAAGTGTAAATGTTTTATCCTCAAATCCTTCTTACTTTTTTATTCACAGTTATACCCCAATTAAACCTTAGACCTTTAGTATCCTTTCTTAATAGATGTTTTAGGTGTATAAGTATGTCAGTGTGTCCTACAGCCTACGTTCCACTTGATAATTCTGTCACTGGTAATAAATCACTAGCAAAAGGCCTGCTAGACAAGGGCACCAAAATACTCATCTGTTTTAAAAGCATGTCTCCTTTAAAGGTACAAACAGTGCAGAATGTGGCTAATCAGCTCACAGGTATTTATGTAAATTTTGGTGAAAGCTCTTGTCTATCAACATAGGTTCCCCTCCCAATTATGAAAGACAGTGCTTTTCCCACATTTCTGTTACCGAAAAAGAATTGAGTAAACTGAAAGCCCCCTTTAAGAAAGAGCGGAAGAGATATCCACCCCACCCAGTAGAATGAATAAATAAGTACTGGAGTAAAACAATACTGTAGTGTAGTGGTATTACACTTCCAGGTGTATTTAGCCTTTGTCTATATATTTTGTATTTTATATATATATATATATATATATATATATATATATATTATATGCTGGGTTAATAATATACTTGTGTTTATATCTCTTTGAGGAGTTGTTTACTCCAAAAGTGCTGATGAAAGGGGCTCAAAAGTGAGCTCATCCACAGGCACCTGCTCTATCTATTCTTTCTATTCTGCCAAGATACTGCTAAATCCCACTTCTGGGCAGAGGTTTTAAATATATCTTGATTTATTGTTTTGGCAGGCTTTTGCCCCTCCAGGCATTAGAGCTCCTTCCTCCCCTCTTGCAGCAGTTCTAATCATGCACCTCGCCAGTGAACTACAAAATCCAGCATCCTCTCGAAAAGTGTTCCCAGCCAGGGCCTGGGTAAGAAGACATCTCCACTACGTACCACTAAGTATAACCTCTTATAAGGACTGCTTTCCTGTGCACTGGGTTTGAGCCTCAGCACTTCTCAGCATCATTCAGCAGCTCTTAGGAAATGTTTGTAACTTAGTCTTTAAGTTAAGACCCCATGCCTGCCTTGGGTGGTGGTGATTGTATATTTAAATACTCCTTCTAGTAAAAGTTACCCCCCTAACATGCGTGGACATCGCTCTATTGCTCAAACAGCCATGTGAATTACAATATGCCTGGGCATAGGGCATAAAACCCGAAAAGGACTTGGTAGCACCGGTAGATAACCTGGGCGATGCTACAGTACTCTTTATCTTTTCCCAGTAGGAGTTATACTGTATTTGTTAATGTAAATGATAGCAGGACATGGATTGACAACAATGCTTTCCTGAACTGAACAAATCAACATATACTTACTGTCCTTTTAAATAAATGAAAAAAAATCAATGTCCATAGATGTTAATCCAGCATCAATCATATTGTACAGCTTTGTAGATCAATGACTGACGATGTTAATTCATCACTAAATAACAGGTTCCCCGCTCTGTGGTGATAGCGGAGGGAATCCCAAGTAACATTACTGGTCATAATTGATCACTGACGTCACCCGGGGTTCCCAGAGACATCAGCCATTGAAAACCCGCTGATGTAGTTCAAAGGCCGCATAGTGCATTATGGTTTTAAAAGAAAACGTCACCGGTCTGGCAATGCAGTGCTATGTGACTGGCATGTAAAACACAAGGCTGGCTGAACAGAATTCCTAGAGCTTTGGCTGGTAAAACAGAGGAAAAATTTACATTTATAGATTTCTGCTAGGATTTCCTGTTCATTGAATGTCTCTTATCCATGCTGAGTCATTTAATAATAAAATATAAATGTATATAATTCAAGAGCATAATGATGATGTTCATAGTGCCACAACCTGGGGGCAATGTCACCATTTATTAGTATATATATATAAAAACAATGTTAGACATCTGAATGTTGGTTATACTGCGATACAGTGCAGTGATGTATTTAATATTCTAGTATATCTATGTAGACACATGAGCTACAATGAAATGCCGCCACAGTAATGCAGACAGCAGAAGAATCAATGTATATAATTCAGTAGGATCCCCCTATGAGAGATCATGTCTACCTATATGATTCTTCTTGTACGATTGTGTAACATTCCTGTCTGTATATGTTCTGCAGACAGAAGCCAACATACATAGTTTGATTTTAGCATTCAATTGACGTTTTTCGATGAAAAAAGCAATCGATTGTAAAAAAATCGATGTGCTGCCCACATAGTTGAGTTTTGTCAAATCGAGGATTGAAAAGTGATCGGACAGGTTGGAAATTTTTGCTCGATTGTACAGTCATCGAACTACATTCCTTGCAGCTTTTTTTTTGGTCGAGTCAATGATACTCGATTTGTGTGGCTACTTCCCTTTAACTTCCAATTGAAACTAAAATCGTAAGAGGAATTCAATCATCGATTTTGGATTGCTTCGATGAACTTTTCAGTCGAAATTGAACAATAATCGTACTCCCCATGTGGTGTACATCGATTAAATTAAAATCCATTTCCGATTTTTTTTGATCGAACTACTGTACAAAATCTAATCAAACGTTGATTAAACGCTAAATTGAACCATGTGTGGCTAGCTTTAGTGTTCTGTTAGTGAACCAATAACGCCACATGGAAACTACATTAAACATATATATTTTGATGCCGTGGAAACATAATCTAAGAAGGTAGATCCACATTATTAGGCGGACCGCCATTTTCAAGCAATATGGGACAGAAAAAGGATGCCTTGGAAAAGGTGAACATCTTAGATATTTCATGGAAACTTAAACGTGATCATCATATTGGTAAAAAAAATTGTGGTTGACTCAAAGCACACACGGGTTTGTGGAGTGAAAGGCAACATTAGGAAGATTTCTGCCAGACAAATACATCAGATTAGAGAGAAGCTACTAAAATGCCATTACAAAGCAGCAAACAGGCATTTGAAGCTACTGGTGCCTCTGAAGTCCAGCGAACATCAAGGTGCATTCTCCAGAGGATTGCAGTTATGAATAAACCTTCTTTTTGGCCACCACTAACTAATGCTCACACACAGAAATGGCTGCAGTGGGCCAAGAACTACATGAAAACCATCATTTTCAACCAGTATTGTTTACTAATAAGTGCTCTGGGTTTAAACTTTGTGACTATTAGACCCCCCATACACGCTGCGATTTTCCTGTTCCATCGACCTAAACCGATCGATTTTAAAGTTGATCGATCAAAAATCGATGCCTGTCCACATGGTTCGATCGACCTTGTTCGATTAAAATTGGACAAAAGTTCGATCGATAAATGATCGGACATGTTGGAAAATTTTGATCGATTGAATGTACATAGAATGTTATTTTGTTGCGCCCGACCGATTTTTGGTTCGATTTAAAAATTAAGCATACTTATACATCCATTGGCAGAATTTTGGTGTGTTTATGATCGACTTCCTTTGATTATTCTTTTGGTCGATCTAATCAACATCTATCAAATATTGGTTTCTCCATGTGGGGGGTAGTTCGATCATACTTTGTACGATTGTAGGGAAATTGAAACGTGTATAGGGGCCTTTACTTACTTAAGTTAACAAAGGCTCTGGGAATAAAGAACATAAACTACCTCTGTCGATATCATCACTGTCCTAGAAAATGTATTATATAATAATAATACATACTTGTATTAGAAGAAAGGTTGGACTTGCCTCTCAAGTTTTACACACAGATCAGAATTTTCATTTTCAGCCATTTGTGAATTAAGCCTAAGGTCTTTAAATATGTAAATATTTAATGTATTGGTTAAATATTAAAATGTAATCACTACATAATAAAGTCTCATTAATGCCTGCAACTACCCTTCCTCTAAAGATATGAAATCCTCTTCACATTGTATATATGTATGCTCTTAACTTTATTACTTCTTACGGATACTGGAAAGTGTCACATATTTTATTAAACCTTCCTCCATTGTTGCTTTGTCATTTGTAGTGAAGGTTCACAAATCACATTTTCAATTAACACAACTGAAGAATAAATTGTGTTGCTGGAGCTGTGTTTTACTCACTTTTCTATCTATTTTTGTAATAGTTGTTCATTGTGTGAAACCTTGTAGGTTTTAGCCAGGAGGTATTTAATGAACACATTGTAACAGCCATGAAAATGTAAGCAAATATTGGTTTCGCTGGAAAATTCTGTGGCTGTAGTCACTGGATTAGCCTCAATGAAATGTCATAGATTGACCATACATGGTGACCACATACAGT
>CM070035.1:53914090-53964908 GCA_036250615.1 Ptychadena robeensis | reverse complement strand
AATATCACCAACCATTCCCATTTTATTAAGGTGTATCCATATAAATGGCCCACCCTGTAAATTACTATGTTAAATGCTATTTGAGATTTTGTGATTGCAATATGTTTGCTCAGGTCATGTAAGTATTTCTCATATGATTTCTAAAACCCCCCATACACATTTCGATTGTGGCCCGATGTTTTGGCTGATCAACCGTGCATGATCACGTCATCACGCGTGGTCATTCATCCGAAATATCGGGTCACATCGGCCAAACACCTTTTGTGTGCCAGCACTGTCCGTCTGGACCTCCTAGCTGCTTGGCCCGAGTTACCTGCTCTTTTTTTTTTTAGACCAATATGAAAATTTGTCTGGAAATGAAGTAATAAGCAGAATTTGCGAATGTTTGTCAGTCATTTTTGTGATCGTAACTGCCAAAAAATGCACCATGTAAGTATGATATTAATTTTTATTCCATATAAAGTTAATTCTAAATAAATAGACTCTGTTTGTATTGTATCCCTTCTATGCACTGAACCCCATGCTGTCATAGAAGCATTCAATGACACTGTGATACCAATTACCAAGGCAGACCCCACTGCTAATATGTTCTCCCCTGTCAAATCTAATGGTCATCAGTGTACACTGTGATGGCAACATGTCTGAGCCCTGGAAACAAAGCTTTGTGTTTCCATTCAGGGTACACTGAGCTTGAGAACATCATATTTTATCTCCTCGTCTCTGCTGTCATCAAACAGGATTGACAATGACCTGCTTTATTGCTTGGTTTTCTCTTCTCGCAAGTGAAGAAATTAAACTCAAACTAGATTATAGATTGGAAGGGACAGATCACATCCATTTCATGGACATGTTAGGATCTCTCTTTTATCTTCGGTGTCACATCTGAAGCCTTGGCCGCAGTGTCACGCATGCAGCATTTGTCAGTGTACACTTTATTTTATCATCACATAATGTAGTCCATATAAAATAGCCAGACAAAACCATTGTGTGAAAAGGCAGAGTGCAATAACAAATAAAATCAGAAGTCATCTGCCTTTATTAAATATAGAACTGTACATTTATCGAAATATGGTTGGATACAATGAGTGTGAATGTATGATCTGGTAGTACTCAGAATATTGTATTATTTCCCCAGATTCCTGGCTACAGATTGGTTTTGTACCATACACCCATTAGCTTTTTTGTGTCACATACTACATTACCATGCTTTGTGGTACATGCACATTTATTGCAATGAGTTGTCTATCATGGCACAGAAATACTGTTTCCCTGAAAATAAGGTGCCCTTACATTTTTGCCTCACGCTGAAATATAAGGCACCCCTGAAGATACGGTACTCAGAGGGGGCAATCAAAATGACAGGAGGATCAGAAGGGGTTACTAAAATGGTAATCCCCCCTCTGAGTCTTCTGTGCCATTTTGATTCCCCCCTCTGATCCCCCCCTGTGTCATTTTACGTGATCCCCCACCCTCATACCCCAGTGCCGTATTCTTCTTCATGGAAAGATAAAGCTAGCCACACATGGTTTGATTTTACCGTTCAATCGACAATTTTCGATGAAAAAAACGATCGATTGAACGTTAATCGATGTACTGCCCACATAGCACAATCGACGATCGTTGAACGATTTTGGTAAAATCGTCGATTAAAAAGTGATCGGACAGGTTGGAAAATTTTTTGGGCTCCATTTTGTGGCTCGATTTTTTTGGCTACTTCCCTTTAACTTCCGATTGAAACTATCGTAAGAGGAATTCAATCAACGATTTTGGATTACTTTGATTAACTTTTCAGTCGAAATTGAACAATAATCGTACTCCCCATGTGGTGTACATCGATTAAATTTAAATCGAGGTTCAATTTTTTTGATCGAACTACAAAATCTAATTGAACCTCAATTGAACGCTAAATTGAACCATGTGTGGCTAGCTTAATACACCCCCGAAAATAAGATGTAGGGCATCTTTGGGAGCAAAAACTAATCCAAGACACTGTCTTATATTCGGGGAAACACTAACGATATTTGCACCTTTTCACCCAGGCACAAGGTATGGTAGTATTTTATCATGCTTTGTGGTGCACTAAAATAAAAGCAAGGCACGTTGGATTCTGAATGTTCAACGCTGTTACAGGTTAATTAGTAGTGCAGTACTGGGTACAATCTCATACGTAGAATCGCATCAATGTAAATTTGCCAATGTAGTTTCAGCATATTATTCTCGATTCTTGAACAAATAATGCTTTGATTTGACAGAATTACATTTTTTCATTATGGAAATTGTAAGAAATATGGTGAGGTGTTCTAAAGTAATTTCCCATGTATTTAACTTTTGCTACAGACCTTCTGATCCAATGTATATTAGAACAATTATATTTTTGTAACATGTTGGGATTATAAGGCTTGAATTTATCATTTTACCTTGAGAGCTTTACAGTATATCCCTATCCACAGTATAAAATGAGTCATGTAGGAAATCAAATGCTTACCTGTGTAAACAAAATGTAGGCTCGGGACAACCTGACAAAGGACCGAAAACCTGTCCCATGTCAAAAATGGGGAGCAGGTGCAAAATAGCAAACAGGGAGTTTGCAACACTATTTGCACCAAAGAGGGAATTATGGAACTAGAAGATAATGATTCCACAGCTTTCAAAACTACTATCATAATTTTGGGCAATCAGCATCTGCCTTGACACATCTGCCCTGCCTTGACTACTTATTACTAGATTAAGGAGTTATATTTACCATTTTATACAGAAAAATAGGGTATGAACCTAAAATATGTGGTTTGGATAGTTAGTAGTATGTCCAATTGTTCAGTTGAAATCTAAATGTTATGTTTTAATGAGTGCTTTTTTTTTTTTTTACAGTGGTCATATAACCCACAGACAGCAAGAAAACCCTGGAAAGAATTCTAGCTCTTTAACTGTAGAGTGAAAAAGAGAGGGGAGATATACTTAGAAGTTACTAAAGGTAATTAATTTTTGCCAAGGGAGACATTACAATAAGTGTGAAGTTCATTACAACTGTCCCCCTCTAGTGGACAAAAGTAGTAATAGCATGCGAGTGCATAGGGTGGGTGGGGGGTTTGTATGTTGTAAATTAAAATCACATTACAGCTGCTGTAACATACTGAGGGACCCTCTTGGCAGATGCTTTATGCATTGTGTATTTCTAATGGACTGACAGCCCAGCATGATCCATGGAATACTGCATTTGTAGCATGGTCATCTATGCAGAGGACAACAACAGTCTGCACCTTCTCATATGCTATAGTTCCAGGGTCTTTAGGTAGCCATTCACAAGGCGATTCTCCCTCGATAGAAGAGGGATCATCTGCAGTGGGATGACGTCAACCCGCTGCAGCTGGACCCCTCAGCTGATCAGCGGGCACCCTACAAATTAATGGGATCGGCTGAGAATTTACCAGCATGTCGGATCAACATGCTATCCAACATGTGGGATATTCCTGGTTCACCTCACCAGATGGGCCCACCCAATTTTTGGCCTGAGCGCATGGTGGTCGATCGGGGGCAAACAATTTGGCTGTGTGTGGTTACCTTTATATATGTGTGCGTTCCATTCTGCAAGAAAAGTCTTGCAACCCAAGATGCAGCACCCATGCATTTAGCACAGTTTGCCCAATTGCACGTGTTTTATTGAGCGTTACCATAATACACAAAGTGTGAAGTCAGCCCAGTTGTTATGCGACTTGCAATTGAAGTGCAAGAAGAAGAAATAAAAAGCTAACCTACATAACAGATTGGATAATCTGCAGTATTTATCACTGCAAGGACACCAGGCTTGGATTACGTATAGGAAGTCTTTTTTTTTTTCAACCAATAGACAAATTTTAGTTTCTATTAACATTTTATTAAAATGAAACCAAATTGCTGTTACATGTCATGTCACATATTATGTTTCTTTCTCTACAGGCAGACCTTGCTACAGTATACAATGTGTGAAAAAGCATCTGACAAAGTATCGCAACACAGTAACAATAAAAAAATATATAATGCTATATACAGGCAAGAACTATTATAGTGTTATATCCAGCAGTCCTGTCTTTTTTGTAATCCTTACATTTTTGATGTTCTCAAGCTGGGTAGCATGTCACAGGCTGATGGTGTGAGAGGCGATCAGAAAAGCTTGGTATTATTGTTATTCATAGATGGCCAATACGGAGTGCTAGTACCATATCAAAAGTATCCTAACACACAATACAGCACCTCCATTGTGACACTTGACTTTTATAAAGAAGCCATTAACATTCACAGATACAGAATATAAGTCACAGTAACACTTTGTTTACAGATATTGACATTTCATGTTGAATTAAAATGTGTTACCTAGATTTGCCAACCGTTTTAAACTGTAGAGTACAAGTGCAATGGAGTCCAATAGCAGCCATGCAAAACTGAATACTGCTTAAGATTTGGGTTGTGAAAAGAGTTTTTATCAGGAGGATTCTTTCCAAGGGTCATTATTCTGTAACACAGAGATTCCCAGAAAAAGGGTAAACTTTGTCCACTTGAGTATTTCGTTTACTGAACTTGCAAAATTGAGGTAAAAGATGAAACACTCCAAGGCAGTGGTCTGCAACCTTCGGCTTTGCTTGCGGCTCTAGAGCCAGTTTGAAGAGAAAGTCAATATTAGGGCCGAAGAAGCAGTTGTGAGATCTCAGCTGATCTCCTCGCTTCCAGCATGTGGCTGGGAGGGGGGGGGGGTGCAAGCAATCAATGAGTCTCCATCCCCAAATCAGGTCATTCATTATGCTCTCTTTCGATTCCTATCATTTCAAGTATCCAACAGGAAATCTTAAAGGCTTGCTCTCTCCTCTTCCCGTCTATGGGCAAAATTGGTTTCCTCACCTCACCCTGTTGTTGAGACCTCCCTTAGGATGAACAACCATTTCACCCAAGGGGGTCGTCTTTCACTCAAAGCATTGGAGCTGCCAAACAAGCGCTGATGCCCACAAATGGCGGGAAGAAAGTTAGGAGGAGAATAACCACCACCCCCCCCCCAAACACCCACCGCGCTCCGCCCCCCCCCCCCCCCCCCCAGCCCCCCCCCAACCGTCTTTTTTCCCCATATTCGATTTCTTTTCTCTTACCCGCTTCCCGGGCCTGGTTGGTATTCGGAATGCGGAAGTGACCCTCCACATTGGTGTTCCTAATTTATACACTTTGCAATGTCACTTCTGGGGTCATGGATCTAAAAAGGTTAACCTCTGTTCTTGGGAGTGGGGCGGTGTATGGGAAGAGAGCAGATGAGATCTCTGGTGTGGGTCCATGCTCTGACACGCACCCACCACAGCAAAAGGTTGAAAACCACTAGTCTCTATATATTATATTTTAAGTACTAATATGCGAATGTACACTAGCAATCTAAGGCTATGTATACACCATATGTCAGGACCTGACGGAGCACATAGACTTTACCTGCTCAGCGGATGTCTAAACACAGCATGTGCTCCGTATGCAGAACTACGTTCAGCCTTGCATCGGTGGAAGGGTTAGGCCAACACAGCATCCGCCGAACAGGTAGTAAATGTGCTCTGTCTGGACCTCCCGCCAAGCAATACGCTTAGTGGAGTGGGTCCTGACGTATAGTGGAAACATAGCCTTAATCATAATATCCAATCTAGCTCATTTCATTTCACATCCTCAATATAAAATAGCACATTGTGTAGTCTTTAGGGAGTATCACCGGCATAATGCTGTGGTCATGCTGGGGAACAAGAACCTCAAATTTAGGAGATTCCCTGTAAGCCACTTACAGAGTCATATGCTAGAAGAGTTTTCTTCACTGAACATTAAGGCAAAATGAAGAGGATTTACAGGTTTATAAAACCGAATGGCACATAATCCACCCCAATCTTAATACAGGAGTAACAATAACACACTAATAGTTAAAATTAAAAAAGTAGTGTAAGAAAAATACATAATGCAATAACAGTAAAAAAAACAGAGGTTTTGTGCAGTAAACAAGTATAATAATAGGCATACAAACTCATGATTTTATATAAATTAGCCCAGCCAACTCTTAAAGACACTTAAAATATGAATAAAAACAAGGATAAGAATATTAATAAAAACATGAGTAACATCAGTCCATTATCAGAGGCATGATTTGGTGATTCCTGGCAAGTTATAGATTCGGAAGGCTCATTGGTGAGCTGAACAAATTCTAAATCTGCACAAATCTAAACACACTGTAAACCCAACATAGAGGACAGGGATGATCCTGTGTACAGTAAAGCCCAATAAAACCATTCCACCTTCAGGCAACATGCCATGACATTCATTAAAATACAATGTAAGTATACTACAAGCGTACATACATTTATACAGTTCATAAAGAGGTTGCTAGAAGTGATGCCTTTTATACCGCTACAGACCTCAGCTTTCATTTCCGAATACACAGTGTAAAAATCAAACACTGAGTCCTGGGGGCGACACCTTTAAATGTAATTTCTCCTGGTTTTATGAACTGGCACGACAGTATTTAAGACTGTAAAACAATTGATTTAATTGTATGAGATGCACAGAATGGATTGTGCATTTGTAAGATGCTCCAGCAATGAAACTGCTTATAGGCTGGACCAGAATTAGTGCATCATACATGAGTTATTGGACATTCAGTGTAATGCCCATCCTGAACTGCAGTCGTTCGCACTCCCCGCTAGCTGTCCTGTGAGTATCAAAGAAATGGAGGAAGGCAAACAGGAATTTAGGTTAAATTTACATGGTTGATCAATGAACGAGTCATTGACAACCAATTAGCGCTACACCCTAATGTTGCGTCCGCCGGTCGGTTTTCACCTGATAGACCTGTCATGGGGTCAAGTTTGCAGGTGATCGTGACAGGTCATTTCCCGGACAATGTAAATGCTGCCTTAAGCTGGGAACACATGGCTCGACATACGAGCCGTTCAATGCCCCCGGCAGCAGCGCAATGACTTTACCACGCTGCTGCCTGACATCGAAGGAGCTGAAGACGCAGCACTGCTGTGTCTCCAGCTCCGACGATGCTTTACACAGAGACCCGCTGTCCCCATAGCAAAGCAATAGACATCGACCATGATTTACGGTCATGTCCAATATCACTGTTTTCAAGCGGGTCCTGCTCAAAAACAGGGATAGCCGCATTAGATATGGGCCAAATCGATGGCTGTGAGAGTGCATGGTGCTTGAATCGGCCATTGATCTGGCCCATATCTATGCGTGTGTTTCCAGCTTCAGAGTCAGCTAGAGGTAGTTAGCTTTACTATTTATCAGTTCTTAAAGGAAGTTTTTTCAACTGAATGGGGGGATTAAGAGAGCAGGACTAGAAAAAAGAAGTTTGAATTCTATCGCATTATTTTCATTTTTTTCATACAGAACCCACACTAGTCTTGATAGGAGCCTTTTTACAACAAAGCTCAAAAAGGGAGAGAAGGAAGCAGCACAGACATGTGTTCATTAATATGCCACTTCTCTTTCATTATCCAGAAACAAGCTCTGGTCAAAGGCAGCCTAGGCTCAGAGGGAGTGGGTTTTGTGTTCTTCCTCTTAACCCAGAAATACTACAAAGGGAAAGCTATGGTATGAAAGTATTGTAAAATATGTGTCATTTTACCTCCTGCTTAAAAGTCAAAAAAGGGGTCTTCCTAATTATTTATCTACTATTTTTTCTTAGGTGTGGCTAGAACATTCTTGCTATCTCTCATTTCTATCTTCACAAACTCCTGGTCCTACCTGGTTGTTTTTGCTGGAAATTGGACAGAATTTTAGACAGAAGTGCACATCCAGAACAATATTGTGTTTCTTTGTGCAGTGTGATGATGGAAACACCAAGTATCCAGTGTAAGGCTACATACAGTTTGCAGTAAATAAACTAGACAAACCTGGAAATTAAATGCACCAGCTACTAGTCTAGGAATAAAATACACTGCACAGAGGCCGCTTCACAAACATTTCCAAGGACATGTTACATCACTTATAATGACACTTTTCCTGTCTAATAAGAAGAAATCAGAACTGTAACCAACACCAAAGCTGGCCAGGCAAACACGAGATAAACCAAGAACACTTGTCATGTACCAAGAATGTTTATTAATGTTGTTATAATGTAGTCAGCATGTTAAACTTGTCTAGGAACCGTGGCACTATTTAGGGAAACTCATTAACACTTCTGCTGGAGATCTGACAGCTTAAAATAAAGCAAATTCCAGGTTTGATGGGAAAACGTTCCCTCCTCCATTCACTCAGATACAAGAAAACCAATAAAGAGAAGCAAAGAATAAATGGACAATGTCCGACTTCTCTGCCATGTATACCAATACAGGTGAGATCTACAGCGAGTGGAGCTACAGCTTGTATGGATAAGGGCTTGTTTCCATTGTAGCGTTCCCGTGCGGTTGCAGCCACGCGGCCGCCCCCGCACACAACCGCATCCATTGGAAACTTCAATATAGTTTCCACTGGTGCGGTTGTGCGAGTTCGGGTGCGGATGCGGTTTAGGGCGCGTTTCTGAACGCTAGCTGCAGCGTTTTGAAAAAAAAAATTGCGTCGCAAAAACGCGTGGAAACGCGCGACAACTTTAGGTATGCGTTCAGCCGCGCGGCTGTAAGAAACAACCTCCAGAATGACAGAATAATGGAATTAAAGGCCTCAATAAAACAGAAACATTCTTAATCGCACTAGCGGTCAGGCCCTACTGCGCTGTTTTTAAAAGCGCAGTACAGGCAATAGAGTAGTCTGCTTCAATTTCCCTACCCCTGCCCAGGCCATCATTGGGCTGGCAATTTGATGCCCCTACATTATAATGGAGGTCTTTGCCAATTCAGAGATGCCGATGAAACCATAGTGGTTGGTTCTGGAACCCCGGAAATGTTACAGCGATATAGAAAATCGCCGCAACCTTCCAGGGTTATATCGAGTTTGTCCGATCCTCGCTCCAGTATCAGTTGAGACGAACCCAAACTGCGGACAAACTGGCTTTGTCTCAACTGCTAGGGAGGTTAAACAAAACTATAAAACAAATGTAAAAATTCAAGACAACACAGGAAAACCAGGCTGAGATGTCCCCATCCATCATACAATCCAAACATTCCTTGAGCACGGTACAATTATTCTGTCAATATAAGACACGGTTATGATATACAAGTATTTTTGTGTGTATCTAAAAAACGAAACATTCTGCAGACAAACATTTTATACAATGTGTCCGACACACGATTCATGATACACTACATCTTTCATACAGATACTTTCAAAGTACTGTCTGTCTGTACAAAGAAGAGATGGGGAAGGGAGCAAGAAGAATCAAAGTCTCATTCAACTGTGTGGGAATTGGAACTTGAGGTCTGTAGACATTGCCCACCCCCACACAAAGCAATTAAGTCTAGACAGGGCAATAGTGTGAAAAGGAGAGCTCCAGGTTAATTCAACTATTCAATATTTACAGGAAACCGTTTATATTCAGAAAATGTAAAACAGAATTTTTGCACTCCCTGTAAAATTCTTTGCAAAACATGGCTACATTCATGACCCGCCTGCAATAAACCCAAAAGCATTGGTTTAATTGCAGCTGTGTCTGTTAAAGAACAATACAGTAGTATATAGTATTATAGGTTCTCAGTCCTGACCAGAATAAAGAAATAGATTATGCAGCATGTGATTGGATCTGGGACTGCATTTCTAAACAAAAAAGAGGGAAGTTTATGTCATTATCTAGCTTACCAGTAGACATATTTATATGTATGTAGTGTATAGCGAACATATTTGGCACAATATCCAGTAGATCAGCACTAAACCACTTTACTCTGTATAATTCCTTTGTGATTTGATTACAGCTGCAGAAAATAATAGACAATGTAAAGGGGATTATTAATGCAGCTCACAAATCTCTCACATTGCAGACTTTATTATAGAATTTAATAAGCCATGTAAGGGATGTGAAGGGTCCTCATTACCTTCACTTAACATATTGTACACCCAATTTGTAAGCAGGGCCGTACCTGAAACCCTAATTCTATTCTACCCCAGTTATTCATGTATATTCAGTCTGGTAAGAGACCAACAGAGAATGTCATCTCAATGGTATGTGCTAAAAAAATTTCTTCTAGGTTATTCCTGATTAACATTTAATAAAACATTGATCGGCAACTTGCAGAGCCATTTCTCAGCCATAGCCTGTTTTACCGCTAAGTGGTCTGTATAGATGGGCTTGCCTTTGTCAATGGGCTTCTGTTTGCATCAGGTGGGTTTTGCATTACCACAGTAGTGGCAATAGCAGGTCAACTGCACCCATCAATAAATAATGAATGGCTTCTGAAAGGTCAGGAGCTGAAGTCAGACTAATACCACTGACAATGCCAAATCCCCCCAACAATCTCTTAATTTCAGAGGCAGGCAAAAGTGATTAGTATTGAAGGCAATTACGTAATGAATCCCACCAAGGTGGATCCTAGCTTGGGACAATGGTCACATATCAAAGAGAATGCATTATTTTTAAACATAAAGGGTCCAAAGGGGTGATCATGATAGTTCAAAAATTGGTGTTGATTACAGGAGCATAGTCTGGAAGATTTCCTAAACGAACAACATGTATATTTTCATGGATGAAGTAGTAGCTCATATCATATCAAAGCATATCGCTCAGCCTTCTACCAACCAAATCAAAATTATTTTAATTATTACCTAGGGAAGAACTGAGCACAGCGGGTTAGATCCAATCAAAGAAGTGACTGGATGGCTAATGCAGACATCATACAATTCCAGCTCAGCACCCGGGAATCCAGACCTAACATGTAAATGAATGTACAATCTGTCATTAATTAGCATGCCTGGAAAGGCAGAACCATCCAAGAATATACAATGGTACATGGAAGGCAAAATGGTATAATATTTGCATGCTGATAAATTTATATTTGTAAGTCAAAAGCAGAACAGCTGATCCTTTCCCTTAATAACCACATATGACAATATATAGCTAGCTGGTCATACTGTACACCTATCCATGAGACTGTGAGAGTTATAACAAATGACAACATACTAACACAACCACAGCTGGTACATATATCACATTAGAAAGACTGTTTGGACTCCCCAGCCCCCAATACAAGAGAGTACAGGTGTCTGCGGTGGACTATGGTTTGCTGGCTGCAGGTCCAGAGGTCTCCCCGCAGCACACAGAGGTTCAGAAACCGCACAGGACAGGAAGCTCGCCGAGATGTCCCCATCCATCATACACATTCCTCAGCAGACATCAAGAGAGGGTTGATGTATTCAAAGCCTTCAAATTCAGATTGGTCAATCTTCCTCACTGCATCCCTGTAACATGGGGAGAGAATTTCTTTAATGAGCTGTAAATGAAGGTTGTATTATACAGTGAAATCACACTACATAGGGAGCCTGTTATCAAGATCAGTTGTGAAGTATATGCAAGCTTTTATTAGTTATGGCAGTTACTGTTGTAAAGGATAGTCCCTTAGAAATGATAGATTTTTTTTATAGGGAAGGCCTGTGTGTAAGTTAATTTCTCACTTAAATTAACTAGAATGCAGCCTGAGTCTCGCTGATCCAATAACAATTAAAATACTGTAATACAGTAAATGAATCATTTTTTGTCTTTCAAACCCATTGTTCTAACAACGTTTTTTTACTCTTGTGACCTTGATAATTGATTTATAGATGGTTTCATCTTATAAAGTCAGTGTTTTATACTAGCAGTCTTTGCTCTGGTAGCCTGACTTTCAATAAAGTCAGTTCCTTGTAAACTCCCACCTTCTCCGAAGGAGATATTATATTACTGAACAGCTGAATTCACAGCTCAGATATTGTGTGCTTTATTTACCTGGCATATGTATGAAAACCTGAGCTGAAAAGCTGATTGTACAGCAGAAGTTTCATCACCAGGATTCTTTTTCAAATACAATCTCCCTCTGAGCTATTTCACATAAGCCAGAAGCTTAAAATATAATTAGAGGCACATAACTACACCATCAAGGTGAATGCAGCAGTTCCCCACTATGGATTCTATGCTGTATTAGAGGTGAATGCACACTGACTGACAAAGTGTGGGTTTGCAACCAATGCCCAATCTAATGATCTATATGCAGCCAAGTGGTTCCAACATCTGTCTTCACTTGCTGACAGCTAGAACCTCATTAAGGTATCCACACAGATATATACAAAAAACTACAAGAAAGACTGCCAATATAGGTATCAACTGATTTAGGTAAAGACTTATTTTTTTTTATTTTCAGATTTTCTAGGTAGGAAACCCTTGTTTTATGAAGTCCTTCTTCATCTATTTATATAAACAAGTATACATGGGCTAGGGCTGGACGATATGGCAAGAATTTATATCACAATATATTTCTAAATTTTGGTCGATACAATATAATTCCGATATCGATATGGACAATATTAAAAAGCCTCCGGAAAAAACCTGCAGAGGACACACACAATGGATGTCCGCTGCCGGCAACCCCCAGCACAGCTCACTGCCACTATGGTATGTGCAGCACTATAGCACCGGAGGGTCAGTGCACCCACCTCCCCTCAACTGATATCCTTGTATTTGGGAGCCCCCCCTCCCCCCCGTGTCACTGAGAGTTCATTCTATGGACAGGAGACATGTCGGGATCAGCCTCCCCCTCTGTGTCCCCTGTCCATAGCAGAATGAAAGTCTGTGACACTGGGAGGCTGATTTCGATGGGTCCCCTGTTCTATGACGATGAGCCTCCCTGTGCATAGCTGCAGCAACGCATAGAGGAGTTACTAGATCACTGCGCCCGCACAGCTCGATGGGGGGGCATGGGACGGCAGCGTGATTTCTCTCAGGGAAAAGGGGGGCGGCAGAGGGAGTGCTCGCCCAGGGAGACGATCTCCATAGGACCGCTCCTGACAGAATGTCATTCAGTGACAAATGCTACAAATTTGTAAACACATTTCCGATATTTCGATATACAGTTCTGATATTTCGTTATAGAATTATATCGCGATATATATTGATATTGAATTATCGTCCAGCCCTAACATGGGCAAAACAAGACATACAACCACGACAACCATCTGGCAGATAAACATAATCAGAAATCCTTTATAGAAATATTCAAGAGGCTTTTAAAAATATGGTAAGAACAGTAAGAAAACATACTCGTCATCAGGAGTAAGTTGAACAGGTTCATTTGTGAACTGCACATCAAAATTATCCAATCCAAATTCTCCCAAAATATTTGGCTTGAATGGAGGGACTACTTGCTTTTGTTCCATCTGAAAAAAAAAATATTATTAAATATAACCAGTACCATATGCTTAAAGAAAAACTTCAGGAATAAACATCAAAGGGCTGCAGGAAGGGAGTCTCATAGCTAAACGCATACATATACAAGAGCTGTTTTACTGCCAAAAGATTTGCATTTCCGTCCATCTAGTTCCGAAACGGATACAGCCCTGATCTCTCTGTATTGCTTACATTCACTCATGGGCCGATACCAGATCTCAGGCTCTATTTCCAGGTTGTCCGATACCATGCATTTGGGGCACGTTTTTCAGCAGCGTTTTGGACGTGTCACACCCATTGTTTTAAACAGGTGTGTTATCACCAAGTTTGGCGATTATGTGCCCTAAACATGGCCCGAGTGTTTCATTGGGTGAAATACTTTTAAGTCCATACTGCTAAATGGAGTTTAATCTTAACAAAGGTATTTGTAAAGCATTTAGAAAAGCAGGGATTTGAGCATAATTATCACATGGCAACTATCAATATTTATCCGCACAGAAAATGTGTTAGTTAAACAGTAAAACATCCCTATATTTATATTAAATATATATTTTAATTTTCAATATTTATATTTATCATAATAGGCTACATTTTGTGTTATTTTACTATGTTGCACTGGCAATTTGTAGCAGCAACAGAACTCTCCTTATTGACTTTGTTTCCCAAAATATAAAATTCATAAATCAGTAACTGGAAATTTGCAGCTAACCAGTTTTACTAGTTACCAATGGTATCCAATACAGCTGCAGACGATAGCTATGCAACCTTTCATTTCTGGTGTGCCACTAAGCACTGAAGAGGTCTACAGCAACACATACGTACCCAGATACAAATACCACATAAAATAAGGAGGAGAGATTTTTTCTTGATTAGGAGGGGACTAATGAGTTTTGCAAAACTTTGCCCAGATGATATACACTCGGTATTTACATGCAGTAAAATAACTGTTTTTGTGTAATAGTGAATGTTATGTATAAAAGCAAAGATATCAGGTATAGTTTGTTTTAAAAATCTTTTACTAAATGTGAAAAAGAGCCATTTATACTGTCTGGACCAAGATGTTCTTTTAATAGATTACCATATAAAAGGTTGACCATTTAAAAAAAAAAAAAAAAATAGAGAGGCATTTACATTCCTCCATGCAGGACAACATTGACATTCCACTTTGAAAGTTTGAAATTAAGGGGGGCAGTGCATTTTCTTAACTGCAGAAATATGAATGAACCTATGCTGTATGACAGGTTTAAACCCACATATGCAGATATAAGACACAAGATGATTGTCAACAAAAATAGCATCAAATTCTTAACTGAAAAACAGCAGAACTTGTCACAAGTCTACAGAATTGAGAAAGCCTATTTTTTCTTTGACAAAGGATGGTTAAACATTGACCTGTTAAATGGGAGTACTCCATGAAAAAAAACTCATGTTTGAGACATACAATGTTTACGACATACAAGGTACACAAATACCAATATTTTCACTGCAATATAAATATTTGCCAAATAGAACAGCCAAGAACTTACAAGGTCCCAATCAACATTCCGAAAGAACTGATGGCCTTGAATATCTGCAAACCCTGTCTGCGGGTGACAGCCAAGACGATCCTTTGGTTCCTGAGGAAAGCATTTTATTAAATGAATATATAAAGAACAAATAAAAATGGAGATTATTATTATTATTCACCTGGAGCGGCAGTAGTAACACATTTCTAAAATACTTCCTTCCCTCAAATATTCATTATTCCTATTGTATAATTATGTTTTTGTTTACAGAATTCCAAAAGGGACAACTGAAAGAAAAAAAATCACCTCCTGCCACACTAAGATATCAACTGCTATTAAGCTCCTGGGCATTATGCCCCAGACACATAGACCTCCAGGTTAATGGAGGAGCATTGCTTTTCTCAACCCACACCACCAGCGTGTCGATGGCACCAGCTATGTATAGAGAAGAGGACAGTTAGTCATGGCAGAGTACATTGTACTCTGTGGCGATCCCCCGTACATTACTGTTTCATGTCAGAAAAATCGTGCAAAACCACCATAATACCAGGGAGGTTAACCTGACACTAGCACAAGCAGAGACAGGGAATATGCCCAGAATAAGGTTTAATAACAATTTTGTTTCACAAGTCTATCCAACTCTATACAAAAAATTTTGTTAGTTGGACTCTGAAAAGATAAAGTGGGAAGTATTTGAACTTCTGACACAGTAACTCTCTTTTCTGCTCTAATACCAACTACAAGATCACTTTTTTATTTTAATTTTTTCTCACTTGTAGTTCAAGAGTTATTCCCCCACCTCCACATCCTGGCTGGTTAAATCGTAAGAGTAAATAAGGCTCACCTTGTTAAGAAAGCTTTTAAGAACACTTGCAGCTTTTACAGACAGAGATCTTGGAATTCGGATTTGTTTCTCCAGAATGACTAGATAATAAATAAAAAAAATACTATATAAATATTGTTAAAATACTCCAACTCCAATTTCTTCATTCTTCCATGTATAAAGAGCATCAAAACAATATTATGTAGACTTGCAACATAAAAAATATAATTAGATCTTAAAAGATTTTCTGCTCCAGTACCTTGAAAAAGGAAATCCTCTGTGTTTTGGTCAGGATTATCAGTGCTTCCTACAATATCAAATGGTGATCTTCCAGCCATCATCTCAAACATCAAGACACCCAGTGCCCACCAATCCACACTGAAACCTTTAATACAGCAATTATAGAAAAGATAACAAAAATTAGTCAGGCACATTCCCCCAATAGTCCCTAACATAATAAAGTAAAAACTAGTGAAATCACATTTATTCAGAACTATCAAATAATTTTGCATTACAATAAACATTTATGGTGGAGATGCTTCTTATGAATAACTGCATTTCAATAATCATTAGAACTACTTTCTACAAACTACAAGCACATTCTTATTTTGCAAAATCTATTTAATGAAAGTAAAGGCCCCATACAACTTACCATACAATTTCTGTACTTTTCTTCTACCAAACTATGTAATGAGGACTATGTATTCTATGTAATATGAGGTCTATGTATTCTATCAGGGAGGACCCAGCACTATATAGTTGTTGATGGATCTAATGGAAATTGTATGAGTGGCTTAAGTGAGCAACAGTAACAATCTCTAGAATTTTGATTAACACAATGAATAAAGTTTGTAATACTTTATAAAATATTTCATAAAAAGATCGAGCAGTCCACATATCAACAGCTACAAACTGTTGGCAAAGTTTGGGGGAACATGTAAACTCCAGTTGAGAAACAATATATTTGACTGACACCAATAGATAGCTACACATGGTATTTGCTAATGTTTCAGTCACTGAGCGGCCATAAAATTTTCTCTTTTCTATATATTCTACAGATGCAGCATATTTCCATTCCCCTAGATTTGCAAGCAAACATTGGTTGGAATTATGCATTTTCAATTGCCAGTGTGAATAAAGTTAATAAGCCAGAATATTTTTTAGCATGCCCATGTTTATAAGATACTATTCTATTATCTGCTATTGTAAAAGAAAGCAATTGTACAGTTAAAGCCTGTGTGGTCACTATTGGCTACATAAATGTGGCTAAAGAGTACTTGTATTCAGCTTCCTATACCCACCAATATATAGAAACATTTTACCGATTCATAATAAAGGTTCTACTTTAACCTTCCTAGCGCACCGCCCGTATCGCGCCATTTACAACGGCGCGATACGGGCGATCGAGGCAGTGTACAGAGTACACTGCCTCTCGTTTCCGGCTTCCCGCCGGAGCTCTACTCGCAGCTGTTGTCATTACTGACAACAGCTGCGTGTGAGAGAAAGCCGGCACTCCTCCATTAACATGGAAGTCTATGGTGCTGACCCGCCCCCTTCCGCGTCACCGTGACGCAATCGGGGCGGTGCCCCCAACCCGGAAATGCTGCAGCGATGAAGACAATCGCTGCAGCTTTCCGGGGAGGCATAGGGTCTCCCCGCCGCCGGCTTTTTTTTTGCCTTGGTATGCAGCTTTTAGAAGAAGTATAGAGATAAACAACCATGGGGGATGATATACTTTCCATATGTATTCCTTAGGTCAGCATTTTCCTGAAGTATTATTAATAATAGGTTATTGTGCACAGTCTTCATGTTGCAAGGTAAATACCTGGCACAATGCAGAAACTGACCTGACTGCACAGCTAGAATTAGTGTTACAAACAGCCGCACAAGGTAAAAGGCAGCCATCTGCATTCGGGGGAGGTTATTTATGATGCACAGCTAAACGCTAGTTATCCTTTCATGAGGTAAATTCTATTTTATTTTTACAGATTTAACAAAGAACAGCAATATTCTAATTTCCATCATACATTTGTGTCATAAAATGCATTTGTTATTTATAAAATGTATAAAAAGTGAACTGGCAGACAAACCCGAATCTGCAGTTAGTGCTATGGTAGCATGTACAGCATGTACAGAGCAAAGAGCATGATCCCAGGAGCCTGAGACACCAGCTTATGGAATATAAGTCCTGACACACTGCATTCTACCACCATTTAGAAACAGACTGAGCTAATGGATTAGAAATGATTACCATAATCTTCTCCTCTGAGGATTTCCGGAGCGATGTAATTCGGTGTGCCACAGAACGTGCTTGTGGTATCTCCGGGCCGTAATCCTTCCTTTAATAAACCAAATAGGACAGTCAGAATAGCGCTCTTACATGCACTGTCCATCTACCTTCTTCAACAATCAGATTTCTAATCAAACTTTAGTTATCTGAAGAGAGAAATGGCTTCTCAGAAGAAAACCGCTTTATAATTTCCTGCCTATAAGAACCCCACAGAACACAGAATATTAATGGGGGATGTGAGGGTGTAATAGAAGCACAGCAGGTGTAATAAGCAGAATCATAGACCTCCAACTGTGAAGAGCGGGAGAAGAAACAGTTAAAGCAAATCTAGACCTTTGTTAACAGACTATCAGTGATGAATATATAATTATAAATAAAATGATAACTGCACCCTTCTCCTGTACTTCCTATGATTTTGAAAGGAGCAAAATCTCTGATATACCGTGCATAGGTAGAAATAGTTAACAAATTACTGGGGTTGGAGTTTATTCAAAAAATCAGTAGGCCTATGTATATGGAACTTCAGGTTGATTTCTGAACACAGATTTACCTAAAAAAAAAATAAAAATTAAAAAGTTTTTTGTAGCAGATGATCCGATAATCAACAGCCATAGGGCTTGTTTCCATTATACGTTGGGACCACCTCCGCTAACCATATTGCTTGGTGTGGATCCCAAATGGTGTGGATCCCGAAGTACACAGCCTGCTCAGCGGATGCTTTGTTTACACATCCGCCGATGCAAAGGCTCAAAGTTCTCGACTACTAATGGAAACAAGCCGATAGGATAGGGCTAAACTATATGCTTGGAAGCGCAGACAACAGCGCTTCCAACAAGCACAAGCTTGATTGTTCGATGATCACGCTTCAGAAGCTTTGCAATTTTAAGAGTGCTGCATCCCTCTGCAAGATATCTCACTATTTTTGACTTTTCTAAGCCTGTCGAGTCCTTCTTTTGAACCATTTTGCCAAAGGAAAGGAAGTTGCCTAATAATTATGCACATCTAATATAGGGTGTTGATGTCATTAGACCACACCCCTTCTCATTACAGAGATGCACAACACCTAATATGCTTAATTGGTAGTAGGCTTTCGAGCCTATACAGCTTGGAGTAAGACAACATGCATAAAGATGATGATGTGGCCAAAATACTAATTTGCCTAATAATTCTGCACTCCCTGTATTTACAGGCAAAAATCAATCATCAAGCAAATCTTACTGAAGAACATACAGTGGATATTGTACTAAAAACATTACATCATGGTAGAAAAACAGCAGAAAAGCTACACGGTAATTTGTGCGCGCTGCGTTACAGTAACGGAATCCCAATGCAAATCGCAATTCACACAGGCGTCTGAAACACCACGCGGGGGATGGGGGGCAGGCGTAATGTGCACATGTGAAGACATAGTGTCAAAAGGCCCTTAGTCCCAATCATAACATATGCACAAACATTAAATATTCTTTTTTAATGCAACAATCACTTTTAGAGTCTAGAAAAGCTAAATAAAAAACATCAAGGTAATATTTTCTATTAACCTCCCTAGCGGTTGAGACGAGCCTAGCTCGTCCGAGCTTCAGGCTCGCCTCAACCGCCGGGAAAGCAGGCAGCGGGGAGACCCTATGCCTCCCTGGAAAGCTGCAGCGATTGTCTTCATCGCTGCAGCATTTCCGGGTTGGCGGCACCGCCCCGATCGCGTCATGGTGACGCGGAAGGGGGCGGGGGGGGGGGGGGGGGGGGGGGGGGGGGTTGCCATAGACCTCCATGTTAATGGAGGAGCGCCGGCTTCCCCTCTCACGCAGCTGTTGTCAGTAATGACAACAGCTGCGCGTAGAGCTCCGGCGAGATGCCGGAAACGGCAGGCAGTGTACTCTGTACACTGCCTTGATCGCCCGTATCGCGCCGTTGTAAACGGCGCAATACGGGCGGTGCACTAGGGAGGTTAAAATTCACATACACACAGCTTAATAATGCAGAGGCTTAATTACAACAAAGCACAATTAAATGATTTTCAGTGTTTATAAAGAAGCAGAAATTTTTCGGCAAGAAGAACAAGCCAATATTTCTACTGTAACGTTTGCCAATTATCTTACACAAGGGAAAAATTTCCTGACGGATGAACAGCAATCGGATCTGTTCCTGGATCAATAATTTGTTAACCTTTTCAAGTGTATGGATATAAACTGGCAGAGATGGCTCCTACTATCACACGGGGATGTTAACAATTTTCTAACCTTGCATGAGAACTAGATAAGAGAAAGATATTTTTAAAATGTTACTTTTCATGAGACCCTTATATTCCAAATTGATGGAAGAGAACGCCTAACATGCAGAAATAAATGCCTGTAGGTGCTGAGGAAAGATGTCTTCCTGACACCTATTATAAACTCATTCTTTTGCTAGGTAAAGAGGATTTATTCCTTAAATTATTGGAAATAAAATATCATTTGACCTCCACCAGTCTTGTCTTTTTTGAGGTTGTCACCTGTTCAAGGCAAATGACAAATCTGGATTGTTCATGTTAACAAAATCAAAAGCATATACAGAACAGATTAACAAGCAGATATTATCTTACAATAATCCATCCTACTCACATGGCATCCATATATACATATATCTAGCTAGCAGATATCATGACTTCATATATAAACCAAACCAGTTTACAGGAAATGTGATGGTGTCATTCTTTGGCTTTACATGTCCCATTAATACATGTGCCGCCTGAGGAAGCCAATTTAATCGGCGAAACATGTCACACGTATAACATTGCCAGGTGTTCTGGACACGGACCTTAAATTAACATTTTTTTTATTGTGTTTGTTATCAGTTTGTGTTTTTGTATATATTTATGTAACTTTGCATGTGGACCAATAAAGTCGAAAAAAATTGGCACAGTGTATTAGCAATCTCTGAATTTATGCCTCTACCACTCCAATTAGAGTCCCACTTAGGAGGGGTAATTTTGATTTGGCAAATCAGTTTACAGGAAGAGGTTAGCCCAGACTGACTAGTTTTTAAACATCCCAAATCAGTCCCCCGCCTGACACCAAGTTACATCCTCTATGTCATCCATCTGTCAAAAGTCAGAAATGAAGCACTAGTATTGTAAAAACATACTAGGTTTCCTTTAATCTTGATCTAGAAAGATGTTGAGGCTTGTATACTAAAATCTACCGTCTAAGGGTTTGTTTCCACATACCGCTTAGCAGGGTCCCGACGTAGCAGATACATTTACCTGCTCAGCAGAGGATCTGTCTTCACGGCGCCGAGCCACATCCATCGATGCAGTGGCTCAACGTACCCGACTACGTTGAGCCTCTACACCGGCGGATGTGTAAACACTACGTCAAATGGAAGGATGTTGACGTAGATCATTGTGATCCATGATCCATGACGGGTGCATTGACGGAGGGACCTTGACGGATTGAAAAACGTAGTGAAAACCCAGCTTTAGTCAGGGAAAATGTAATTGATCCGAAAGTACTTTTTGGGGTTTTCGAGGTACTGCTATGTATTAATAAAATGATTTACTATGATCAAATTACCGCTTTTCACTGAGGCCTGCAGATGTCAAGAACCATGGTCTACCATATTAATTTAGAGTCTATCTATGTAGCCTTAAGGTAGTAAGAACCTATGTCTGATCTAAAAAAAATGCAAATCAGCACACACATTACTGAGGATACTTCAAACCCAATTGTGTTTGTGATAGGGGCCATTTTGCGGTTTTCTATTTCCTCAGTGTTTGATAGGTGATGTAGTGTTTTATTTGCCTGGAATGCTTCTGAATAGAGCAGGCATTCGCTTCACTAGACAAAACCCATAAACCATTTTCCTCACCTTGCACATGCCATAGTCAGTAAGTTTTATGTGCCCTTCAGAATCCAATAAGACATTGTCCAGCTTTAAATCCCTATAAATAATTCCACGCTCGTGGAGGTAGTTTAATGCCAGACTGATTTCTGCAGAGTAAAACCTGGAGGGAGAAAAGAATAAGTCTATTACACTCAGGGAACATGGGCTAGAAAGTAATATGTGCAAAATAAATCCTACAATATTGTGTGTATTCGGATATGTAAATCTGATTTTACATATAACCACAGGCAAACAACACATCTACATTCTAAAAAGAAAAAAAAAAAAAAAAAAGACTTATGTCTGTCAGAATTGCTGGAGATTTCATATTTTCACACAATACTGTGCATACAATATGTGTGTATCTTTCTGTACCAACTGATGAGAATGATAATGTGACAGAACAACCCATCGGGTCATTGTGAGAGGTGCAAAAGAATTGCTGTGAATGTATCTACTGTAAAATGTGCTCTTATGACGGATCCTTTCCAAAAATCATGGCTAACCCTTGTTGGTGTGCTGGGAATTTTATAATAATCTAAAAATGCAAAACAACAAAATAGAAAAACAGCACAACAGGCAAATATATTTGTTAATGATTCATCTCTTTTTTTTTTTATAAAGAAGACAGAACAAAGTAAGAACAAGGTTCCACTAGTGCAGTTTTATAGAGGCCCCCATTGTTTTCAAGTTGCCTGTTGCGGTTACGACGCATTTGGGGGGAAAAAACATGCGGTTACAGCATTTTTCAAGCGGCAACCGAGTTTCTAAATCAATAGCCGTGAGGCATGGTTCCCGCCATGTGTTTTCTAGCTGCCATAGTGGAGCCTCAGCCAACGTTTGTAATTTTACATGCCCTTGCAAGAAATGTCGATTTAACCATTCCCAGGGATCAATCGCATTGGAATCGATAGAACACCACCTTGGAAATCCGATTTGTGGATGATTTTGACAGGAGCTGATCACCAAAATGGCAGATTCTACAAAATCCATCAATCAGAAAGGCTGTTGCATAAGGAGCTATGGGTCCACCAACGTATTTCGATTGCCAAATGATCGACCCCAAAAAAACCATGTCGGATCAATGTCTGATTCGATTTTTAGCCGATTTCCTTAGGACGATCGTTCATGGGGGGCCGCACTCAGGGCTCCAAATCCATTTCTTAGTTATAGTTAAACAATTCATCATGAATTTCATAAAGGTTTACTTCCTTTGCTTTGACAATTGCTCAGTATCTAACAAAAGGCAAGGCAATTCTGATTTACGATTTTACTCAGTAAAACTATTTTTACACAGGCCCCAATACATAACAGATAAGTTACAGGTACAGACACTCTCCTTTATATAAGGCTAATTTGGGCAATTTAGTTTTTCAATTTAAATCAATGTAGTGATTTCTTCCCCCGAGCATGCTTCCTAAATAAAAGGAATGTTTTCTGCTTGATCAATCATTTTCCAAACAATGGTCAATATTTTTCACATTATATAAGGGAAAGCAAACCAGCACAGCTTAAACACAAAATACAGAGCAAGAAGTAGAACCTATAGAAAATGCAGCTGCAGCCTGACATTTTCATCCACAATGCAGGACAACAGCATTGCATTGTATGTAAAAGCATTAAGGACCCACCCACATCTGGGAGCACTGGAAGGGGGATGAATAGAACTTCTCTTTACATCTCTCTATACCTAAACAAGGATTTAACATGTATAGGGCAGTTTAGTGAAGACAGGGCTAATATATTTTGACCTGTATTCAAGTATTAAAAAAAATATTATATGCAGAGTCTATGGATGCCACAAAGATCATACCACTGACTTTATGGAACCCTGGTGCAACAATAACTCTGTAGCAGTCCTGAATGTGTTTTTAAAACAGGGGAAATGCTAAATTTTTATCATACATTTTTAAACAACAATTTTGCATATTGGTTGTATTTGCTTGAAAAAGAAAGCTGGCCAATATAGTGTGGTCTTCTATTACCATGTTGTTATTCAATGATACACAAAAGACAAAAAAATAAAACGTTAATTTCTTGCCATTAACAAACCTTGCGTGTTCTTCTGGAAGCTTCCTTTGGCGCTGCATATGGAACATCAGGTCACCACCATTTACATATTCAATAACAAAGAATAGCCTAAAACAAAAACACAATAACAGCTAAATGCATCTTAATGCACAAAATGAAAAATACTACAGAGGATACAATCTAATACTCATCGATGCAGCTAAACCAATCCTTCTTCTCCCTGTATGTTTCAAAGCCAATCCAATTTGTTTATTTGTTTCTCTTTTTTTTTTTTGCAACTGAAGTTAAACAATATTTAGGTGGAGACTGTGTAATCACTACACTATATGTTAGAAGCGTCTGTTTATGTTAAATGATCCTTTGAAAATAACAATTTACCACTGAGAGAAACCAGTGTACGTTTTTAGCATTTAACAAGCTAGTAAAGGCAACCTGATAATTGGGTATCTAATCGAAAGCTGGAAACGACATGTACAAATGTTCAATAACTTGCAAGAGACTCGAGCTGTCAACCTAATCAAATTAGCCTATGGTCTAGAGACTGCGCAGCATAAATAACTATAATTTCCACGCACAAATTCATACATTTGTAAAGAAAACAAAGACACTGATCATAATGTCAGAAAACACCTCCTAAGTTAGCACGCGAAGCAGTCAATTTATCCACCTTCACTTGCAGCCACAGAATATGTGATCACAGTGCAAATCAGCTCTAAGCTATATATCAACACAGCAGTAAACACACAGAGAACATTATCTGCAGAAGGGGAGAATGTTACAGGTCAGTGAGAAAAGCTGGAGGTATTACCTGCTCTCGGTTTGGAAACAGGAATGAAGGCCAACAAGGAAAGGGTGGTTTGATGCTTGCTCAAACACATGTTTCTCTGTTTGAACCCAGTCAATATCCTAGACAAAACCACAGACAATGAAAATAATGGACCACATGATGAAAAGTAAATAAGACACAATTAGTTCTAGATATTCCTGGAACATAAAACCAATGCAAACATGCATTATGGGAAACACCTGATGACGCCTTAGTTCTATGGAAACCATGACTAAATTACTTTTTTTTTTTTTTTACACTCTTCTCCGACACCCCAACAATACATTTAACCCAGTGGACGTCACACCATGGAGTTTCCATTAAAAGAATGTAACTGCTGCAAGGTTTCTACACAGGACACATACAACATTGTAAAATCTTTTATGGGACCGAACCTTTGTTTTGGGAAGGTGGTCTGGCATGAACACAATGTAATTGTATTTAATTAAAGATTGGTATAAATCAGTGGCGGGCAACTGAGTAGATATGGAGGGCCACAAGTGCGCCCTTGGCATCACTAAAGGGCCACACATAAAATTTTCAATGTATAATGACTTGTATATGTTTTTTTTTTTCATGAAAAAAATTACAGCAGATATAGCTAGAAGACATAATTTTTTATTTTTTTAAAAACATTTGTTTTAAATGATAGTTTGAGCATTAGGGAACTATGTAGTATGGTAGTGTGTCATATATATTATCAAAGTTTATGTGCCTTATAGATATTATTATTTATATCGATGGGGTACATAATCTTTGATTCTGCAGGCAGGCGATTTGCTATGCCCTATGCATTAACAGTTAGGTTTTGGGGGCCGCAAGTGGAGGACTGAGGAGGGTCGCCAAAGAACGTCCAAAGGGCCGCATATGGCCCCGGGCCACAGGTTGGGCACCTGGGGTATAAAGGTCTAGGCTTCAAATGTACATTATATAATCCCAGTAAAGCAGTGGTTCTCAACTTTTTTAGATCCGCGACCCCTGAAGTGACACCGCAAAGTGTAACTTTCTGTATTTGGAACCGGAAGTGACATTCCGCAACATCACTTCCGGCTTGATGAGTGTAATGTCCCTTCCCTTATATTTTTCCACCCTGCTCGTGCAAATAATATCCAGGGTGGGCAGTTAGGTGGAAGAGTAACCAACTTTGGTGGGACGGGGCGTTACTATCCCTTCTAACTTTCCACCCAGCTTGTGGGTATCAGCACTGCTGCTTCAGTAGTATCGACGACCCCTGTGAAATGGTCGCTGGACCCCCAAGGGGGTCCCCACTCACAGGTTGAGAATCACTGCAATAAAGTTATACTACTGAAAGGAACTTAGCCAACCCAACCATACAAAATTCTCTGCTCAATAATTTGATAGCTACTGAACACACAGGCAATATATTCATAATGCTAGTTACCTATAATAGAAGTTTTTTTTTAGATTCAAGCTCTTTACAAAACATAAGCAACTGTATGCATCCTTACATGTATGTGCAAATATAGTACATATAAAACCAGGAAAATTATTTAATTTATAAACTGATTTACCAAATCTATTGATTTACAATAAAGTAAATACACACATAACAATCACTTGGACCCATACCAAAGAACAAATGTAGCCATCTGCAATTGTTATAAATAATGTTAAATATATACAAACATTAGATCCACCTGCCTACAAGCGCAAGAAAGCAGAATAACCCTTTATAAATACCATATGCAAGTGGTGGGACTAATAGTATTGTAAACATAGGACTATATTCTAAAGGAAGCACAAAACTCTATCCAGTAAGCAGGTTAGGAATGAAATGAAATGATAAAATAAATAAAATCTAAAAACAAGGCATGCTTACTCTATATAATGTTACAGTATTTTCCTGAAAGCAAAGTTTTTGAAGCTGCCTACCTCGTCATCATTGACCAATTCTTTTTTTACCACTTTCATTGCATATATGCGTTCCGTCTTCTTTAACTTCACCAGTAGTACTTTGGCATAGCTGCCTCTTCCAATAACTCTGAGCAAGTCGAAATCCTGCAGACCCAGGCTGGAGGGGGGTTTACCACTCTCCCTGCTGTTTCTAGCCTGCAAAGAGATCATGTTCAAAAGGAGCAGATGAAAGGTGCCATCATTTCATGTTACAGCAGCATTTTGTAGCTATTGACATCATGTTCAGCTAAATGACAACGAGAGGATGATTTAGGGACAAAGCTATTCACGATTTCAGAGGAAAGACTAAAGCTTGCTAGCAATTCACCACACAGAATGCATTATTGTAGGAAAAGAAAGATATCCAAGTCTTCAGCTACAGAGAAGAACTATGACATTTCTGTCTTCATAAAATGAAGCAAATACACTCAAAGTACTCCTTTGAAGACAGGCTATGAGAACGTCAGCAGTCAAAGAGTCAAACTGAGAAAATGTTCATTAAAATGGACTTAAAACTGGGAAAAACCATGCACATTCTAATGCATGGGGCTACAGGAAAGTGGTCTTCCATCAAGGAACTAACCCATTGTGTCAAAGCAGATTATTCTAGTTAGAATGCTTTTCATCCCTAAACATATGCTGGATAATAGCTTCTAACTGAAACTACTTAGGCAAGTTATTCATTAAAGCTGAAGTCTGGACTAACAATTTGTTAGCTCGTGCAGTGCATATCCAACCCCACAGCAAGAGTTAATAGGGGGCTCATTACCAACTATCCTTCTCTTCTGGCACTTCCGGAGGTTCCGCATTTACATCCCTCCCAACTACAGAGGCTCTGCATTGTAGGGAGATGATATGAGAGCCCGACCTGGAAGATGTACATGTTAATGGAGGGGAGTCGCTTTTCTCCCCACACAGTGCCGGCAGTGTGTAGAGAGCAGGCAATCACGGCGGAGTAGAGTGTACTTTGCCTGTGGTGTTTATTGCCAGCCAAAAGGACAAGATCTAGATTGTCACGGTGAAATCCACAGTGTTCAGAGATAGGCCTGCCTTGCAAAATATGTAAGCCATGTCAGACACCATCTAAGCTTTTAATATTGATGGTCGTGGCATTTCCTAAAAGCTTCAGGGGGTGTGTTTATATTACCATATAGGTCATTTTGGTAAGTTCAACACTAAAGGTCTATTTTTCCTTTGGTTCCCGAACCCTCGATCCCATCAATTGATTGGGAATAAAATGAAGCCACCAGCCACCCAGAGCGAACAGGGAACCAACAT
Organism: Ptychadena robeensis; assembly: GCA_036250615.1. NCBI lineage: Eukaryota > Metazoa > Chordata > Amphibia > Anura > Ptychadenidae > Ptychadena > Ptychadena robeensis. The sequence goes on along the minus strand of CM070035.1, from coordinate 53,937,113 downwards.
GTTTGATCGATGTTTAAATCCCTGATCAGTTGCCAATGATTGTCATTACTTTGGATGGGGACAAGGGTCGATAACGCAACTTGGTGCGGATTGATTTGCCGCTCAATTGACAAACACACAAGCACAGCGTGACATCACCACATATGTGCAGCCTCAATAACACAATCTATTTTCAGAGTAGTATAAATACATTTTTAAGGACCTGGCTTGTGGAAGGACCTAGACATTAGCTGTATCACCTGTAGTTTTTAGGGAAATGGCCTGGCACTGCTGTATTCAGAGCTGATATATTTGCAGTCACGGCCTCGTGGGGATGGGGGATGAGGGGCTGGGAGATGCCGAGTTCCATGTGGGAGATTTAAAACATATACTTAAAAATGAAACTACTGTTGTATATAGTAACCTGCTACTTTGTATTCTACAATATAGAGATCTGATAGGTACTTATGATGGCATGCGCCTGTTCGTCAAAGTCCTCAGTCACTTGTTTAAAATTCTTGCATTACAATTTTAAAGCTGACATAATATTCACACATATTAATGCATGTTCTGAACTGTGCAGATCCACAGCTTCTCCAAGAAAATGTAATACATCCCATTTAACAAATGACATGGGATCATAAACGCAACAAGGTAGATGATAGCACGGATTAAGGGTCACAACTATATTACAAAAGCAATTTCTTTTCTTTTTGCAATACAGCAGCGAAAGTGCAATTTCCTTAGCATGGTGTGCCATTAAGGTCTATTTCTCCTTTTTCATCTTGAGGTATGTCACAGCACTGCACAAATAACCAAGCAATGGTCAACTGCAGACCTCAGAAAATAGAAAACTTCAATAATAAAAAAAACTCCCACCAGGCAGGTTCTTGTAGCTTTATTGTGTTACCTATCTTTTTAATCAATTTACCTCTTTTTCTTCACCATCTTGATCCATATTATCCTGACTTCTGTGCCGGTAGGGTGTTTCTGCAAAAGAAACATTTTAGTTAGGGACCTTTTATTTCAGAAGCATCTTCGCTAATACCCAACACAACACAAAAAATGTTTCGTTTTTGGATGTTTATATAGGGACAGTTTTGGGAGCAACTGAAATTTGGCAGTTTTATAAAAGAAAATGTTGCTAGCTGTAGAGGCAAGCAAGCCACCTACACCTGTTTGATCTCCCCAATACCTGCATACAGAGAAGTATGTCATAGCCATTTATTCCTACTTATATATAAAAATGTGATAGTATATGAAGTGCCTTTTTCCTCCACACAAGACAATAGAGATGCTAAATAGCTTAGACCTTCAATGGTTAGAGGGAATTCAAATACAAGTTGAAGTCACCTGGAAGCATGCTTTGTCCATCTACACAAGCTCCTTTAGGCTAAATTTACACTGTTGTTCAGGCAGCAGCCAGAAAACCACCTGTCATGAGGGCCTAATGTTGCATCCGCCGGTCAGCTGTGTTAACGGGTCGTTCTATGAACGACTGTGTAGCTTACTTTGAATGGTTAATAAAAAAGGATTTCAAGAGCACTGTGGGTTATCCAAACAGAGAGTCCAGCAAGTAGCTGCAGGCCTTAAAATTCAGATTTGGCCTTAGCTTAGACGACACCCCCCCCTCCAAAAAAAAAAAAACAATACATGCAAAAGACATTCTTTAACCTGATAAGTATGTCAATTTCATCATCAGCTATGACCTCTGTGGGTAATAGGTATTTTTTAAAGAAATGGAGACCCGAGTTAACTGGGGTGAGTTTGTTTGCTAACTCATCTGTCCACTGAAAGCCCCCAGCGTTACTCTGTATGTATGTATGGACACGCCAATCTTTCCAAGTCCGCCCCAATGACATCATATATAACCTGGAGGTGCAGGGGGGTAGGTGGTGCCATTTATCTCCATGTAAAGGAGGTGGTGTCGCTTTTTTAGAGCCACGTGTTTGGGGTCCAAAGGAGGGCAGAGAATCGCTTTTAAAAAAATGCACCACTACGGGCAGACCATCCAGGAGGTTAAATACTAAAAATATGCAAAACCCAAATTACAATAAGTTTACCTTGCTCATGATGGTCTGGGTGTAGAGATGGTGGATCTATTGGAATGATTGGCTCCTGCAAATAATAAAACTGGATGTCTCATTATGTAAATATATACATTGATCTTTTAGACAGAAAACCAACAACAGTAATACCTATCCATAGTAATAAGATATTTTATGATATGCTGTTATTTGCTGCATCACGGGTGCACAGTACATTTTCATTTTGCTAGTAAATAGCTGAATTTTTCATGCACACACCAACTATACACAGATCGGTTCTACAGCATAAAAGGATGCAGTTAATGAAACAATCTGCTGTATACATTTAAGCTTTGTTCATGTTAATACAACATAAATTATTCACATGCATATAACATGGTTTGTAGCAGTTCCCACTATAGCTAATAACTGCTGGGCTGACCTACAAAGAAACAATTAATTTACATAGTTGTGAGAAACTCTTATGAGGTCTAAACAAACAATGATCAGGGAAGTCAGCTTGTAAATATTTAATGAAAGTATAAAGCAACAAAATAACCAATAAGCAATGTATCACCTTGTAATATCAGCAGTGAAGCAATTGTGGACCTTGGATAATACTCCAGGCATAAGCTCTAACTACATACATTATTTCTATCTGATTATCCAATAAAATAATCAAAATTTAATTTACTTTATTACACAGTTCAAAAATGTGAACACAATCAAAGTTTAAGTTTAGGGATTTACCCGGTATCCCATGTGTGCCAAGTTATAAAAATAAACTCCCAAGTAATATTATCCATTCCTTGGAAAGCATTAATCTGGGCCCATTCACACTATAAGCCAGTGGTGGGCAACGGAGTTGATATGGAGGGCCACAAGTGCGGCCCTCAGCACCTCTAAAGCGTCATTACATTTTCAATTTATACTGACTTGTATACGCATTTTATAATGGAAAAATTACAGCATGCATAGCTGGAAGACATTCATTTAGAATTTTTATTTAAAGCTTCAAGCTTTAGGGAACATTGTACTATGGTAATGCACAGTTTGTGTCATATATATCATGAAAGCCTTTGATGAAATCTATGGGGCACATAATCTATGATTCACGTAGAGGACTGAAGGGGGCCACTGAACAAAGCCCAAAAGGGCCACAGGTTGGGCACCTGGGCTTTAAGTGCTGCATCACGTTTTTGTAAAGGTTTTTTTTAACAGTAGTGTTATTTTTCATAGAAAACCATTATTACCATTCACACTGCATGCCCTTCATTTTAAAAAACGCAGTGTTAACATATGTATTTTTCATAAAGTCCTGATGCACGCATTTTCGATGCATTTTATATTTCAAAAACATAATTGCAGCTGTTTAATGTGCAAAACGCATGCATTAAAGTATATATGCATTAACATGTACCCTACGCATGCCTTTAAAAATACCTTTAAAAAACGCATAAAGTGTGAATGGACCCCAAGGATAAAACTTTCCAATTTTAACATCTTTATAATGAATCACTACAAATACCAGCAGTGATCATCTACAAATTATTTTACACCCATTCACAAGAATTCCTAAGAAATATAAATGTACATAAGTACCTAAGCACTTCCCTGAACAATGTACCAATTCTTGAAATAGTTGGTAATGGGGAAAGTGGTGGTGGGGGGAGCTGCATGGGGCATACAATAGCCCTCTGCTGGCCTTTTTAGTAGTTTCTACAGCCCAGTTTCTGTCCCTAAAAGCTAGCCAGGAATTTTCAGCCATAAGTGTCTGGTATTAACCCCAACAAAGATGCACATAAGTGTACAGATCTCTGAGGTTTTTTTTTTTTTTACAGTTGCCATGCTGTGGTGCGTTACAGTAGTAAACAGTAAGAAACCGGTGTACCTTTCACCCTAGGCTCGCATTCATGTTTATGCCAATGTGCAATATGCACGTTAGCGCAACCCCCCTGCAACATGCATTTTTGCAGGCACAACTGTATGGGAGACACAAGCACAGCACACTGCAAAACGTGGGTTATGTTGCTTCTCGGTAACAGACGCAGTAAGCACCAGCGTGTGTTTAACATGAATATGGTAGTACAGCGAATATTATAACCATCAGAAGGTTAAAGAGAATATGACAATATAAAATGTTCTGCTTTAAATATTCATGTGACATGCAACGTTACTTACAGCTATTGTATGTCGCCCACACTCAATGCTAACAAGTTTGTGGCATTTTTTATGAACCAGCAGCTTACAGTTGATACATTTATAACCTTGCCGTCCTAGCCCCCATATCCGGTCGGTGCAGATGGCACAGTGTGCTCGCTGAAAGAAGAGAGAAACAAGGAAACATTTAGTTTAACAGACTGTCTGCATACGACTCCTACACAGTCAGCTGTCTGCCATGACTCTCCAGGGAAAGCAGACACAATCACTACATGGTAAATTTTTGTCTGCAGTAGACACCCTGCACATGACATTTTAAGTGTGAAGAATCATGGACTACTTCGCACACACAAATTACCACAGTAATCCTAGATTTAATGAGTGCCAGTATATGTGCTTAACTCAAACTGTTATATGTGCAAGTAACACTACTATTTAAGTAAAAGCATGTGACAAATGTTAAACACTTTCTACCCACTATCTCCATTACAAATTAAAAAAAGGGAAGAACTCCTTAGGGTTTATTGTAACAATGCTTCTTCCGTCTTAACATGTACACAGTCCGGTATTGTCCATTAAACGGCATTGAAAAGCAATACCCACCCTGTTAAACCTTTTAGCTTGGAATGTGTGACCATTTGCACAGTAAAGCTTCCTCCATCTTCGTGCTCCGCGTCTATAGATGGATTCTAATAAATAAAATAAAAAAAACACCAATTTTCTATATTTTTTAAAACTTTTTACAAATTTTTTTTTTAGTAAGCAGTGTAAACATTTACAGTATCACATTTGATAATAAGATTCGAAGACAATACAACTCTTATGTATTTAGAAAAAGGCCAGATGTACAATCTTTTGTGATGACACATAGCTGCTGCTCTGATCTATGGAGAAGGAGGAGCAATGGAAGATGATCCATTGTATTCTCCCTCATAGGATAGGTCAGTACCCACTGTGTCCTGTCATTAAGATATCTGCTGCAGTCAATTGCTTAATGATATTGATAGACAGCAGGCACTGCCTTGTTTCCCTGTAAATAAGATAGCGTCTTATATAAAACTTAGGCTCAAAAGATGTACGAAGGCTTATCTTTGGGTATTTTTTTTTTTTATTTCATTGAAGTAAAGCAATTTTTTTCCTAGTCGACAATGATAAGGTAAGGTAAAATGACACCTGTTCAACAATCAAATAAATATGTATGGTAATCATGTTCTACACACTACCATAGGTTAACTACATCTTCTAGAATATAATCGCAACTCTCCATATCAGAACCTGACTCTTCGGCAGGGTACAGATAGTTCGATATTCGAGCCGTCCAATGTACCCTGCAGCAGCGTGATGACGTCACCACGCTGCTGTCAGATATTGGAGGAGCTGGGGAGAGCAGAACTGTCTCCCCGGCTCCTCCTCCTCAGCCAAGCTTTGCCTGAAGACACAGGCAAAGCATTGGACATTGCCGTATTAACGGTCATGTACGATAAGGCTGTTTTCGAGCGGGATTGATTTGTCCCACTCGAAAACAGCTATAGGGGCAGATAATATGGGTCAGATAGATGGCCGTGAGCGCGTCTGTACCCTGCTTTATTCCCTTAGAAATATTGGCTGCAATCTCTTATATATACGATATATGGAAATTGGTGGACTAGTGGTAGGTCTTATTCTTGGGGTAAGTCTTCCTTTTGGGTAAAATATAGTAGTATAGTAGCGATTTTGCTGCCCACCGATGGGTGTGTACGCTCGCAGCTGTCCGCAAAATTGGCCGCCCATCGTGGGTGCCCACATGCCACAGCTAGGCCAGCCAGAGAACGGACATGTCCGATATTCTCTGGCCGTTGCAGTTAGTTTCCATGGAGACCGGCATCTTCATTGAAGCTAAACCTTTGTGTGCCGGCCATTGCTATCAGCTCTGGAGAGCAGTGTTATGATGTCATCACGCTGCATTTCTGAGCTGATCTTTCCTGCTCCTGCTCTGAATGAAGTTAGTGTTCACCTCAAAAACATTTGACTGATTTCAGAAATAAAAGCATCTTCACTTTATGTTTAAGTCCCTGCACAACAGCACCATGATTGAGAATGAGAGGTCCAGCAATATGACCCAATCAGACTGATGGAAGCAGTGGAGAGGAAGATGTTCTAACCCATTAAGGCTCTTGCTGCATCTTTATTATTTAACCTGCAGTCTAGGGAGAGGGGGTTTGCCAAAGAGCTGCCACTGCCGTCTGCATTACACGACACAACATAATTAAATGCATTTCCACTGTGTATTCAGTGGATTACCTGGAGCTGATAAGCAAATACTGGCATATGTCTTCACGGATATGCCTAACTAGTGGCCACCAATTTTAAGTTTTCACTGTCACTTTCCTACTTTTAGGTAAGAAACGTACATTCTAAAATTAATTGCTACTGGCTAGGTAGACTCCTCAACACTGACACAAGGTGTTAAACTGATCTGTCTGAGAATATTAGACGAGTGATCCATACTAGGTATTATCATTTAATGCATTTGTGTGACATATGTATAAATAACACAAAAATACTTACTGTCCTCTCCAAGGCAGGGCATTCCAGGTCTCTCTGGAGTGCAAGGAAATACTGTAAACATAATATGGTGTATATGAAAGTTTATTTCATTCAATTCACATGCTTTTTACTTTTCACTTATTTAAGTTATTCACACACACTTTCATCTGGGTTTAGTGGTTTGGACAAGAGGATATGCTTTTCAGTAAGGGTTGTTTTTGTTTGATTAGGTTTAACACCAGCTGCCATTTTGATTGCCAGTGACCATGATGTTGGAGCTGGTGGGGAGGCGTCATGGGATTCCATTGGCTCAGAAGTTGTTCCCCGTTGTGCTTACCACTCCCGTTGGGGGGCTGGGAGGACCGTCCCCACGGTGGTCTTTTCCACATCTGAGTGTAAACTCAATTACCTACATGAGTGTTTAAGTATATATATATGTGTACATGTATACATATATATGAATATTTTAACATATGGTGAATAGTGATTTACATATTTCTAATAGACTATAATCAAGGGCTGGATCCCCTGAGGAAGCCGATACGTGAAATGCTACGAGATAATGCCCAGCAATAGTAGCGATTGTCGAGTGTATTTTGTATTATGTGACATCTATAATCATGTAGTGATGACATAACATTTTAACAGTTACTGTATAAACTTGAGTATAAGCCGAGGTACCTAATTTTATCTACAAAAGCTGGAAAAACTTATTGACTCGGGTATAAGCCGAGGGTGGGAAATGCAGCCAGATAGTGGAGTTTTCTAAATGAGAAAATATAGAGAAAGTACCATTGCCCCTAGAAATTAATCAAACAGGATTAATCTTAGTGTCACAACCTCAATTAATTTAAGAGAACACAGGATTATTATTATTACAGGATGGGTTTTGCAAGGCAATTCTAATTTTTTATCATATGCTATGGAGTGTTGTATCTTTACTAGTAACTGGCCACTAGGTGGCAGTGTGGTTTGTTGAAATATCGATCAGCTGTTAGTCGGAAGCCACAGCTCACAGGAACTCTGAGAGAAGATATACCAAAGAGGGAAGCTGCCTGTCTGAAGCATTTAGCATGGAAATTCAGGTGAGGTCAGTGGACCCCCTCAGCTGAGTCGAGTATAAGCTGAGGGGAGCACTTACTGCCCATTTTTTTGGCATGAAAAACTCTGCTTATACTCTAGTATATACGGTGTGCATGTACCTTGTTTTTAATAAAAATCTTATATATACACGATATTAACCATCAATTCTAAAATATGTCTAAAAGTCCAGGAGTCTTCATTTTGGAGAGGATGGATGAGAGTCAATATATAGCTCTCTATCCCCCTCTTGGTTTTTGTTTATTGTAGAGAGATTTAGGTTTTCATTCATCACATTTACTCATATAGATAAATATACATCCCTATTCTGTGTAAGATCATTTCAATAAATACATTTCGAGTAATAAGTCATTTCATATTAATATAGTATAGTTCATAGCAGTCCTTCTACTTCATAGCAATTAGCTTATATTTCTGAACAAAAAAAGAATTTTCTGTAGCAAACCAATTGCTTACAATTGATTAAAGTGACTTGGAATATATGGTATTTGCTCACCATGAATTAGTAGCTCAGAGTCTTTATTTAGTTCATACAGTCGAAAAGCCTCTTCCAGCTCCAGCTGTGAGGAAACCGTGCATGGATCTCCTGTTATTAAATAAAGAAACAAACAGTGAAACATACAGTGAACCTGTTAAAGACAATCGCAGTTGGAATATTTGAGCTTTCACATAGCAGTATATTGGACTGCCACAACTATAATGGATATAAACCTTTCAGCTTGTTCCTGTTATTTTCAATGCAGACATGCATAAAGCATGAGTTTCTAAATAGAGCTAAGCTCTAATTAGATCTGGCTAAGGCACTTTTATCAACTTACAGCAGCTTTATAAACTCATGACTTCAATGAAGGCAAGGTGAATTAAATGCATCTTCAAACATTTTAATAGACATTAAAAGCTGAATCAAGCTGCTGATATTAGTTTCCAGACTTTGCTCATGTATTCAAATTGCCTCATCTGATTTCACTACACAAGCTTAGAAGAGAACGCCAAGAACTGCACCTGACAGATATTGCCTGCGTTGCACAGATGCCCATTTACTCCAATTTCCATGAAAATGGAAATTTTGTCTGTATTAAAAAATGTTGCATGCTGTAATCTATCTTTGGATTTGCTGCCGATCTCCATGTGGCTGTTCCTGCCAAGAAGGCACCCTTAAATTTTTGCCTCACACTACAAATATAAGGCATCCTGAAGATACGGTACTGTAATTCTGGACAGGGGGATCAGAGGGGGCAATCAAAATGACACAGGAGGATCAGAAGGGGTTGCTAAAATAGTATTCCCCCCTCAGTGTCCTGTGCCATTTTGATTCCCCCCTCTGATCCCCCCACCCCGATATCCCAGTGCTGTTTTCTTCTTCATGGAAAAATAAGACATCCCCTGAAAAGAAGACTTAGGGCATCTTTGGGAGCAAAAATAAACCACGGTCTTATTTTCGGAGAAACACGGTAGTATGATAAGTCCAGTTGAATCTGGAATGGCTTAAGCCTAGTTTAGTTAAGGAGCTGATAAGGCTGTGCAACCTTGGTCTAGTCAGGAGTCATGACGCGCCCTCTGCGCCCCTACGCACATTGTTTGGAGAACACCATAAACTAGAAAGGCACTGAAAGCTTCGGCACCATAACACCTTGCTTTTATGGGCACCTGGGCTCCAGGGGGCAGCCTTTAGGCCATGACTGGAGGAATTTTTATAGCCGCCCAGCAGGCCCGCCCAGGGTACTCCACTGAGCACTTATTTATAATTATTTTCATGCCATCTCCGCACACCCTATACACGTCTGTATTGAGTGCACTAGTACGGGTGTTATGCCTTCACATGCTTACCCTCGAGAAGTGGTGGGGAGAGACTGCCTTCGACTGACCCAGAACTCCCTCCAACAAGGGGACCTCTTCGGGTTAAGGGGCTTCGGCTCCTTGGACCAAGTTACGAACCCCCTTTTCAGGGAATCAGCCCTTAGCTCCTTTAGGAGCGGGGCAATGAAAGACACCTGTGTTTTTCATGTGGTTCACTTTTTGCACCAGGTGTTGTAGGATCATGGATAGTGTGTGTTTGACACACACTGAAGGCACTTCGATAAAAAAAAAATAAACGCTCTAAGATTAGATCCATTTTGTGGCTGATTTCCAGCCGAATTAAAAGTTTAAGCTTTTGATTTGCACCCAATCTCGCAGCGGATTAACCGCTGTGAACGTGTACAGCAGTCAATCACTCAAAAAATCGGGTGGAAATCTAAGCATGTATGGGGGGGATCTATAGATACATGTACCAAGCGTAGCCAATCTAGTACACAGTGTGCTATTTAAAGCCTAACCACATGAAACCCAACTGTACCTTGTGGCTTACTTACAAAAATATTTATGATCATTTAAAAAATTTTATTTATTTATAACACACACTTCTCACGTTCTCCAAGAAAGGATCTTAAGAGTGTGTGTGTGTGTGTGTGTGTGTGTTAAATCCCTAAATATAACATGAATATTTTTTGAGGTATTAAAAATATAGGCTGCGCATAAAATGGCATGTACAAATTAGCACTGAAATCATAGAGGCCCTATTAACAAAGCTAACATGTTAATGTGACACTCAACCAAATGTCAGGTAATACATGTCACAAGCCTAAAGACAAAGCGTAGTCTATAAGTCATGTCAGAGCTGGGTCACAATAGAGTGTTAATGGCTGGGAAAACATCACCATCTGACAAAGCTTTCAAACACTTGATAGCAGGTACAGTGGCCTAGGGGAGACAGTGTGATCTATGTGATTATAGTGAAAATGAGCAACACCGTTTCTATCAGCTTTGTTCTAGTCTGTGTTATGTCACTGTTGTAGGAAAGAATAAAAGGCAGACTGACTACTCGCAAATGTATCCACATGTTGGCACAGATGCAGTGACAAGGAAACATGTTTTCTGTTCCAGACCACATTAGACAACCAATTTCTGCACAGGTGATAATTTGCACCCACTTCAGAACCAATATCCCAGCCATATCTCCATTCAACAAGCAGGCAATTTGTAATATTATTCTAGATCAGAATTCTGATGAAGACTTTTAAAAACTGTAAATGTTGTAATAAGCAAATACAGTGCTAATGTGGTTTATTGTTACTGTATTTTTCAGACCATTTGATGCACTTTTTCACAGCCAAAACCAGGTGTGTGGGTGGGGGGGGGGGGGGGGGGGGGGGGGGGGGGGTAGTTGAGTGCCTGCGTCTTATGATACAGATTCACAACACCCATGGCCACTCAGCCGAGCCTTGTGTGTTTGGTCACCTTTAGCTAAATTGTAAGAGCTGGTAGGTGGGATACTGGCGTGAGCTGCATTTACATCAATGAAACCATGAGTGATGTCCTGGAAAGCTGGAAAGAATGGTTTGCCAGGATTGAGAGGTATCCATGTGCAGGACAATCTGTCCAACTGCCAAAATGTGGTGGCGTCCCGCCCCTCCTGTGACATGCGGCCACCTCCGGGTGCAAGTGGATATTAGGAAAGTACTTCTAACGTCTGCCTCCCATAACGCACTTGTGCCCAGCAGCCAGCCAGATCTGAATCCAGTGATGCTGGATTGGTGGAGAGAACGGGACCGGAAGAGTCTTGCTCCTCCACCTTACATGCCAGAAGATGCATTCCAGGCATGCCGGTGCTGGAGCAAGGAAGAGAAGGTAAGTATGGGAATTTTATCTCCAGGGTCTGCCTAGATCAAGACCCATGAAGGGAAGTCAATGTGTTTGTTTTTATGTTATTAAGTTGAAATCCACTTTAACTTGATAACAAGCAAAAAGGAAGGATATCTTAATTTCTGTTGCCATAAAACCTTCCTTGTCCTGTGAATGTGCACAGAAAAACTTCATGCAACACACTTTAGTGATACAAAAGTTGTAACACTTTTGTGTTACATAATAAACGTATTACTTGTCCATAAAAAAAAAAAAAAGGAAGATTTACCTTCTTCATCAATCCACTTCATTGTGAAGAGCTGTTCGTCGTCAAAGGAGCACATGTCTCGCACTTCATTACACAGTCCATCGAAAGTGATGCTCGGGTCAAAATGTGTAATCATGATGTCTCTGGAGAAAGAAAGTAAAAGTGTCAGGCCACAAAATGTCAAATAAAACATACTGATGCACATTCTAAACAGAAGCAAACAACACAGCCTAAGATTATCATCTATCATGGTACCACCCAAATGTTTATTACTCAAATGTTCATAATTGAACAATTCATTGCAAATTTCCGTCAGGAATTGAAACTCCATTTAGGAGTTTAAATTAAAAAATGTATTAAAAATTTTTTTTTTATGTTTTTAAATCATTACAGTGGCTTAAGACTAAAAGGAAAAACAAAAAAGACACTGTAGCAGCCTCTAGTCATCTCTATGTCTATAGCCCTGCATTGTGAGGACCCCCCACAGCCGGGAGGATTGAAATGTTCTTTTTAGTTCGAAAGCTTTAAAATTGTGCCTTTAGTTTTAGAGTTTAATGTAGTGGAAAATCATTTGGCACATCTCCTAATTGTTGCATGCACAGCTTCTGTCATTAGCAGCCTATATTTTGCTTTAAGAAAAATTCATGACTTGGTAGCAGTATGCAAAAATATCACAAGAGAATCTTAAACCTTCTTTACATACAAAAGCATTGCATCTATAATTCACATCAGAGGACAAAGGTAGCATCTGCTAAGTGTTTAACAGACAATTAATGCAGAAATCAATATTATATGCCTAGTAATGTAAAAAAAAAATAGATTCATTCGATTACGGCAATAATGTGACCTCCAGGGAAGTGAACATGTGGACCTCCAGGGAAGACTATGAATTGAACATCTATTTGTAACAGGTATAACAGCTTTCTAGCCAATCATTTTGGTTTACGGAATATTCACATTTATTACTGGTTAAAAAGAAACTTTTCAGGCTGGTACTTTAACAACCAGATTACAGTTGCTGTTTTCAATGGAATTTATCCGACTGGGGTATGGTGGGTACCATTTTTCTTTTGATCCAAAGTAGATTCCAAAAGGTTTTTTAGCGAATGCAATGTTATCTGTGCTTTGTGGTATTAAAATGGGTTGTCTGCTCTCATCCTGCAAATAAAACAAACAAGTGTATGAAAACTTGTCTTTGGAGGGCAGACCTCCAAGCCCTTCTGTGATCTGTAAATCAATACAACCAGTTTTCTCTTTGTTGAACAGTCTAGCTGACATGCACTCAATAAACGCTATCTGATATTTGCATGAGGAGCTCATAAAAGGCTGCAAGAGGCACGCGGCTCTCCGAATGCTTGCCAAGAGACTCGACACAATGAAAATGTAATAGATATTCATGCGGAGATCTGTATATATTATAGTCCTATCAGCTACCCTGCAGGAGCTGCACTAATCCCCAGACACGTGAATGGAAGGGCAAAGCATGATAGAAAACATTGCAGATAACATTCACAGATTAACCATACATTCACAGATATGAAAAGTATGTAATATAAGCTTATCTGTAATTCAGAAATACAACAAACATTAATGACAAATATCAGTGTATACCTGTAAATGTGTAGGACACATTGCCATTGCTTAAAAACGACTAGTATACAACTGTACTAGAAGTTTAGATTTTTGTTCCAGAAAAATTAAATATTTTAACAAAGGTTTGTTAGTTTGTTAAATCACCAATTTAATATGGTCTGCCCCAAATTTGTTGGTGTCTGCTCTGCCTCGGAGTGTGCATGTGCACCTTGACACTGAATATGTATGTATGTATGTATGTATGTATGTATGTATGTATGTATAGATCCTTCCTGACTTAGGCCTTTTTCACACCAATGCAATGCAGCATGCTATAGCATTACTGCCAAATGAAGTGTGTTAATGCACTGCCGCCCGCATGTTTTACACGCAGCCCTTCACTTATATGGGAAGCACTAAAGCTAGCCATACACAGCTCAACTTTTGCTTGATCGCCAATTGAATCGTCTTGTCCACTGCGAACGTCAATTGATCACACTACCACACAGCGTAAATTGTTTTGTTCACTATTACAAGCGTATTATGGAGCACATGCTTATTACGAACGTTCGTATTACGACCACAATGCGAACTACGTAATATGCATGCACTCCATAGTATGATCGTAAATCAATCGAAATACCAAAAAAGTCAGATATTAGTATGATCGACAAAAAGGTAGTAACATGTCTGATCACTTTTGGACGATCGTACCAAGTAGGCCAGAATGGATTTCTGTTCAATCAAACATGATCATTTAAAGTTGATCGAACTGAAATATCGAACCATGGCCATCTTAATGCTGCATGTTAGCTAGCGCTATACAATTGAAGGTTACATGAAGGCTTAAATTTAATTCTACCATCTGAACCATTGTACCCCAGGTTCCTGCCACAATTATGAAATGCGGCACAGCTCACCTAATGACACGGCATAGAATTTGGGTCAGTCCCTACTGATCCACATTTCTACATTTGACATCCATAAATGCTGCTTGCCTGGTCTGCCATTTCAGATGAGGTGCAGGAGATGATGGGGAATGAACGTTTAAAAAAAATTACCTGTATTTCTTCAAGAAGTAATTAAAAGACTAGCGGTTTTATGCCAATGTACAGGGTTTTACGTTTTCCCAAGAGTTTACTTTGGTACGAAAACAAAGATTACCGATTTTATGTTTTCCTTAATGAAGAGAAAACGTGTACTTGGCGTCACCGGCTTGTCATTTAGGAATAATTGATGTAGCCATCCCTGTAAGTTTCCAGCTGGTTGTGTAATGAAATAACCTCCCTTTACTCCTGTGACAACCATTATGCCCACACATTAACTCCATAGAAAACACCTTGTACTCCAGTCATCCTGCAATGTCTAATAAATCAATGGCGCTCATTTCATCCTGTTAATCTATGATGAACACACTAGGTTTCTGTAAATGACTGACAGGCACCCAATACACAATAAAAGGTGTATAGAACTAGATTAAGATACTAGGGGAAGAGGTGGATGATTCATTCTAATCTAGTTGTGTTTTTGTTTTGTTTTTTTAACTCGTACACAGATGACACACTGCCAATCCTGTTCTCCAACAAGTAAAAACCTATTCTTCAAAAAATCCCATGAGGAGAATCTGTCAAGTATAAACCAACCCAAAATCAACCACCAAAATCTAATGCAAAGTTTTTTGAAAAAAAACACTTAAAGTTTGTACGCCAACATTTAACATAGAAAACTAAAAAGAACCTTACAGGATATTCCAGAAAACAAAAAGAAAAGTGAATAAGGTAAAAGGTGTATCCATGTTTAAAATCCTAAATATTTTCCTTTACCTTGAAGTAGCACCACTTAAAGAAGTAAAGAGGACAGTCATATTACTAACTGTTCCTCAAAAGAGGTTACAGTCTTATAACCCTACCATAGTCATATGCGATGAATACACGATGAACTAAAATTTTAAATTCGATTTTTCGAATTGACCAATTTCATACGATCTCACATTCGATTGTTTTTAAAGCAAATATGTTAGAAATTAGGTAGTGCTTAGACATATTGGTAAATGTCAGTATCTTGATGGGTTTTCCAGGTATTTCAATTGATTTGTATCTGGTGAAACTTTAGCGCTATATGCACAGGGCTTAGGAAAGGAGGATCACATTATGAGGTGGTAAAAACAATGTTAACTCAATACGAGCAACTTAAAATAACTGTATTGTAAATTGCTCAAACAGAAAAATCAAACTGTGTATGTCCACATTAAAGGTGGGTTTACACGTGCAGATTTTTTCTTCAATCAACTGCCAATTAGATTTTTTGTTTGATGAATTGAATTTAACATTAGATTGCTATTGAACGGGCCGTTTTTTTTAACCGCAGCCGGTCAATTGTGCCGCACATGTGGGAACATAGCCTTATGCTAATCACCAGAGGAAGACCAAATTTAATTTGCAGATATTTGTGTAGGTTTAGAATTCCCGCATCTCATCATTTACACAGTGTGCAGTGAAATCAGAGGAAGCCAACGTGGTAAAGGAGTGGCAAAATAAACCTAAAGGTGGGTTTAGACATGTAGATTTTTTCTTCAATCAACTGCCAATTAGATTTTTGCTCGATGTCGTTGTGGAACATCATTCGTCCATTTATTGAACGTAACATTAGATTTTTTTGGTCGTCCATCCCGATGGAATGAAAATACATTTGTAATTACTACAGATAAAAATTTACCAACATGTTCGATGACCTTTTGAACGATTTTTTGTTCGAGGTCAAACAAAATTTATCCATTGAACAAAAATCTAGAATGGCCAATCAACCCCAAAAAATCATTTGTTCTTCATTGATCGAATGAATAAAATTATTCTACACGTGTAAACCCACCTTAAAGCAGGCCATACACGGGTCAGATTTTCAATCAATCAACTTAAAACGATAAATTTTTAAGTTGGTATAAAATTGTATGTCGATTGTATCATGCCCCATATGTAGTACAAGATTTTTGATCGATTTTTTTTTCAATCGACATAACAATCTATCCAAAATAGTCCGACTGAAATTTCAATCAGAAGTGAGGTAGAATAGGTAGAAAAAAAAATCGATCAAAAATTGGTTGACCACACTTGGTTCTCAAAATACCGAACCAATTTTCAATCGACCGATCAAAATTTACCATCCAGTCCGATCAAAAAACGTCTGAATTTTCACTCAATTTCGATCGGATTAAGTCGATTTAACCAGGTGGGCAAAACTCAATTCTCAATCAATCGACTAAAAAATTGATCGTTTTAAGTCGATTGATTGAAAATCTGACCCGTGTATGGGCTGCTTAAGTCTCTAGTTCATCTGTAAATCTACAATAAAAAACAGCAAAAGCCAAAATTCCCTGAAGGCGGATGAAGAAGTTTCAAATTCAGCAAAACAGAGCAGCACCTCAGATTTATATATGAATGATTTCATTTAATATGGCAATTAATCAATATTTAACTAAAAATATAACTTAAAGTAAAATGTAACAGAATTAAATTTCAACATTTCGTTTTTCAGAAAGACATCAGTCTGATTTCAAGCCAATAATAATAATAAGAGGAGTACTGCAGGGTTTCCCTGCCATGGAATGGTTAACTCTGCGTGCGCCCTGCACATCTTTAGGGGTAAACAAGGTACATGATAACAGAGCCATATGGCAGAGCACATCCAATTACAGTAACTCCCCAGGAAATCAGCCATGGTGCATCGCCAGCACAGCATGTTTTGACAAGTCTGTTTATTCTCTCCCACCAGTTCCATGCTTGCTGTTCTTTTCCTCCTCAATATCTGTCTTTCCAAGCAAAATTAATTAGTCATCATTTTGCATTTGAAAATAAATGAGAGTTGCCATCCGCGCTCTCACAGCAGGGATATATGAGCCACCCTCGCAGTCTCTGCGGTCCCCTGTATGAGAAACCTACATCTGTGCAGTGCAGGGGAAGACGACTGCGGGGTACACCAAGGTTCCAGCAATGAGGGGAACCAGACTGCCCTGCTATTCATGGAAGCATACGTATGGTTTGTGTAATAACACTTCTGGTCATGTATTACATCTCATTTTAGGATTTTATTTGAAGCTGAGCTATCAAGACGCAACCCACAATATATACTGTATGTCCAATGCAAAACACAAAAAATGAGCCCTGAATGGTGGGATTTTCTGCTCTCTCCTCCTAATTTAAAGTCACCCAAAAAAAAAAAATGGGTTAAAAAAATTCTAATCTAATGCCAACCAGTCAGTTGGCTTACAAGTTTGTGTAAGGGTATGTTTTTATGGTGTTTAGGGATGCGCTGATGCCCCCTGCATTAATTGGATATCGGCGCATCCCATACATATGCATGACTCCGCCTTCTCACAACGTTTAGTGGGTCTGCCGACCCAGTGGAGGTTGACGTAATGCCCTGTGGACCTGCTGAACACTGTGGAAACAGGCAGGGCAGGAATTCATGAGACTAGCGCCGGGGGTATCAGTGCAGAAAAATATGGAACCCACTTCTGTCAATACTGCTTCAGTTCATTGCGGTTCTCTGGCCATTTAAGTACAGCTATCCCAATGTCACCCCATGGCACAAAGTTGTGGTGTAGTACAGCTGCGTGCAGTAAGGGCTTGTTTCCACTAGAGTGATTCGGCTGCGTCCGCAACTAACCATTACCCATGGGGTTTTGCACGCAGTCACTCACGCAATCGGATGCACAGGAAGTAGGGGTGTGTTTAAATTCGACTTCCTGATTAACTCTAAGGCCTTTTATTGGCTTAATTGATGTTACAACGCAATAGCCCACACCAGCCAACTAAAAAGCCTATTTAATTGTCCAATTACTTTTGAGCCCCTGAAATGAAGTGATTGTGTAAAAAAAATCTAGTATCTAGTCGCTTTTTGCTTTTTTAAAACCCGCTGATTTAAAGCTGAAAGTCTTGAACTCGCCTGCATCATTTCATTGAAAATTGATTGAGCTCATGCATAGAACCAACATTTTTAAAAAGCTGTCTATCCAAATATTTACAGACCTAATTGTATATTCAATATCAAGTCAAGGCAAGGACAAGTGACTAAGCACCTCTGAACTGACAGCGACAGAACGATGTACGCCCCGCAGCCAACTTCGCCTATAAGGACAAGCCCTAAAGAGGCAGCATGTAAATTGTTACAGAACAAACAAAAGGCTGATGAATAACATTGGATTAGCAGAGGTACTCTTTATGCATTTCAAAAATCAAATTGTGCAAGCAGTTTCCAGTGCACAATGAAGTGCACTGGAAACAGCAAAAAATTACACCATGTATTAGGGCCCCCATACACCTTTAGATTTCTCTGTCAGATTTCCTTTAGATCTCCTTTTGTTTTACCAAAACCATGTAATATGAGGGACTTTCAAAACAATCAAGTCTACCCGTGTTCAATCACAGAGGACCCTATACTAAGGTACCCATACACGTTGCGATTTTTCGTGCGATTTTAGCCCTTCCGACCGATCTGGTCGGTCGATCGTTCGGGATTCCTAACATGCAAATGTAGTCCGACCGATGCTGTTTTTAGAAAAATCGGCCGAAAAGTGGGTTGGGTCCCAAATGAGGATGCCTGTAATTTTCGGTAAGTCGGCCACTTTTAAAAGATTCCCAATCCAACCAGCCGATCGGTCGGTCGGGCTGTGAATAATCGGGGCCGAAAAGTCGGGCATCCGACCGACTTTTAAAAATAGCACTAAAGCAAAAATCGGGCGTCGAAATCGAATATCGCATCGGTCCCCGAAAAATCGCAACGTGTATGGGTACCTCTACATAGTTGTTGGTAGATCTAAAAGGAAATCTGACAGCGCAAAGGTGTATGGTGAGCTCAAATCAATCCAGAAAATTGCGGGTGAGAGACAAATGAGGATAAGCCCCTCGAGAAACAAACCACTCGACCTGTGGAGGGTGGGGTATGAGAAGAACATTTTTTTCCAGTTTACATGTAAAGAAACACACACGCTTTTCAAACTAAAAAGCATAACTACCCATAAAGCATCTAGAAGCCTCTCATCTCTTTCCTGGTTGTCACTAGTGTAAGCAAATCACCCCATCCCTGCAGTGCAAAAAGTCTTCACTTCCAGGCAGATAAGAACAAACACTATACAAAGTGTAAAGAGGGAAGTTCTCTGATATCACTACAAATATCCAACGCTGCACCACCATACACTGGCCAGCAGAGGGCACTGAGGATATTCCTTGTGAATGTACAATCCGTAACACAGCACATTACATTTCCGGAAAATTCTTACGAAAACACAAATTATACAAATTCTAAATCATTTTCAGTGCAGCTATGCCTCCAAATACAGGTGATTTCCGAAAAATTTGAATATTGTGCAAACATTCCTGTATTTCAGTAATTCAATTAAGGTTAAACGAATATATGAAATAGACTGATTACATGCAAAGCGAGATATTTCAAGACTTTGTTATCATTTTGATGATTATGGCTTACAGCTTATGAAATCCCCGAAATTTAAATCTCAGAAAATTTGATTACATGAATCAATAAAACCAAGATTTTAAAAATGTCAGACCTTTGAAAAATATAATCCTGCATATGTACTCTAGCAGGGCTGTGTCGGAGTCGAGGAGTCGGAGACATTTTTGGGTCCCTGGAGTCGGAGTTGGCAAAAAATGGACCGACTGACTCCTACTAAATGTAAAAGAAAATTTAAAAAAAATTTTAATTAAAAAAATTTTCTTCAAATGTCACAATTAACAAACAGTCATAATGAACATAACAACTTCTCTGCTATAAGAATAAATGCATGCAGCGCATAACATTACAGCGCCAACTGTGACCCTAGCCTAAAGGCCTCCACACACGTACCAAGTGGGGGCCGACAGACCAGCTCAGATGAGCTCTAGACTGCAGAGTGATGACGTCATCCCTCTGCTCTTTGTGTGCCGGCTGTTAGCTTCAATGGCGATGCCGGTCTTCATTGAAACTAACAGCATCGGCCAGAGATTATCGGACATGTCCGTTCTCTGGCCAGCCGAGCTGTGGGGCGTCAGCGATCTGTCACCCCATGTGGGCTCCCCCGATAGGCATACACACACGTCCATCGGTCGGCAGCAAAATCGCCCGCCGCTCGGTGCGTGTATGGCGCCTTAACTCTCGCTGATAATGAAGTAAACGTTTGTTGCCGGACTAGAGACACTTGTATAAGTAAAGGGAATGGATCGCCAATAGTTCAGGACTGAACTGTAAAGCATTTGGAAAACCGCTGTCATTCAGCTGAGGCGACAAATACTTAGATTGTTAGCTTCAACTTTACACATGACTATGGGATTCCAGGGAAATCATGAATCATGTTTGAAGTGCCCCTTCGCCCTGCCTCTTCCTGGAGCCTTCCACTGCCCTATCTTCAGCAGAAGATCAGAACACTAAAGCTTGGCACACACGGGTAGATCTGTAACAAGATTTGAGTACAATCAATTAACTTGCGCGCTCACGGTGATTGATTGTGCTCTAATCTGTTTACAAACCTACCCGTGTGTGCCTTCCTTCGGGCAGGATCAATAGAGCCGGCTCGGAGGAACTTGATTGAACGGGGTTCCAACATGTTGAAAAGACCCTGTTCAATCTCCAACACTTTGCATGGAGACATGAGTCTTCATGGAAAGTATTAAAACAGCTGCGGTTCCTGCCTCCTCCACAGCTGTCGGCTGTCAGTGTGAAGGGGACCGGAGCCAGCACTCGGAAGCTGTGTGAGACACGCTGCTTCTCCCCAGCTTGTGGCGTGTTGTAAATCACACACTGCAAGCTGGGGATAATGGGTCCCTATTGAACAGGAATCGATGTGCCCATGTGGTGCACATTGATTTCCATTCAATTGATCCCCGATCAATGACAGCATGGTGCCTCGCTTAAGGAAAAAGCAGCAGCATCTTCTGCCTAACTCCCTTTCTCTGCTTTAATTGGCCATTACAGTACAGTGCTGGTTTCCTGGCCAGTAGTTCTGTGGTTAGTGTATGATGCCTTCCTTTCCTTCAATGGATGGATACAATACATTAGCATATTACATACAGAGGAGTCGGAGTCGGTAGAATTTGAAACTGAGGAGTCGGAATCGGGGAATTTATCGACCGACTCCACAGCCCTGTACTCTATGTACTGTACTTGGTTTGGGCCCCTTTTGCATCAATTACCATATTTTCAGACTATAAGACGCACCCTTTTCACCACCAAAATGAGGGGGGGGGGGTTGGAGTGCCTGCGTCTTCTGATCTGAAGACAAATGGCCGTGGATGATCGCAACTTGGCTCCCTGCCAGCTCTCCCAGCAGATGGGAGATCTGCACACAGACGGATATTTTTTTTCTGGTTTTCCTGCTCTAAAAACTGGGTGCGTCTTATGGTCAGGTGTGTCTAATAGTCCAAAAAACACAGTATTGCTTTAATGCAGCATGGCATGGATGCTATCAGCTCGTGGCCCTGCTGAGGTGTTATGGAAGACCACGATGCTTCAATGGCGGCCTTAAACTCTTCTACATTGTTCCGTCTCAGGTAACAATGTCTTTCTCTTGGCAGTGCCCCAGAGATTCTCTATGGGGTTCGGGTCAGGCAAGTTTGCTGGCCAATCAAGTACAGTAATTCCATGGTCATTTAAGGTCCATTCACACTGGCCGCTTTTAACCGCCAGGTAAACAACCGTTTAACGTGACCGACCAGCATCCGCCAGTTGGTTTTCGGGCTGCCGCCTATTTTGCAGACGATCAGAGGGAGTCATTTCTCTGAAAGAAGCTTGAGAACCGACAGTGTAAACGTGTGGGCAGGTGCCAAGTCCTGCTTTAAAATAAAGTCAGCATCTCCATAGAGCACCATAAAATCTCCTGGTACTCTGGACAAGGGTGGATTTAATTTAAATCAAACTGATTTGAATCATGATTTAAATCACTAGTCAGTAATGCCTGCCATACACCCACAGACGGGTGCAGACAGACGAGCTCCGATGAGCCCCAGAATGCAATGCGATGACGTCATCAAGTTGCATTCTGGGGCTGCTTTAATCGGCCGGGCACCCTTTGTGTGCCGGGCATTACCTTCAATGAAGATACCAGTCTTCATTGAAGTTAATGGCATCGGCCGGAGAACATCCGACATGTCTGTTCTCTGGCCGGCCAAGCTGTGGGGCGACAGGGATCTGTTGCCCCATGTGGGCACATGCCGATTTGCGGGCGATTTTGCCGCCTACCGACGGCGCAAGCACGCACGCCCGTCGGTCAGGGGAAAAATCGGCCACTAATC
Organism: Ptychadena robeensis; assembly: GCA_036250615.1. Taxonomy (NCBI): domain Eukaryota; kingdom Metazoa; phylum Chordata; class Amphibia; order Anura; family Ptychadenidae; genus Ptychadena; species Ptychadena robeensis. Next base: position 53,914,542 of record CM070035.1, on the reverse strand, counting down.
GGCGTGTGTATGCCAGGCATAAGGCTCGATTTAAATCAAACGGATTTAAATCAGTCATTCTTGCTGGTATAACTTTATTATGCAAGTAGATGAAGATTTTTAGTATAAAAACTTTTCATATTAGTTTTTTCATCCCCAGTTTAGGTTAATCATTCATATTTGGACAACTTTTCTTTTTTTATTTAGGAAGGAGAAAAATAATAATTACCTTAATAATAACAATTTAAATAGATTTATTCCACTGAAACAATAACACAGAACAGCATAGGTGATTTGTTTTTCTCAACTCTGTTCATGTTATAAAAGTTTTGCTGTGAAGAAGTGGCATGTGATCTCTGCTCAAATTCAGTCAAATTGTTTTGAGAACTGCAAAAGTAAACCCAGGGCTGTGGAGTCGGAGACACTTTTGGGTCCCTGGAGTCGGAGTCGGCAAAAAATGGACCGACTCCGAC
>CM070035.1:53885564-53897385 GCA_036250615.1 Ptychadena robeensis | reverse complement strand
GCCCTAAAAACTGGGTGTGTCTTATATGCCGGTGCGTCTTATATGGCAAAAAATACGGTATATCACAACCCTCTCACAGCCTCAGTTTGATCAAACAATAAATACCTGAACAATAATTCATTGGCTTTCAACCAAATACAGACATGCTAGTGCAGATACTTGGCTTGGAACCTCATTGACCTCCTGGGCAGTATGGCCATATCGCTGCAGAGTACACTGTACTCTTCCGGGTTTGATTTCATTCCAGGGGGGCAATGGTGCTTTCTTTATATTTTTCTTATTTAGAAGACTCCACTATCTGACTTTGCATTTCCCACCCTGGGCTTATACTCGAGTCAATACATTTCCAGATTTTGTAGGTAAAATTAGGTATCTCGGATTATATTCGGGTCGGCTTATACTCAAAAGTATATGGTAGTTGGGTTACTTTGTATCAGATTGGGAGCTATCAATTCTAGTATATGTTATTAACCCCCCTGCTGTTCCTGGCGGTCCCAGCTCGTCCAGCTCTGACCTGTCAGAACAGCAGTGGACAAGCTTGGTTTGTCAAGCAGAGATCGGAGACACAGGAGAGCAAACTCACTGCTCTGTGTGGCTCCAATCTAATGAAGAGGCAGCTGCAGGTGAACGGATCACCCCCCTTCCCCCCATGCACCCCTATACAATCTGGCACATCTACACTGCCATCTAGTGGATGCAGTGCTAATTTACCTGATACAGTGAATTATTGAAATCTTCATTATCTGATATTGTGAGTTATTCACAAAGCATCTGAACATGTTATTATATCCAGGGTGTCTACCAGACTCCTGCATGGACATACTTTTAGAAGTTACAGGCCTACAATGTAAAAAAAATTTTTTCCATTAAAGTCTATGGTGCGCTTTTGGTACAGAAATCTGTACCTCAGCAGTGTGCTAGGGAGGTTAATAAGTCATTCTGTAACATCATAGGTGAAGGTTCTCATTCTTCCAGGTCATAATATACCTGCAGTAAAATGCCAAATAAACAGAACTTCCTGAGGTTTCTCTTTAGATTTCTAACTGGTTTTCTCAATTCAGGAAGTAGATGGCTAGATTTCATTTCTCAAGTCTCCATTCTGAGTTTAGAAACACAGACAGTTCAGTTTCTATCTGTCATGGAAACTGTGTTTTGGACATGTACTCTTTTCTGAAAACCGGTTTGCTTGATGTCCAGTGCAACCTCGGCATCTTCCTATACAGACGTATATATACAAAGGAACAGCACAATAAAAGAGGTGAGGTGGTAAAATAACATCTTATTTTTTTCAGGATCTGGAAAATTATTAGAATAAAATGTGTTCCAACCAGTATGCCGTATTTTTTGGACGCACCGGACCATAAGACGCACCCTGTTTTTAGAGCAGGAAAAAACTGAAAAAAGTGAAATGTTCTCAGTTGAAAAAAAAATGTCCTGCAGTACCCAATTTCAGCCACAACAATGGTGGCACTAGAGAGCACACTGTAGGTAGAAGCGGTGGGGCGGTGGATTTTCTTGATTTTCTACACTCTTCTTTCCCTTCTTGCCAGTGTGTGAGCTGCATGGAAATTGTAGCTGACAAGCAGGCATAGATGGAAGCTGTTGGCTGAAAAAAAGGGTGTCTTATGGTCTGAAAAATGAGGTACATTTAATGAGTCAGTAATAAAAAAGCTCAGAGCGACACTTGCCGCCAGGAAATGTTGTCGCAACTCTGCGCCTTACTGTCCCACCCTGACCTGCCCAGATTTCTTGGGGAATGGGAGCAGGAACTAGAGGTCTCCCTTACGGAGACCCCGAGGGTCCGTATCCTCGCCTTGGCCCACACTTCCTCCATCAACACGAATATTCAGGAATCCAACTACAAATTGCTCTTGAGATGTTATGTTACAGGGTGCCGACCTTCCTGGCAGGCATATATGCCACGGTTCCTGATGATTGCTGGAGGGGGTGTGGTGGCCGGGGGTCTTTCCTCCACATCTGGTGGACGTGCCCTAAGATCGCTCCGTTTTGCGATAAGATCAATGAGGTGTTGGGCAAGGTGACGGGGATGGCTTTGGATAAAGACGCCCTTCCCTTGCTGTTCCACTGCTTGCCCAACAGCATGACCAGATACAAGCGCTCGGTGGTCACCCACCTCCTGAACTTAGCAAAGGTCCTCATCCCGAGGCTTTGGAAATCGGACAGGGTTCCGGCCGTGTCTGATTGGTTGCACTAGATTTCCAAGGTACGGGATATGGAGCAACTGACACTGAGGTCGCAGGATAGGGAACAGAAGTTTCTGGATACCTGGCGAAGTTGGGATGGCTTTACTGAGTCTGATGATTACAAAGCCCTAGTTGCAGCTTGAGTTGCTTTTGTACCCGGGGTCTGCCCCTGCTTGCCCTTCCGCACGGGAGGTTAGAGGGGAAAAAAAACTTTTTCTACAGGTGGGAAAACTTGAAAGTAAATACTTGTGAATTATGTCTGCATTTTTATTATGTAGAGTTTTATTTTGTGTCAAATGGTCAAACATTACAATAAAAAACTCCCCCTAGCTGCACCCCCCCCCCCTAGAATACCTCCGCGCCCCCCAGTTTGGGAACTACTGCTCTAGGTGATGCAGGCATGCTCAAAACCTGGATATAAGTGGCAGGATTGGCTCTTTAAAGGATTTATGAAAATACCATGCCCTCATGGGCAGTTGTCAGTCTGGAGGTATTGACATCCCCATCATTTGCTTGCACACTGCCCTGGGTAATGCCCACATGTGATGAGGAGATCTATATGCTCTGGTTCACACGTTGGATATATTGTAAAATAAGGATAAAATTCTCATATATACAAATCCACTCTGGTTGTTACAGGATATCAATGGAAGCACATGGGCAAGTAACAGTAGTGTTTGTACCTGTCATGCTGAGGAGGACTTGTTTTTCTTTTCTTTATGCGCATGTTAAACTAGTAGTACAATTTCAATGGTTAATTAAATGTTTATTTTGAAATGCTAGCTTTTATGAATCCTCTGGTGAGTGGTCTGCTTTGCACAGTGTACCTCCAGTCATTTTGTTGACTATTGTCACAGTAAGCAACAAGGGGACAACATCCAATAGGAACACCATTTACTATGACAAACTATTGAAATGGAGTGCAGGTTAGACAGGAGAGAAAGTGAAAAGAAATCAGTGCACAAACAATAAGGAACCGATTGAAAGGATTTTTATTCCTTCCCTATTTTGTTCAAGGGATTTGCATTACATACTTTTAGACCAATTTTTGTTTTTATTTTTGCTTTATTGTAGACAAACCAAAATACCAGTTTGGAGTCATGGAGAATGAACATACTGCTGCATCGCCATCTCCAGCTAGCACTTCATCTGCTTCACTTCCTTCCCATCCTCCTCCAATCTCTGTGTACAGCAGCAGCACAGATCGCCATGCTGTGCAGGTATGTCTCTAAACGCATTATGCTCACTTCGATTGAGAACTACTCCTTCAAAGGACGTTCTATAAAGCTGGCCATACTCTGGTAGACTATTTCAGTAAAATGGGCCATTTAATTTAGAATTTGATTGACCATAAAATAAAATACATTATTGGTTAGATTAGAGGTTCTCAAACCTTTAAAACTGGGACTGAGACTGCCAGGGGCTGAACTACAGTTTAAAAAAAAAAGAAAAAGGTGAAAATCTCCATGCTCACTGCACATACCTATTTTAGCCCCCTCTTCTATATGAACTTGTTATACTACTATAGTACAATGCAAAATGAATACATGTAGGATTGGGGGTTAACATATTTGATAGTTCTAAAAGCCTTATACCCACAGCCCCTAAAATCATGATGTCACTGAACTCCATCCCTCCCCCACTCTGGCACCAGCTCTATATGCTTCAAAATCACACATCCACCAACTAAATCCACCATCCCCACCCGATCTGGCCCACAACCAATAAACCTTACACATCCACCCACTCCTCTTTATACTACCCCATCCACAATGCCAGCCTGGCACCTATCAGCAATTAAATTATGAAACAGTGGTCACAAACCTTTTTTATATCGTGGCCCAACTAACTCGCACAGTACAGTTATGCTCTCAACCCCCAGAGCATTTATAGTGCAACCCTGGAATTTTCTAGGTTAGTAACTAACCACTGAGACTACCTTCAGTCCAATTTTGAACCCCTAGCTGCCTCCTTTCATAGTCATATTAGAGCTGTTCTTTTCTCGTGTCAGATTTTGCTACCTTTGCAAATGCCTTCTCTGACTTTGAACCCACTTATCTTCCAACCCCTTAAAAGTTTAATGTTTTTTTAGGTTAGCCATTTATCACTGAGATCTTTGTACTTACCTTCCAAATCCCTTGATAGTCATGTTTCCGCTGTCTGACTTTAAGCCCCCAGATCTCCAACACCCTTAGAAGCCCATTCTCATAATACCTTCCCAATATCACACCCTTAGTGGCAACGTTTCATAGCTATATTAATACTTCCCTGAGGTTATTCAATTGTCATATAGTTTTATTCACTTAACAATAAAAACTGAAATAATTCTGGTGGTATAAAAGTTTATCAATTGCTGTTTATCAATTATAAAAAAAATCTTACTTCTGCTCCCCGCAGTGAACACTTTCCGTCAATGTACAGATCATATCACCAGCTTCTGCAAAGCTGATTTTCTTTTTTTTCCACAACATAAATTTTTTTTTGAGAGAAAAAATACAAATACAAAGTTTTACATATGTTTAGAACATTCATATAGGAACATCAGTGAAAGGGGAGGGAAAAAGGGGGGAAGGGTAATGAAGGCGTCAGAATAAACATTTTAGCCATCATGTGGAAAAATAAAACTTCACAGAAAAACTAAATGCGGTGCAGCCTAACTCAGTACTGTCTGCGATCCAACCAGGAATAGAAGTTCTGAACCCTAGAGGGCTCTGTTCACCTCATGTTGACAATCTTACACATGGAACAAACTTTAGTATGCACTTTATGTTTTGAAAAGGTCAACTGGTTTATTTGGCCGAAAATAACACTCTAACTGCTAACGTATTATTCCCGGTAAAATAAAAAGTATAGAGAAACAAAGCTGGGAGTACTCCATCAGAGTTCAGGAATTGGGCAAGGAGCACTTGGTCCTGGTGCTGCCCCCCAACCCAGGAGCCATTTCAGGCTCTACACAACTGCTCATAACTGCTACACAACTTGTGACAGAAAAATATCTCCAGCAGTGCTAAAGTTTCGTGAAATGTGTGTTCAGGTGACCTTGGCGGTTCTCGTCAGTACATAAGGTCTCAAACTGTGTCAACAGTCTGGTTATGAGATGGGGAGAGAAGTTCACCCTGAGAAAGTGGTTTACCTGCAGATATATCCACCAAGCTATTGACCCCCCAATTGTCATGGTGTCTAGATTTACTTTTTCCAGAAGCTTACCCTCAGCAAAGAACTGAGGGACCTGGAGGGGGTCCATGTCCTGCCAAAATTCAAGAAAACCTCTGTCACAGCCCAGAAGGAAGTCTGGGTTCCCTCTCAGGGGTGTAAGTGGACTAGGGTATGTGGAAAGGTCTACCAAAGCCGATTTTCTGACAGATAGGGGGAACAATGGCAAATAATGCCATAATTGTCCAAATGATATCTTTATTAATGGTGGTGTTCCAGGCATGAGGGTGTTTGTACCTGGTATATAAAGAACGTTTTATACATTTCTGCCAAAACTGACCGGCATTGTGGCAATCATTGTACACCAATCTTCCCATGTAGGCCTTCTTATCATTACAGCCTGCTAGAAAATACTAAAGCTGCGCATAGCAAGCTCGGCTCAATTTTCCATTTGGTCGACTTAAAAAAGATTTTTTTTTAAAAAGATAGTTTTGGAAAACATAATGTGATTGATTTACAACCGTTTGGAAATTCCTTTCCTTAGGTCTGTGCACATGTTCCATAGCATGATTGGATCCAAATAGATCAAACAGATAAAAATAGAACCGTGTATTTTACAGACCCATTATTACAGACTACACGTTGTGTTTTTGTAAATGAGCACTTTTTTTAATGCAGGCGTTTTTACAGTACTGCGTTTTCTCATAGAAAACCAGTGTTACCATTCACACTGCATGTGTTGCATTTTTAAAGATGCAGAGCTAGGCTATTGGAACACAAACACAGATGTGTAATGTGCAAAACGCATGTGTTTACGTTTATATGTATATATGCAGGGGTGCACATAAGTGGTACTCAAAAAGTGCCAAAAACTAGCTATGCATACCTGCATTATTGTTACAAAGCTCATATGCGTACTACTTGGAGGCACTCCATGTCTGGGCGTCCATAGCTATCAGGTGCACCCGAGGAGTCTGGCTATCAGTCATAGAGTGGAGAGATTGGCAGCACTATCGGCATCCCTCCCACATTAAATAGCTGTATAAACAACTTCACTTTATCATGTATACACTACTGTAAAAGTTAAATTTTTTAGATTGGCAAAATTCTTTCAGTTTTTAGTGTTAAATGTATACAATTGTATAAATTGTCACTTGGATAACTGCAGGGAAAATTAATAACTATGAATGGTTGCAGTTAGGGGTGTGAAATTGGGAATAAAAATGACTAATCAAAAATAAAAGAGTGATCTTCTAAGGGTGTTGGAGATCTGAAGTGTCACAGTAGACATGTGTATGGGTAAAATCTGACAAGAGAAAAGCACTGTTGGAATGTTGACAGAATATAACTATGAAAGGTTGACATATGGACTGCTGGTAGTCTCACAGGGTTAGTTACTAACCCAGAAAATGTCAGGGTTGTACTACTGAGGTATGAGATCTGGGGGTCACACTGTGTTGTACTGTCAGAGTTACATGTGACCCAAAGCCAGCTGGTGACCTGTGGATGGAGACAGCTAATCGGAGGATCAAAAAGGAACAGGGAGGTCCATCTGCAGCAGAATCTACCATGCAGGAAGCTAACGCAGAGGACAGTGAGGGAGATGGTGAGGAAGACAGCACTACATATGGGGGCGAGTACCAAACACCATCTCCTGGTACTCATTTGAGGAGCTCACTAAAAAAATGTGCACCCCTGTATATATGTGTTATCGCATAACATAAAAAACAAATGTAGTGTAGAAAGGGCCCGTAGTAATAAACATTTCATAATATGTTAAACCTGGCCAATAATTATTTTTAACAAAAAGGAAAACAGCGTTTTCAGAAATCTCCCTAAGGACCACAGGGACTTTAATGGCAACAGTGTTTCAAGTTGTGCTATATTCTGTAACTTAATTGTTGATATAGGGATATGTGAATATGGAACTGTATTTGGAAATGTGCATATGGTAAAAACATGTACTTAGAATTTTACATATAAAAAGCTGGAAATCTCTCCAATAAACACTGTATTTCCATAGTTCCATAGAAAAGTTAAAATAAAACATTATTGTTGGTATATACTGTTAGCATTTTTGAACACATCAATCTGATAACAGATACAATAATTACTAAATGAACCCCTATCCTATAAGCAGTTCATGGTCTCGTCCACTAGATGGTGCAAGTGAACAGTACTGACTGGTGAAAGCAACATCTCTATCCACAAGCTTAAACATCAGATGTTAGTTCCCCACAGAGAACAAAAGACTGTCATGTCTGTTGATGTCACACAAAGTTTTATTCAAAGAAAAGTAGCATAATGTAAAGCTGGCCACACCCGTGCAATCGACCGGCGATCAATTACAGCGTGCTTGTTGATCGCCGATCAATTGGACAGTAATCAATGTGCACCACATGGGCACATCAATTACTGTACGATAGGGACCCGGTTTCCCAGGTCTCTCCACAGCCTGAGAAGCAGACAGCTTCTCCAGCTGGGGAGAGCAGTCCGTCTGCAGCCAGCCCTCCCTCTCTTCTGGCAGAGCTGGGTCCGTGCTGGCCATGCCCCCTTCACACACACAGAGTAGTTAGCTGGACACACAGCTTATGTGTGCGGCTCGGCTGCCTGTGTGTGTGGCTCAGCTGTCAGCCTGTCCATTACATTGGAAGGGTCAGTGCTGTCCCTATTCAATGCAATGGATTTCAACCAAGGATTTACACCATGTTAAAACCTGTTTGGTCGCGTTTTGGAACCGTGGATGGCTCAGTTGAAGTAACATATAAGAGGAACATTGGGAGCTGTGAGCGCACACGGCGCCCGATGTTCCTCTAATCTGTTACTTCATCGAGTTGTGTGTGGCTGGCTTAAAGCTCACCATATACTCTGAGATAAAAATTAGGATCCATTAAAACAGTCCAATGTATCCTGACGGCGGTATCGGTTTGGATCGTAATATTCGGCAAAAACGCTACCACATTGAAAATCCAATTTACGGTTGTAATTTTTTTTTTTACGATAATAAACAAAAGAGGCGTAGGAGAAGTGAATGGACCAAGTCTTGGCTGCAGCAACGAGATCGTTTTTCAGACATGGACATGTTACAGGAACTACGTGAGAATAATCCTGACGATTTCTGTAACTACATGCGGATGTCAGAAGAAAATTTTCCCCAAGGCGTCTTTTCCAGGACAGCCACCAATAAGAGATGGGGATCCACCCCCGGAGGGAGGAAACACAAACACCCAGTCAATCTTTAAATCTCCCGCCGTTCTCCTCTGTCTCAGTCTTTGTGTTTCCTCCTTTCCGGAGGGGGCTTCACCCAGGACTCCGTCGGGGCACGGTGGTGTCCGATCCAGATGGATATGGAAGGGCTTACCCTCCTAACTGCCGGCGGTGAGCTTTCTGGCCAGGTTAGGTTTCCTCCTCTCTCGCTCCACGCTCGGAGCGGGGGCGGGGTCCGCTGCCACGTCTATTCCCGACGCCCAGTGGGGAACGTGGGACGTCGGGAGTTTTGGCGCCAAATTTAAAAGGGCGTCTCTGCCTCCAGCCTGGGCAGTGCTGACAATAGAGCCTGGAACTGCTGAAGTGGTCGGTGTTGGCAGCGGAGCACAGGTAAGGAGCCCGGGGGACGGGTTGTCTTCTCTGTTTTAATGTGTATTGATCCCAGGGGGCAGAGGAGTTTCCTTTTGCCCCGCGCCTGGTCTTGGATGGGGGGGGGGGGACTCCAGGATGGATGGTCCCTGGTGGTCCCCCCCCCTCAGCGTTTGTGGCGCCTTTTGGGCATGTTTTTTTCCTTGTGCAGTGGACATGGTTTGAGGGGGAGTTTTTTTCGTTTTTCCTTAAGCTGAAACTCCTGCCCCCAAGGCGGACAAGGCACACTGCTCTAAAAAGAAGTGTGCGACATGTAACCTTAAGCTGTCCACTCCAGGGAAGCCTTTGTGCCAGAAATGCCCCTTATTAGGGAAGAAGGGGTCCCCTCTGCTGCAGCTGTGAGTCAGGATTTATTGTCCACAGTGAGAGGGGAACTAGCCTCCACTTTTTCCTCATTTAAAACGCTCCTGGCCGACCTTCGCCTGTACTTGCAGGCTCCGGGTCCTCCATCCCATCCCAGTAGTTCTAGAGACAGGGACAGCGATGGTGAGGGCCGAGACTCGCTCGCAGAACTGTCTGCGGAGGAGTTGAGAGCCGCAGAGGAGGAGAGCTCTGGTCCCGTTGCCCCAAGATACAGGCTGTCTTTGGAGGGCGTGGACAAGCTTCTCAAGTCTATATATGAGACTTTGGACATTCAGGAGGAAAGGCTAGTGTCTTCCCTCCATGATAAGATGTACAGGTCCCTGAGTGGTCTGAAAGGTAGAGTGTTTCTGGTACATGATTCGCTCACTGATACCATCCAGGAATGGTACCAGAAGGAATGGTTGATACCCGAGCACAAGCCATTTTTCAGTAAGGGTCTGCAAAAACGTTTTCCCTTTGCTGACAATAAGGAATTGCTGTGGAACAAGTCGCCCAAACTGGATGATGCTTTTTCCCAGGTGTCCAAATCCACTGACCTCTCGTTTGAGTGATATGGGGGTTCTTAAGGACGCCATGGATAAGCGAATGGATGTCCTGTTAAAGCGTGGTTGGGAGGCAAGCCAGTTTGGTCTCAAACCGGCTTTGGCCTCCTCATGCGTGGCCAGAAACTTAGAGTTCTGGCTTTCTCAGTTGCAGACGCACCTTGAGGCAGGCACTCCGAGAGATCAATTGTTGGAGTGCATGCCTGTTTTGTTCAGGGCTGCAGATTTCCTGGCGGATGCGTCGGTGGAATCCTTAAGACTGGCGGCAAGGACTGGTGCCTTGACGGTGGCGTCTAGGAGAGCACTCTGGCTAAAACCTGGCAGGGTGACTCAGCCTCAAAATCCAGGCTGTGTAGCCTGCCATTCTCGCGTGACCTTCTGTTTGGGCCGGAGCTAGAGGGCATTCTAGACCGTACGGCAGATTAAAAAAAATGCCTTCCCGGTTCGGAGTTCCAAACTTCCGATAAAGTGGCCTTTTCGTGGTCAGAAATTTACTGATCAGAAAAACAGGGATAGGGAGCCTCCCCGTAAGCGTCCTTGGCAGGGGTCCAAACCGAGGGACAAAAGGAACCTCCTGTTTAACCCTACCCAGGGGGGGAAACAGAGCTGACCTGGGGGACAGGGTGGGAGCAAGGCTGCGCCAGTTTTCTCCGGCCTGGCACCGGTTGGCTCCCAATCCATTTGTCCTCAGGATCATCGATCTGGGGTACAAGCTGGCGTTTTCAACCCCTCCCCCCAAACGTTTCTTTTTGACCACCCCTCCCAGGGATCCCGTACAGGCAAAGGCTCTGCTGTCCAGTATTTGGGGATTAGTGGATCAGGGGGTGTTGGTCCCAGTTCCTCGGGCGTCCCAGGGTTTGGGTTACTACTCCCACGCGTTTGTAGTGGGAAAACCCTGCGGGAAGTTCAGACTCTGTATCTGAAGACGTTGAACAGGTTCAGGTTGAACAGGTTCATCCTGTACAAAAGATTCAGGATGGAAACTATTTTTACAACCCGCAACCTTTTTTTTCCCGGGGTGTTTCATGGCGTCCATGGAGCTACAGGACGCCTATTTACATATAACGATCCATGCCAGTCATCAGCAGTACCTGCGTCTGGCGGTGCTGTGGCAGGGAAAGGTGTTGCATTTTCAGTTTGCAGCTCTTCCTTTCGGGCTCTCATCCGCCCCCCGAATTTTTACAAAAGTGATGGCGGAGGCTCTGGCCCCGCTGAGGCTGAAGCAGATCAGTGTGGTCCCATATTTGGACGATCTTCTTTTCTTTGCAGAAAAGGAAGATCTTCTGAAAGCCCATCTGGCGGTGGCCCTAGACTTCCTAACGTCCTTGGGATGGTTAATCAATCACAAAAAGTCAAATCTTCGGCCGTCCCAGTCGATAACTTTTCTGGGTTACGGGGTGGATTCCGTAGTGCAGAAGTTGTTTTTACCGGAAGAAAAGAAACAAAAACTTCTGTCGGCAGTGGTGTCTCTTTAACACTGTTGGTCGGTCTCCATCAGACGCGCTATGGCAGCAGTGGCGCTGATGGTGGCAGCCATTCCGGCAGTGGAATGGGCGAAAGCCCATATGAGGGAGTTGCAGGCCAGGGTTCTGCGTTGTTGGGACGGTCGAACCAACTCTTTGGACGCCACGTTCACTCTCTCCACTAGGGTCCTCAGGTCTCTGTGGTGGTGGAGAAGGGAGGCAGTTCTGGCTCAGGGGCTTCGCTGGACCTTGCAGGATCCAATAAAGTTGGTAACAGATGCCAGTTCGTGGGGGTGGGGAGCCCACTTGGCAGACAATCTGGCTCAGGGGACCTGGAACAGTTGGGAAGCAGCCAGGTCCTCGAACTACAGGGAACTCCTGGCCATTTGGTGCGCACTGTGAAGGTTCCAGTCCTGTGTAAAGGGCAGGTTCGTTCAGGTGTATACGGACAACGCCACCT
>CM070035.1:53857506-53874821 GCA_036250615.1 Ptychadena robeensis | reverse complement strand
CCTCATCTCTAGTGGGTCAACCAGGACCTAAAACTGGTGTTAGGGCTGAATCTTAATCATAGTATCGAGGGTGGCACTTCCCGATCTCCACACCACAAATATGTTCTCCTGCAGGCTCCCACAATGAGATTAGTGAATGCATTGTAATGGCTTGTGTGTCTGTTCACTGACACACAAGCATGCAAATGGCGATCTCTGTGAATACATCTCCTAATGTAATGTGTGTCCCCCAGTGTCCTTTTGCTACGATTATAATGTACTGGATTAAAATGCAAAGATATGACCTATGGGTTTTTGATCACTCTGTGACCATCATTGGTCACTTTTTGATCACTCTGAACATCAATGGTCCCTTTTTGATCACTCTGTGACAATCGTTTTTTGATTACTCTATGTTTAAAAACGATTAAATTCAATCGAAGTCGGGCTTTGATTGCATACTCAATGTGGTGTGTACTTCGATTCAATTACAATCGACATACGTTTTAATGATCGAATTGATGATCGATTTGATGTCAATTGAACCATGTATGGCTAGCTTAATTGTGATCAGATCCATCAATTAGCATACTGTTCTCTCTCTGGTAGGCAGAATAGGATGTTTGTATGTATGATTTTTTTGACTGTAGTCAGACCACTATGACTACTATGCATAGGTAGGTTATCTTGAGGCTGCTGTTGTAGTAATGGAAATGTTTACCCATCAAAAAAAGTTGTCATAATAGGTAGTGTGTTTGAATATGATCGTATTGAAAGTATGATGCAGTGGAGACTGCAAAGAGAGACTACATACTCCTGCCCCAGTAATAAACTCCGATCCGTTCAGTCATCACTTTGTCTGCAGTCAGACCACTATGATTACTATACATAGGTCAGGTTATCTTGAGGCTGCTGTTGCAGTAATGGAAATGTTTAAGATCGAACACTCAATGTGGTGTGTCATTCAGTTTAATTACAATCGATATACGATTTAATGGTCGAATACTTCGATCGAATTGATGGTCGATTTGTTGAAAATTGAACCATGTATGCCTACCTTTACTCACCTTTGCCAGCACTCAGCACAGGGAGTTGACCATTTCTGGGATAAGTTGTCTTCCGAATGCAAGTGGGTATTCCCCCTGGTTCTCTGCATATTGATAAGAAGGGAATGCAGACCTGGGGGCACAATTCGTAGGGTTTAAGAATGACTATATTTTTTATAAAATACATCTATATGTACTCCTTACACAAATAACTTAAACCAATTATAAATTGTGTTTCTCTTCTTTCTAGCTTAACCTGTCATCTTCACCTCCACCTACCCAAATCATAAGTCGTTCACAGACATCCAGCACTACAAGCAGCAGTATAACTCAAAAAACCATGCTACTGGGAAGTGCATCGCCCACACTGAGTGCAAGCCAGGCTCAAATGTACCTGCGAGCTCAAATGGTAAGTGTTTCTTTGTCCAGTTGTGTATTGTCATGTTCCTCAGCTGACAAAGCTTGTAATTTTACCCCAACATGAATATGTGGGTGAGATCAAATATCTCTATTTCAGGAATAGCAGAATTACATTATTGCAGGAAGTCTATTACATTCATTGTCTGGATTCCATTTAACCTCCCCTGTTTTGGTAAATCCTGCTGGGTTCATCCAGTCATAGGGGAGGGGGAAAGCAAATGATAACAGACAGTCAGATGTCACTATGCTTTTACCTTGATCATTGAGTGACCATTCTAGTGCACTGGTTTTAGAGGATATTTTATACTTTGCCCCCCCCCCATCTTATGTTCAGTTTAACATTTGTGTCAAGTGTTGGTTTACTGATGTTCAGATACAATCTGTAAATGGGATTATTGTAACCCTACAAACTGCATAATTAATTGCAGACATTAAAACAAGACACAGACAGATTTCTTCAGTAAAAAAGCTAAATACCCAAACTTTACTTAAGTGAAAAAGCTGTCTAAAAAAGTCTGCATAGCAAATAGTATAGACTTTAGTATAGACTTTAGAGTCAACAAATGAAGAGGAAATGTATATCATTGTACTGTATATGGCTAAAGTACTGTTAAAATGTATACCACTTTACTGCATTTAAACTGTCCCACCTCTAAACTATAAACATTTATGGTTTCTGGCCATGACCTCATAGGCATGGTATGAGTGTATGCCTCCCTGCCGCTTCTTCCAATCCCAAATGCACCAGTATTTCTGCTGCCTGTCCTGATCGCTGTCTGAAGCTCCACATATATCTTTGTCTGCTCCCTGCCTATTCTATTTTCAGACAAAAACTCATTATGGGGTTCTCTGGTGAAAACTAGGAGTCACTTCGAGTTGGGAGTTGAAAAGTAATCCATCTGAAGCAGAAAGAGAAATCTAATAATGTAGCACAGGTGATAATAAACGTAAAAGATAATCTGAAAGTTCTGACTATCAGCAAAACCATTACATACACATGTGAAATAGACACACTAAAGGCCCCCATACACCTAACAATCTTTCCATACAATTTCTGTACAATCAACTTTTCTTCTACCAAAACCATGTAATATGAGGACCTTTCTAAACCTTCCAATTACTATGTATTTATCAGTTAGGCCACTATACTACATAGTTGTTGGTAGATCTAATGGAAATTGTATGGAGCTATCTAAAGCTAGGAACACATGGCCCGATTTAGGCATACAATCTATGTAAGATTAGATGAAGAACCTCGATTTTGGTATTTTATCGATTGTACCGTGTGCGCTATAGTGTCATACAATCATAGTACAATATCGATGTAGAAAACATTGATTATTGACTAAAGTCATCGATGCCATTGATGCCCTAAAAACAGTAAACTATCACTTCCTTGAATACAATTGTACGATGAAAATAAACATTCCACGAAAGTAGTTCGATCATGGTACAATTCGACGATAATTTTCCAACTAGTCCGATCACTTTTCAATCGATGTAATGTTCTTCATCAAACTATTATCGTCGATTTGTACCATGTGTCTGGGCCACGATTTTGGTATAATCGATGTAAATTTTCATTGATTTACATCGATTGTATGCTTAAATCGAGCCGTGTGTTCCTAGCTTAAAAGTGTATGGGGGGCTTAAGGTGGAATAGGGATGTTTGTCCCTCTAGTTAATATATCCTACAATCCACTTTAAAAGTAAAAAAGAAGTATATTTATACACCTAAATATACACAAATTCTCAGAGAAGCTCGAAGAAGAGCAATAAGAAGTTTGCTTGAGGTCTGCTATTTGACTAGCACCATCTTCATGATGAGGGAATGCTGTTGAAAACATGGCTGCACTTCAAGACCAACTACTGAAGGCTGCTCCAGCTTCCAGCATAGGTGTTTCTCTAGATCCAGGCTTGACCTAAATCATCAAGAACACACACAGACTACTTAAACATGCAAAAGCACAAATGCCTCCTGCTGAAAAAGATGTACAAGACTGAGGCAACACTAAGGAGTGCTACTTTCTAAAGTGTTTTGAGGGTTGCATTTCCTGTCTAGTGGGTAGAGCCATCTTCCAGGTCTGCCGTTCTGGCAAATAATTAAGAAAAAAAGAACCTTTTATTGGTTGCAGCGGTTTTTCATTAAAACATATTTTCCATAAAAACATATTTTTTTACCATAGTACTGTATTGTTTCGGACTATAAGACACAACCCCCCACCCCCCTAAAATCAGGGGTAAATGTCTAAAGGCTGCTATACACAGCCCGAGTACGTCAGACAGACCTACTCCGATATGCACCGGAGTGCAAACGTGATGACGTCATCACGTTTGCATGTGTCTATACACTAGCAGTACTAATTCTCTGAGCCCACTGACTAAATTATGAAGAGTCACATTTTATAACCTGGCACAAACAACTTACCCATGAGCAGCTATTTACATATGGGTGGAAAGCCGGTATCTGACACGCTATCAGTAAAGCTACCATGTCCATTGCGTCCATTACAAGAGAAACCTGCATTTCCGCATTACGCGGTGCTTGCATCTCTCAAGTGTATGGGAGACACGCTGCGACTGCAAAAATGCTCATATCAGGGTGTTTACAGTAAACAGAAATGTGGATCCAGTGTGAAAGGTACACAGGTTTCCAAATGCTGCAGCATGGTTGCCCAGAGTGATGTCACATCATTTTTTGACTGCAATGCAGAATGTAAATACACAACTCATACTATCTAAATAACGTCAACTCACCTAATTATTACTGTTGTACTAAGTGAGCTCAGTCTGTTGTAGTTAATATATAGTGGGACTCCTCCGATATGTAAATAGCTGTGTAATAGCTGGGTATATATCAAATATGGAATATTCTAGAATTGGCAGCAGAGGTGCAATGCAGGAACCATGCCTTCATTTATAATTTGGCTGGTGATGTAAATTTTCCTCATGTCCCTATGTTAATTTGTTTATTGTCTTACAGCTAATTTTTACACCCGCTGCCACTGTTGCAGCTGTACAGTCTGACATTCCAGTGATTTCATCTTCAACCTCCTCAACGTCTTGTCAGTCATCGGCTACTCAGGTAAGCTGCCTAGTTAGTTACGGTCCAAAGACTGACCACCAAACAGATGTATTAATACAACACATAACAAGGCAGTCTGCCATTTCTTGTCTCCCTATCTTGTGAATAATACAACCCATAAAGCTGCATGTTCAGGCATTCTGGGGTCACAGTACATATTTATGTAGACCAGGGGTGGGCAAACTTTTGACTTGTGGACCACATTTAAAATTTAATAAAGGGGTCAGACCAAGAGCCTGTAATTGCCAACTTGCTGTAGGTGTGTCAATACCATGCATTGCCGGCATCACTAATGGTGGAGGCAACATGTGACAGGGGCATTCATTGTAACGAGCAGAGATAATTCCTAGAGACTGCCTGTTGTTGCCACGAGGATGCACCCACAGTGTCATGTTTCACACCACTGCATCGTGGCCACCTCTAGGCATTATGAGCAATCATTGCAGAGAACAAGTGGAGGGGAACATCTTTTCAACAAGGTTACAAAGGACCGGGAAAGAAAGCTAAACAGGACAGATCTGGCTTTAGTTTGCCCACCTCTGATGTAAGCTGACATTCTTTGGTTTGTAGAAATATTGCATTTTGTGCTATTTTTCTAGATATTGATAAAATATGATGTCATTCTTTGTTCAGGTTCAAAATTTAACAATTCGAAGCCCACCAATACTGGAAATAACATGTCCACAAAGCAGTCCAAAAATTACCAACCAAGATCAACCATTGTCCATGTGTCACAAGACTACTGTCACCAGTTCCAAAGCCATGCATGCTGATTCCAATGATATAAGCCGCAAAGGAGAAAACCCTGCTTCAGAGTCTCGCTGTACAGCAGTAACACGCACGGCAAGCTTACATCAGCTGATAGCTCCAGGTATGTCTTTTTGTCTACTGAAATTGGCAATATTTTATGAGATGTTGGGTAGTAGATGCAACTGTGTAATAGACATATAATGAACAATTCAATGGAAAAACAAACAAAATATACGGTGTGGGGTTTTAGCTGCAAATGGGGTTCCCAGTGAGGCAATGCCACACAGACAGTCCTTTATTTAGGGCTCCTGCCTGTGTTTATTAGAGCAACAAAGGCTCAAACAAAAGAAGATACCCCCCGACACTGAGCACCAGGTTCTTTAATGGAATCCTGAGCCTCTGGAATTACTGGATTTGGGAATCTGCCCCACCCTGCTCTTGCAGATTCCCAGTAAAACCAGCCCCAGAAAAGAATTAAGAAAACAGCAAAGGAACATAGGAGTTCCTCGCAAACAATAACAGTGCTGGTTCTACCTCAGAATGGCAATCTGAGATATCATGGTCCAACATATCTCCCATTCAGCACTCTGCCCAGTGACACAGGTGATATTGGGGTCACTGTGTCAAAACTGTAGTTTAAAAAAAAACCTACAGTAAGCTGATTGCATAAGTTTGCACAGCCTTTCACTTAGGGCTTGACTCCACTATGCATTAGAACCCTGCGTTGAACGCAGGGATTTTAACACAGTGCAGAACCCACCCATTGATGGCAATGGGGCTATGACAGGACTGTCTTTATAGCCCGTCAGAGCCCTTAATCCGTTGGCTTGAGCCTCCGCTATGTTGATGGCGTCACAGAACTCCACGTCGACATCAAGGCAACAGAAGCTTGGCGGATGAGGCATCCATTGATAATCAATGGACGCGTCAGAATGATATATGCCACGTTAGTTATACATCAGCCCATTCATTTAAAGGTGCTACGCAGCCGATAACATGGCCCTAACAGAGAGGAAAAGGGGGGCTTGCACTCATTGGATGCGCTGACATAATGGGATGTTAAATGGCAGTCTAAGCACATTTTCTAAAGAGATTCAATTGGCAATCTCTATCTAGAGGGGTGTCCTTTAAGCAGGGTACAGACAGCTCGATATTCGAACCGTCCAGCAGCGTGATGACGTCATCATGCTGCTGTCAGATATTGGTGGGGCTGGGGATACAGCTCTGCTCTCCCCAGCTCTGCCAATGCTTTGCCTGGAGACCCGCGGCCTCTAGGCAAAGCAACGGACATCGGCCATACTTACGGTCATGTCCGATATGGCTGTTTTCAAGTGGGATTGATTGGTCCCGCTCGAACACAGCGATGGGCCATCGAAGCGGCCATCGATCTGGCCCATATCTGCAGGTCTGTACCCTGCTTAAGTGTACCTTGTTTCATGTGCAGGAGTTTTTCTATTTCACAAATGACACCATAGAAGTTCCAAGCCGCAAGTTCATTCAGATTGTGAACACCCTCTTTTTGTTGTTCTGAGTTCTGAGCTCTGGCTGCGCCATCCCTAAACCTTAATTTTCTTCAGGTGAAGCAAATCGTTTGTATATTTCGATGTATGCTGGGGGTGCTGAAATCCCTCTATCTTTGGGCAAAATGTTTATTAATAGGACATAATATCACACAAAGGGAAATTTAAATTGAAGAAATTCTGTTGGAAATAATATACAATTTAAACATTTCTCTTTTATTTGCAGAAGATGTGTTATTTTGTTCTGCTGTAGCTAAATGATATGATGGCCTATACTAGGGGGATTACTCTCCCTGGGTTAGAAATATTCCTAGTTTATTGTTGCTGGACAGAACCAGCAATACTGTTCCCTGTCCACATACATTTCTAAACTACATTGCTTAATTATGAACTGCATGTGTCACCTATTAAACTTCTTATTGTGTAAATCACTAATTTGCCTTAAATACTACAATTGTATTGGTAAGTGATGCATACATGTGTTGTGAATATAGCATTTTTTTTGCTTTTTCTCATTTTGTTTTAATTTTCTACAAAGGGTTAATAATCTTAGGTAGGGATCATTTAAAACTGCATCACAAGTCCGCTTTAAGAACACCTGACCTGCTTTACTTGTATGTCACGAACCACACATCTGGGAATTTGTGTTAGTGTATCAGTTCTCCGCTGTCTTTTTCCTGGAAGTCTTTACACATGCTTTTGTCATGTTTGTGTTGGCAACAGTAAACACACATAACAATAATGTTCACAGGTTTAGACAAAAAGTTCCTAAACCAGTTGTGACAAGGGATTAGTTAGACCTTAGGAGGGGCGAAAGGGTGCTAAAGCAGAAGTAAAGATTATTATAGTTAACATGTTATGCTTGTGCATAAAATGTACTCTAAAGTTCACTAATTCACCATTGATGTCTTATTTATATATCTTTTGTGTAATTAATTACACAGGATAAGCTCAGTACATTGATGTGAACTGTGAACATAGAACTATGCCTAATGTTTTTTATGTCTGTGTCGAAATACGTTGCCACCACTTGTGATGTTGCTACAATACATAAAAACACATGCCATCACTAGTGCGAATGGATGTAAAGCTGGAAGAGGGCAAAAGATCATTTAGATATTTCTACTGTTATTTATCTAAACAATTGTTTTTAAATTGTTTTCTTTTGTCTTGCAGTATCTTATTCTTCAGTCCAGCCACATTCTTTAACTAAACACTCTACAATCCAGCTACACCCAGATCAGACAAAGCTACCACATCATCAAATGATATTGCAGCAGCAACAGCAGATACAGCACCGTCACCAGATTCAGACCATTACATTACATAACCCATCAATAGAGTCTGCAACTTCTCAGCACTGCGTGCCAATGCAGAGCCCGGCATTCTTACCACTTCCCTCCAGCGCTCACTCACATCACAGTACCCCTGTACCAACTCCACCTCCTCCATCACCCACTCTCTCTCAGTCTGCCCACCAGTCCGTGGTAGTCTCTCCTCCACCAGCACATTCTCCATGTCAGTCACCCACTATTATTATCCACC
This sequence comes from Ptychadena robeensis, assembly GCA_036250615.1. Classification (NCBI taxonomy): domain Eukaryota; kingdom Metazoa; phylum Chordata; class Amphibia; order Anura; family Ptychadenidae; genus Ptychadena; species Ptychadena robeensis. The sequence goes on along the minus strand of CM070035.1, from coordinate 53,866,476 downwards.
CACAGGCTCTTATTCAGCCACAGCCACCACTACTTGTACAGTCACCTCTTCATGCTAGAGAAAATTCACATCTAATACAGACCACACTGCATTCAGCATCACCAGTGACCCTTCAAACCAACTCTCCATCTTCCGTAACCCCAGGAAGCCAGCCTGGATCTTCACATCATCAAACCATAGCACCACTTGGGCAACAGTTATTGTCACCCATAACACAAGCCAGTCAGCCATCACTCCAAACTCTTCCGCCATCAACAATAATATCTCCTAATTTACCCACGTCCCCTTCTTCCCACCTGCAAGGGTTGCCTCTGCAATCTATGCAGGCAATATCTGTGCAGCCTGAGATGTTAACCCCAGGCCAGGTCCTGATGCAGAATGCTTTGCTCACAGAAGAAGAACTTCCTGCAGCAGAAGCACTGGTTCAGCTTCCATTCCAAACACTTCCCCCACCTCAGACTGTTGCAGTCAACCTTCACATACCGCCAGCACAAGTGGAGACACCAGTGGTAAGTTAAGTAAGACAAAATTACATATTTGCTGCAATTTCACTTATATTAAAAAAAAGTATCTTTTGTTTTTCTAAATCCAACTGTAACTAGGTTTTCCTTATATTTGAAGACTTTCTGGGTTGTTTGAATGTAAAGGCCAGGTGCCTGAATATCCCAATTTGTATAGTGCACCTATACTTCCTGCATTTTTGACCAAAGTGCTAATCCAATTTCAGCTATTTTATGCAGCCATATCATGTACATTGTGGGATACATAGATGAACTCTATTTAGTGAACATTAAGTATGGTCTCATTGTTCAGATATTTCAGTGGTTCAAATGAAAATCAAATCGCAGATTCAAAACTTTACATTTTCATTTCTACATGGAAGTCCCAGGTCTAAATGTACTCTTTTTTGCCCCATGTGTTTCACAGTAAACCTCTTTGTCAGAAAAGTCTGCCAGGACTAATTATTTGCCACCAAGGGCCAGATTGTTGGCATGTGGCTCAAGAATACAGCTGTAGTTAAAATAAAATTTATATCATAGGTTCAGATAACGTTTGGGCCGACTTCCCCAGCTGGCAGCACATGGACCCAGGCCAATGGACAGTTGTGATCTTGAACCTCTTTTAACAAACTGGAAAGATTTGTCTCCAAATACTACAAACCTCAAGTAGAAGCAGAAGATGCTCAGTGAAGCCTGATGTCTTTCCTATGTAGGAACGAAAGCTGCAAAATCAAAAAAAGATCATTATTAGTTATTATTTTTTGTTTTGGACCGACCCATGTGCATTTGGTCCTGCAGATTAAAAAGACATCTGATGGAAATATCTATGGGTTCTGCCTGGTCACTAGATCATCCGTCTAGAACAGTGGTTTTCAACCTGTGGGTCAAGAACCCCTTGGGGGTCGAATGACCATTTCACAGGGGTTACCCCCCTCCCTTCTAACTTATTAGAGATGGAGACATTACTCTCCCTTCCAACTTGCACTTTATTTGCAAAATCTCAGTGTGAAAATATAGGGGAGGTGACATTACTCTTACCTGATGCCGGAAGTGATATTGCATAATGTCACTTCCTTTATTTGGAACGCGGAGGTGACACTTTGTGACGTCACTTTCGGGCTTGCGAATTTAAAAAGAACCACTGGTCTAGAGGCCTGAATTGCCGTCATGCTTTACTACATGCTTTTCTGGCTGTTGAATACCAGTTTATCAAACATGGCAGGCATTACTTAGGGCAAGTCTTGGGGAAAAAGTTTTCCTTCAGACACATTCTCTTTTTGCTGAACCAAGGCTTGCAACATTGTTTTGCTTTTGGATTGTTCCATTAATCATATGGTTTACATGTGTTTGTGTTTGTGTGCCCTGTTTCTCCATTCGACTGAGATTCATTTTATATTCATTGGTATATTTAATTAGCTGCTTTGTAACAGAATCAGAATAAGATTGGATTCTCTGCAATTTGCTACAATTTGGTATTTTACTTCATATAGGTTTACCGAGTGGAAAACATGTGCCATGGGGAAGTACCAGTGGTGCAGCAAGATTGTGTTCGTGTGATCACACAGACCCCTACACCCCCAACACTCTCTCCCCCAGCACTTCCTGTAGGAAGTGGAGAGGGGCTTCCTGTAGACAATATCTTACAAGGTAAGAATTATTATCTTTTATTTATAAAGCACCAACATATTATGCAGAGCTTTATATTAGAGTTGTGATTCAAGAAAAAATAACAAACAGGAACAGGTTATAACACAGGAGGAGAAGAGGACCCTGCCCAATCATGCTTAAGCAGGGAACACAAGCATAGATATGGGCCAGATCGATGGCCAATTCGAGCGCTGTGAGCGCTCATGGCTCTCTATCTGGCCCATATCTAATGCAGCCATCCCTGTTTTCGACCGGGACCAATCAATCGCGCTCAAAAACAGGGATATCGGACATGACTGTAAATCACGGTCCATGGCCTTTACAAAGCATCGTCGGAGTTGGAGACACAGCAGTGCTGCACCTCCAGCTCCTTCAATGTTGGGCAGCAGTGAGATGACGTCATCTCGCTTCTGCCGGGAACCTCGAACGGCTTGTATATTGAGCCATGTTTTCTCGGCTTTACAGTCTAGAATTTTAAATCTCACAGACTAATTTTTAACTGAGAGAGGATATCATCCAGACTCTGTATTTTAAATCTTACAGACTTATTTTAAACTGAGAGAGGATATCATCCAGACTCTTGTACTTTGTCTTCCCCCAGACCAATCCTGGTACCCCTCTCCCCAGCTCTGCCTTCCCTGCAGCCCCTGTATCAGCTGCACTCACCATGCCCTGTCCTCCATCTCTGGGAGTAGAGAACTATGGATCCCAGCATACCCCAGGCACTGTGACATTACTGGAATGCACAGCTGAGCAGCCTGGACAGTTGTTTACTCCCAGAGAGGGAGGGAGGTGAGTGAGTGCATTGGTAGGGGTCTGCTGGGCAGGCAAAAATATTTGCTTGGCGGGGCTAAACTTGGTATGACACCTATATTCTACCAGATCTGAAACAAACTGTGATCATAGCATGTGCAGTCAGTCAATGCAGTTGAATATGTTGATGGTATAGAAATAAGTTGAATATACATTTTTATTACAATTCTTAGGTCTCCCAAATGTGGTGTCCTCAGTGAGTGCCTCTGTTATAAAATCACCTTCAGACTCCTCCTATGCCTCCATACCAGCACCTCCTCTTCTTTTACCAGCTGCTACTACAAGGAGCAATAGTACACAAAAGCCTAACAGCATTCCAAGTCTGGAAAACAAGCTTCCCCAAGCCATAGTGAAACCTCAGATCCTAACCCATGTCATCGAGGGATTTGTAATTCAGGAAGGCCTTGAACCATTTCCTGTAAGTTTTTGCCTTAATCTTACAGTACCTAAAGTTTGTGGGTAAAGCTATCATCAACTGATAACAGTATAGATCAGTGGTGGGCAACTGAGTTGATATGGAGGGCCACAAGTGCATCACTAAAGGCCCGCACATAACATTTTTAATCTATACTGACTTGTATAAGCATTTTCTAATGACGGCAGGCAGAGCTAGAAAACATAGAAGACTATTTTTCATTTTTAAATAACAAAACTTGTTATCAATTGTACTTCAAGCATTATGCTAGGCATACACATGCCGATAAGCGGCCGATTTTTAATCTGACCGACGGGCGTGCGCGCTCTCACCGTCGGTCAGGTTAAAAATCGGCCGCTAATCGGCATGTGCCCACATGGGGCGACAGATGCCTGTCGCCCCACTTCTCGGCCGGCCAGAGAACGGACATGTCCGATCTTCTCTGGCCGATGGGAGCCGATGAAAGCCGATGCCATAAGCTGCAATGAAGCGGCGTCTTCATCGCAGCTTATGGCCGGCACACAAAGGGTGCCCAGCCGATTGAAGGGGCCCCAGAATGCAACGGGAGGCTAACGTGATGACGTCATCACGTTAGCCTCCCGGAAAGATATCGGAGGAAGATATCGGAGTAGGTCGGTATGTGTATGCCTAGCATTAGGGAACACTGTAGTATGGTAATGCACATTTTGTGTCACATATATATCGTCAAAGGGTATGTGCCTTATAGATATCATCAAAGTCTTTGATGATATCTATGAGGGACATAACCTAAGATTCAAAGGTTATATGCCCCTATTCTCAGGGTCTGTGCCACAATACATATTATACAATAATTTTCCATTCATGGAGAAATAGTGGGAGCATAGACACTCATCTGTCTGCCGAATGCTCCAGCTGATCAAGCTGATTCGCATACTCGAAAGCAGTGACCCAGACAGCGCCTGAGCATGTCCCTCGCCTCTCCTCCTCCTTTTGCTCTAAGAAGATTCTGCGCCAAAAATCGTCAGTGTGGGGGGGGGGGGGGGGGGGGGGGGGGGGGGGGGGGTCAGAGGACAGGGGAAATCCTATGCATTACCAGTTAGGTTTCGGGGGCCGTGTGGTTGGAGTGGAGGACTGAGGAGGGCCACCCAAAGGGCCACAGGTTGGGCACCTGGGGTAAAGATCATACATTAAAAATAACATTTTTACACACTACTTTTCAGTAAATAGTAACTGAATGGTACACAGTAGTGTTCTCTAGATGTGATTAGAACAAAATGTTGTGGTTTTTTTTTTTCTTTACACTTATTATGAAGGTAAATCGGTCATCCCTCATGGTGGAGGAACCTGCCAAAGGGGAGCTGCCATTGGATGAGCAGACAATGAACATGGCTGATATGGAATCTGACATACAGAGCACAGCTAAACTTCCTGACAATTCGACAGACACAGAGGTGGAAGACCTGATCATTGAAGGTTAGTGAGATAAATTGTATTTCATTTTAAATAAAAATGTATTTAATTTTTTTTCAGGTTTTTTTTGTATCAATAGAAATTCTGATTTAATCTTTTAGAACATAAACATGAGATGTATTTATACTTGTACCATGTGTAAGTTTGGCTTGATTTGAAGTGGCTTATGGAATAGATTATAAGTGGTGGATACTGCACATTGTCTTTGGGCGGTGGGACATAAGCATCTATTACACATCCTACTATTCCTAAATTCTGATTTATTGTGATATATGTATTCTGCTTTGTGGTGGTTTAAGAAGGACAGCTTTAAATATTACTCTGGTCACATTCCGTGGTGTGTTAGGTTGCTCTAGTACATAGCTGCTTTTTTCAGCCTGGTAGGACAGTTGCAGGAAGGCTCTAGCACAAGGTTGTGTTATAGATTCCCATTGAGATTAGAGGAAGCTTTGGCTTCTCTAATAGGCTAACATTTTATTTGCATAGTTTTGATTGTCCACGTTTGAAGTGAAAATAATAAAGTCAGCTGGATGTGTTGTGAACAGCTACTTATATGCAGAGTACTTACATTATGTGCACATGTTCTTGCTCGTTATTTTAAGTAGATGTTGTATTTACCCATCTACTTGTAAGTAAATATTTTTCTTTTAAGTTTTTGTTGTTTGTTTGGGGCAGTATTGTTGCTGTTTGTTTCCATTACGTGATATCCCTAATTCCAGTTTTACTGGTATACCCCCAAACAGAAGTCTCAAAACCAACACCCAGGAACAAAGTGACCCCACCCAGAAGAAGTAACAGTGGATTTTAGCAGGTGAGGTGCAGGCAGGTAATGTTACATGGTGGGAATATTAGTGGTGTAGGCAGGAACCCTTTCTGTTGTTGTGACATCTGTTCAGAAAATCTATAACTGTGTTCTTTTGAAGTCATCATAGAGTGACACATGATGGTGGTGTTTGTCATAAATATATATGCCTTTGATTCACATAGCTAAAAATGTAGGCGTTTACCTTTTTAAGGGTGAATGGCTTCTTTTGAAATCAAAATTCCTATTTTTTGCTGATGGTTCTACCATGTCAATATTTTAAAGAATTTATAGATTTTCCTAATTGTAAGGGTTTAATTGTCAACATCCCAATACAATATATTTACAATGAACAAACAAACAAACAATTTCTGATTAACAGAGACTTTCATGGCAATAGTATAGTACTTTACGTATACAACTTATGCTAGCCATACACATGCCGATAAGCGGCCGATTTTTTATCTGACCGACGGGCGTTCGCCGCCGTCGGCCCAGTTAAAAAATCGGCCGCGTAATCGGCCATGTGCCCACATGGGGCCGAACGGATCCCTGTTGCCACCACTGCTCGGCAGCGCCAGAGAACGGGCATGTCCAGATATCTCTGGACCGGCGCGAGCCCATGAAAAGCCGATGCCAAAGCTTGCAAATGACGAAAACGGCGTCTCAGTGCAGGCTTTTATGGCCGACCACACAAAGGGTGCACGCCGAAGGCGAAGGGGCCCCATAAGCACCGGGGGTGCAAACCTGGGTGACGCATACACATTTGAATCGGGCGGCAGCATCGGGACTAGTACTGCCTGACACAACATCGGGTCTGGTGTAGGGCAGGCATTAGGGAAATAATCACGTCTTAATTCAGGCACAGTGTTTCGCCTACCCAAGAGCAGATTGGCCAGGGTGCGGCCCGAACCCGGGATGATTTTGGTCCCCGACCCGGCACAACCACGCGAGCCAGCGAGCAGCCGGAACAGGCGGCGCCTACCCATTCGTCAAGGAGGCGCGCCACACGCCACTGGAAAGACTCCGGCCCGCGCGGCCATACTACCAGGGGCCCCAGAGGACCGGAAGTCTTTCAGTGGCTGCGGCGCCCCCCACGCTCCTCTGAAGAATGGGGAGGCGCACGCCTGTACAAAGGACTTGTGTGCCGCCGGAGACGCGTGTGCAGGCGGCGCGATGCGTTCATGACGTCATCGCGCCGCCCGGCTCAAAAAAAAATCTGGGGAGAACACTGATGTCATGGACATATTATATTAATAATGCTGGGCATACACGGCTTGCTATTTTAATAGATTCTAGCACAATCAAGCAACGTGCATTCACGTCGCTTGATTGTGCTTGAATCTATAAAAAAAATCAAGCCATGTGTGCCGTTCTTAATCCCGCTCAAAAAAGGTTGATCGAACCGGCATGTCTGTAAATTCTGGTCATTCTGACAAGCAGCAGGGAGAGCCGGACCCTATAAAATAGCTCACAACACCGGACCAAGGTATCCATCGAACTGGAATTGCTATGCAAAGTGTTGCACATCGATTCCCATTCAATTGACCCGCGACCAATAGATTGTGTGTCAATTGCCCGGGTATCGACCTGTGTATGCCTAGCTCAATTTAGCAGAACTAAATTACTAACAGGCCATATAAGTCCCATGTTTTCTGCTGCGTTCCAGTAGAGTTAAGGCCCCCACACACGTACCGAGTGGGGGCCGACAGAGCAGGTCAAATCAGCTCCAGAGTGCAGCGTGATGACATCATCACACTGCTCTCCAGAGCTGACAGCATCGGCAGGCATCCTTTGTGTGCCGGCCGCTATCTTCAATAGAGATGCCGGTCTCTATTGAAACTAACGGCATCGGCCAGAGAATATCAGACATGTCCGTTCTCTGGTCGGCCAAGCTGTGGGGCGACAGATCCATGTGGCCGCCGCTCGGTGCTTGTATGGCAGGCTTAAGCCACTTAAGGCTAATCATCAATATTTTTTTACTATTTGATCCACCATTCACTCAACCGACAACCCCTGAAGAAGCAGAAATTTTCACGAAACATATTGGGGAAGTTTTTCGTACACATTGCTTATGTGAGATAAATGCACACATGTACTATGCCGACGCATTAATTTCCTTAAATGCTGCTGTTACCATATGAATTGCGCAAGATGGATCTGTCAACATGCGATCCTGTGTATTGTACCATTGTAGCATTGAACTCTCTCCTAACCCACTGAAAGCTTTCCTACTTGAAGCAGCAGAGGATGTGATAAGAGCCCGCAGTTTTCTTTGTGCTTAGATATCGTGTGAGAAGCATACTTAAGGCCCCCATACACTTTCCAATTTCCCTACGATCTATGTCAGATCCGATTGTAATTAATGATTGACATTGGTTTGATCGATCAAAGTACGATCGAACTACCCCTTACATGGAGAAACCGATATTTGATTGATGTTGGTTCGATTGATCAAAAGCACAATCGAAGAAAGTCAATCATAAACACACCATAATGTCTGCCAATGGATGTATAAGTATGCTTATTATTTAAATCGAACCAAAATCGGTCGGGCACAACAAAATAACATTCGATGTATACTCAATTGATTAAAATTTTCCAACATGTCCGATCACCTTTTGTTAAATTTTGATCGAAGTAGGTCAATCGAACCATGTGGACAGGCATTGATTTTTGGTCGATCGACTTTACAATTGATAGGTCGATTGAATGGGAAAATCGAAACGTGTATAGAGGCCTTTTATGAAGCTGACTTCTTGTGGACTTTTGATTATTTTTTTGTCTATAGGTATTCTCTGTACACCCAATAACCTCTGATCTAAAAGACAAAGACTTGCAAAGATGGGGATTTCTAGTAATAGTATATTCTGCTAAAAGATTTCACTTATTTTAACAGCCATGTAGTATATTGGTCTCCCTAAAAGGAATACACAGCGATTGAAAGGTTTAGAAAGGTTCTCATATTACATGGTTTTGGTAGGGCAAAAAGTCATTGTACAGAAATTGTATGGTAAGATTGTAAGGTGTATGGGGGGCTTAAGCTAAAACATAACCATCTAATCACACACATACACATCAATCAGCTAATTAAACATGCGCTTTTCCATTAGTTCTCTCCAGGTAGGAGACCTACCTATAATAGGTAGGAGCTTCTATCATGTTCTATTTATAACAGAGTCACAGTCAAACACGCATTGGATATTTGTGTTTCCAGGCAGGGGCAAATAGCCAGTTTCTTTACTTCATAAAAATCCTGACCAGTCAGACCTGGAACTTTTATCTTAAGCTGGCCATACACCTTTAGATCTCTCTGTCAGATATCCTTTAGATCTATCAAC
>CM070035.1:53845811-53857406 GCA_036250615.1 Ptychadena robeensis | reverse complement strand
ACAGCACTGCGTAATATGTTGGCGCTATATAAATAAATGATAATAATAATAATAATAATAGTGGCGGGTCCTCTGCAAATGAACACAGGTAGACTTGGGTAGATGCTTTAGAAAGTCCCTCATATTACATGGTTTTGGTTAAACAAAAGGAGATCTAAAGAAATTTCTGACAGAGAAATCTAAAGGTGTATGGGGGCCCTTATAGTAAGACGAAGATAAGGGCACCTGCAAGGTCACATTGTAGGTGAAATAAGCATACGCAGCAGGTTAGCAAATGTAATTATTCCAATCTCGTTTTATTACATAATTTTGGTGTGCAGGCTGTACATTGTCATTTCTCTGACATTAAAGCACTATGCCTTTTATTTGTATTTATCGAAATGATTAACTATTATAATCTATTGAATGTATGTTTTAGAAGTTTCAGTGTAGATTGTAATGATGTTTATACAAACATCTTTAGGAATGATTTTCCATCTGTCTTCAAATATGTTTCCAGACAAATGTGTCTGAAAAGTGTTATCATAATTCCCCTTTACTGAGGGGCTTTAGGTCTGAAGAACTATGAAGCCTACCAATGGGTCTGCTGTCAGGAAACAGTAGTGATGAGTGACTAGGAAATATTCAAATTTGCGTAATTAGTACGCAAATACCCACAATGATACATGCAAGTCAATGGAGCTTGGATATTCGACTGGATGAATATTCGTAATTTTCCGTCAAAAAAATCGCACTGCGATTATATAATCACAGTCCATTGCATTTAACCTCCTGGGCGGTTTGCCCGAACTCAGTTCGGGGGCAGTTTGATCGCTGATCAAACTGCCCGTGCCGGTATCGGGCACAAACGGCGCCTCACCGTGTGCCTGTGGCTCTGTAGAAGAGCCGCAGACACACTGAGCCTTTCCAGCCCCGTGTCTTTGGCGTCATCTGTGATGCCGAAGGGGGCGGCACCATAGTCCTCCATGGCAGATGATATCCGATGATATATTTGCGAATATTCGCGTAATGACGTGATTTGAGCTAAATATTCAAAAATCAAATATTCTAGCTCAACACTAGGAAACACTTTGACAGGGCTTTTTTGTAACATTTTAGTGCTAGGAAAACTGAATCATTGCGTCCCATTAGGGATCAATCGGGGGCTACTTTACAAAGGTAAGTACAATACAAAGTTCTGCTGATATGGAGGTGCCAGGATTTTGTGATGTGACGTTGATTTTTTTGATGTATTGTATCGTCGGACATTTGTTTTTATATGTAATACTTTATTTCCTTTACATATTAAAGTTTCTAGGGGTATTTTTAATTGTCTATTTATGCATTGATATGTTATAATTTATTTATGTGTTACATTTAAAGGTTTAGAGGGATATTATTAGAGAGTTTGGAGCTTAATGCTGGCCATACACATACCGATAAACGGCCGGATTTTAATCTGACCGACGGGCGTGCGCGCTCTCGCCGTCGGTCAGGTTAAAATCCGGCCGTTTATCGGCATGTCCCCACATGGGGCGACAGATGCCTGTCGCCCCACTTCTCGGCCGGCCAGAGATCCAACATGTCGGAAAATCTGAGCCGATGGGAGCCGATTGCCATAAGCAGCAATGAAGACGGCGTCTCCATCGCTGCTTATGGCCGGCACACAAAGGGTGCCTGGCCGATTGTGGGGCCCCAGAATGCAATGGGAGGCTAACGTGATGACGTCATCACGTTAGCCTCCCAGAGTGACATCGGGGGTAGTCTGCCTGCACACATCCGCGTGTGTATGGCAGGCATAAGTGATACCTTTTATTGGCTAACTGAAGTCATTAGAGAAGCAAGCTTTCTGGATTCTGCAGATCCCTTCTTCAGGCTAATACAATTCTGGTTTTAGAAGCTCACATTTATACACAAAGTTACAAGGACATAAATATTGTAACTAAACATGTTTTCTCTAGACACACATGACTGATTGAGGTTGAGAGTGAAGGGTTCGTGGAAATCTAAAACCAGGATTGTATTAGCCTGAAGGGATAGAAGGGATCTGCGACATCCCGAAAGCTTGCTTCTCTAATGACTTCAGTTAGCCAATCAATGGTATCACTTAAAATCCAAACTCTCTGTATTCATCAATGGTTAACACAGTACAACTATCTACAAGGGATATTTTTGAAAGTATTTTTTTTCATGTCACCACGCTTTGATTGATCGCGGGTCAATCGTACGGTAATAAATGTGCACCACATGGGCACATCAGTTAACGTACGATGGGGACCTGGTTTCTCAGGTCTCTCCTTTCCCCAGCCGGAGAAGCAGAGCCAGTCTGCAGCCAGCCCCCTCTTCTGGCAGAGCTGGGTCTGTGCTGGCCAAGCCCCCTTCACACACACAGCCGTAGCTGATCACAGCCTGTGTGTGCGGCTCAGCTGGCAGCCCGTCCATTACACTGGCTGGTGACTTGCGGTCCCCATTCAATGTAATGAATTTCGATTCAGGTTTTCCAACATGTTGGATCAATGGATCCTGCTTGAAGGAACCGTGGATGGCTCAGATGAAGAAACAGATTAGAGGAACATCGGGAGCTGTTCACGCGCATGGTGCCTGATGTTCCTCTTATCTGTTACTTCTTAGAGCTGTTTGTGGCCAGCTTTATGCAACAAATCTGGCAAGACACTGTCAATGGTGTATTTTAAAGAACAAACGTGGACAAATAAGAGAAGTTCATTGTTTTTTCATTTGTATTTTTGTGCACCACGCTTTATGTTGTTTTTGTTTGTATGGAATAATCTTCTGACCTCTTCCTCTGCTTTGTAAAGCTAGTTTTGCAAACATGAGCTTTGATTTGATTGTCTTGCGCAATCTTTTACTGTGCTTTCTTTTTTTATATTTAATAGTTGCAGATCAGTTGGTGGAGCACTAAAATGTGTCTGTAGTGGAGCAGCATACTGTCTCCAACATATCTCTTTTTTCTACCAGTGAACTGATACAAATGTTTTTATGCTTTACTATATAACTACATTTTTACAGAAAACATGTGGCCAGTAGTGAGAGTTACTTAACAATGCAAAACAAAAGTGGAGGGACTCCTTGTTAATGCCATTACTGTTTGTTGGCTCACCAAGCACAATGGTGAAAGAGTTAAAAAGATGATAGGCTCAATGTTTTTTGTCTTGACAGAAGGTTTGGATGAACTAGAATGTGAGATGTTGCAGTGTGAATTTTGTGGCAAAACAGGATATCCAAACAAGTTCCTAAGGTCAAAGAGGTTCTGCACCCTGTCATGCGCAAAAAGGTAATAAGGATTGTTGGATAGTATTCAAGTTATTATTATTAACTTTATTTTTTATAAAGCGCCAACATATTACGCACTGCTGCACATTTAGGGTCGGGGTTGTCCAACTTGTGCAACCCCCCACGCCCCTGTTTGCTACGCAGCTGACTGTCAATGGACACATTATAAGTCAAGCCTCTGTTGCAGTAATGTCAACGTGGTTCTGTGCATCGACATTAAGTGATGGAGGCTCGGACTATTTTTGTAGACATTCAATACAGAGATTTTAGTGCAAGTGTAGTCATAGCCATAGCAATTGCAACACAAGCTTACATACAGGTACAAACTATGACACGGGAGGAAAAGAGGGCCCTGCACAATTGGGCTCACAAAGACATTGGATTTTGGCCAAGATTGTTCTGATACAGCTGAAAGATAAGACTGTCTAAACACTATAACAGTAGGGCATTCCGATTTATAGATATATTTACCTGCTGAAATGCCTAGTAAATTGTAATAACAATAGCAGTCTTTGTTATGAAAGGCAGCAGTAGAACTAACCTGAGCAGGTATTATACAGCCAAGTAAGGGCAGTTTACTGCAGTCCTTTGTAAGATTAATTTGCATACAGAGAAAGAGGAAACAAACACTGAACAAAATTTGAAAAGCAGATTCATGTAAAACCCCAGGTTAAGTGTCAAATGAAAACTAAAAAAAAATTGTTGGTTATAGGATACCAGAATAATTCTTCAGTGCAGCCAACCAACATCACTACTCAAATGTGTACATTTGATTGGTTAGGAGCCCCTTTTTATTTGCTACTTCTTTGTTGATGAATTTTAATTGAGAGCATGCCTGCTCAATCATACAGTTTGGACACACCTTCTCATTCAATGTGATTTCATGACCATTTGCATTGGTAGGTTCTCACTGAAGGCTTCAGAACTATGAATGAACACATGTGGAGTTATGTACTTAACAAAAAAATGTGAAATAACTAAAAACATATAGCCGCCATTTGCTCAGATTACTGCTTGGCACACTCTTGGCATTCTCTCGATGAGCTTCATGAGGTAGTCATCTGCAGCAGCACTCCATCACTCTCCTTTTTGGTCAAATAGCCTCTACACAGCCTGGAGGTGTGTTTGGGGTCATTGTTCTGTTGAAAAATAAATGATCGTCCAACTAAACGCAAACCGGATGGGATGGCATGTCGCTGCAGGATGCTGTGGTAGCCATGCTGATTCAGTGTGCCTTCAATTTTGAAGAAATCCCCAAAGTGTCACCAGAAAAACACCATCACACCTCCTCCTCCTCCATGCTTCACAGTGGGAACCAGGCATGTTGGATCCATCCGTTCACCTTTTCTGTGTCTCACAAAGACACAGCAGTTGGAACCAAATATCTCAAATTAGGACTCATCAGACCAAAGCACAGATTCCCACTGGTGTCCATTCCTTGTGTTTCTTGGCCCAAACAAATCTCTTCTGCTTGTTGTTTCTCCTTTGCAGTGGTTTTCTGGCAGCTATTTGACCATGAAGGCCTGATTCTCCTCTTAAAAGTTGTTCTAGAGATGTGTCTGCTGCTAGAACTCTGCGTGGCATTTATCTGGTCTCTGATCTGAGCTGCTGATAACTTGCGTTGTCTGAGGCTGGTGACTCGGATGAACTTGTCTTCAGAAGCAGAAGTTACTCTTGGTCTTCCTTTGCTGGGTCGGTCCTCATGTGTTCCAGTTTCCTTGTAGCGCTTGATGGTTTTTGCAACTCCACTTGGGGACACATTTAAAGTTTGTTTTGTTTTGTGTGAATTTTCTGGACTGACTGACCTTCATTCCCTCAAGTAACGATGGCCACTTTTTTTTCTTTAGTTAGCTCGGTTCTCGCCATAATATGAATTTTAACAGTTGTCCAATAGGGCTGTCGGCTGTGTAGTAACCTGACTTCTGCACAACACAACTTCAGGTGACTACCTGTTAAAGTTCATCAACTGAATGCCAAGAGGGTGCCAAGCAGTAATCTGAGCACATGGTGGCTATTTTGAAGAAACTAGAATATAAAACATGTTTTCAGTTATTTCACCTTTTTTGTAAATGGTCATTGTTTTGTAAATGTAAATGGTCATGAAATAAAGAAAACACATTGAATAAGAAGGCGTGTCCAAACTTTTAGCCTGTACTGTATATTGGACCTCAATTCTGACATACTGAAGTAATGCTGATAGCAAACTGGATGATTCTAACCATACACTCTGCGATAAAAATTACTATCTATTAAAACCGACCAATGAAAGCAGTTTATCAGCATGACATCTGCGCATGCCCACATGGTACAACAGATTATATACGATTCAAATTTTTTTTTTTATCATAAAGTCATCGGACAAGTTGAACATTTTTTATTGTTTTGGGAACATCGGGCAAGTTCATAGTGTTTTACCAACCAATTAGTGCCGATGATGCTTATTAGCATATTAAGACTTCCGGCATGTTGCTGACGCTGACATGGTGGCTATTCCGCATAGCAGCCAACGTACTAGTTGTCACAATGGTGATTTTTCATTGCATTGCCTACGCCTATTTTTACTGTATCCATTAAGTTCCTTACAATACACCCCTACATCACTTCCCCTTTAAAAATCACATTGTCCGATATAAATGGCGATTAATTTCAATGACATTTCCGATGAAAAAAAAATCGTTCCAAAATTGGATTTTCCATGTGGTAGTATTTTACTGAAAATTATGATCTAAAACGACTCCGATGTCGGGATACATTGGTCGGTTTTAATAGATCGTAATTTTTATTGCAGAGTGTATGGCTAGCTTAACTGTTATAGCCAAGGCCACACTATTGTGAATGACTACTTTCTTACCCGGGTTGTAACAACTGTTTTGTTTTACATAAAATAAAACTAAACAAGTTTCTTGTTGGTAGCAATAAAAAGACATAAACATTGACAGTAATTATTGTATATGTAATAATGTCTATTCATATATATGTCTATGTATCAATGTATTAACACTTCTATGTATGTATTAAACTGTTTCAGATACAATGTTAATGGATCTAAACGTCTTGGACATTACAAGGCTGAAAAAAGCAGCAGATGGAGTAGAAAGGCAGAAGGAAATATTGGGAGGCGCGGTAGGCGTCCGCATAGTTCTGGAGGTTCAGTCCGAGACCACTACCTAAGACAGGTTTGTAGGGAACAATGTTTATAGTGAGTTACTTGATATATTTGATTGGAATTTTCATATTATAGTATTATGGATGCTTTGCAGCTACCTGGCATCTATGCCTGCAGAGAAGAAGCCTTAGGGGATTTCCAGGAGGATTCCATACCAGCACCGATGATAACACGTCTACGCCGCCAAAGTGAGAGAGAGCAAGAATTACGTCTCCTGCAAGCAAGGCAACCACCCTCACCATCTCCAATGCCCCCAGATACTCAAACGGAACCATCTTTATGGACAGTTGAAGATGTCTGGGCTTTCATACATTCTTTACCAGGTAATTATGAAGTTCAGCGTATGCGATAGGTTCCCTGTGTCTTCAGGCAGATAGAAATGGTATTTATTAAGGGATATGTGTAAGGTTTCTACTCTGTGCTTCAATTACAAAGTAAAAACTGAAGCTGAACTGCTTATTTGTGATCTGACCTTTGACAAAATATTTGTAAACGTCTTTTAAAAAGCCTGTGGATAAAACTTTACTTGCATTCTAAGCAGGTTAGTGACCTCACTCACTTCTCTGATTTTTTGGTATCTTTTTGTCTAAAATTTCAATACCAGAAACCCTCTGCGATCATTTTGAAAGAATTGTTACATTAGTGAGTAGGGTAAACAAATATTTATCTAGGTGGATAATAACATGTACAATGACAAGTGTCATGATCAAATGCGATCTGTGGCTGAAATACGGTTGGCATTTAGACACTTCACTATCACCATGGACTTACTTCTGCTGAAAGGCTAAGGCTCCACTACGGACTGATAGAAAAAGACATGCGGAAAGCATGTGTTTCTCTGACCGGAACAGCCGCGTTTCTCCTCGTCCATTGGCAGTCTATTGACTGTCAATGGTCAAAAACCGGCGTAAAAACCACACCCCATCAATGGACGTAGCCTGCGCGGGCACGCATATGAGCCACAAATTTAGGCATGGTGCAGTGCAGGCACGAAGAAGAAACTACGGTGACCCGCAGTGGAAACGGGCTCATTGGGGGTTATCAGAGCAGTTTGGGCATGTTAAAAAAAAAAAATAATAATGCGCCACATCCGCCCAAGTGGAGCCTTAAAATGCTGTGTGCATTAATTCATTTCAATAGTGGGGGAATTGCAACGCACTTCTGAGATGCATAATATGAAGGAACCCAAAAAGAGATCTAAAGGAAATTCTGTTTCACCTTTGAACTCTCCTTACCTTCCAAATTATCTACCTACTATGGAAAATGAAGTGGAAACAAAAACAGAGTTATTTAGGAATTCGGTATGCATTACACAGGTAAAATATTTAGTTGTTACAATAGCAATCCTTCCATCTTTGCAGTATCTGGTGTCTGTCTAAACATAGATCTCAATGACTCTGCAAGATGTTCAGGTGCTACAGTCAGGAGGCAGTGCTGGTCAGTTTCCCAAACCCTCCCCATTATTACATACACGATGAGAATGAGAATTTCTTTTGTCATAGCAGGAGTTGAAATTTCAATCTTTTCTTCAACCTTTAAAAGACATGTCTTCTTTTTCTTCAGATTGATTTTTTTACGTTCAGTGTGGTTTTAGCACTTATTAAAATTTCTATCAAGAAATAAAAAATCTGATTAAATTTGTTGTTTTTCTATGAGACATTTGACACTGCTTCTCATACCTCCCGGAAGGACAGAGGTAGTAGAAGTAAATAAATTAATGAATAGTTACACTTGCAGATTTGCCCAAATGTATTATAGATATATTTTTTAAAGTTTATTTAAAAATGGTAAAATCCTGGTCTGTCTGTGAAATACTGCAGGTTAAATATTCTCTTTTTCAATATGCTGTTATCTAAATTTCATACTAATTATAACTCCCCTTTTCTTCTTCAATAGCTGAGAAGATGCCTTTCTATTCGTTTTTCAAAATATTTCAGTGCAGATATTAATTTTGTCCTCTACCTTTTAACTTTTTATCTAGGCTGCCATGACATTGCTGATGAATTTAGGACACAGGAGATTGATGGACAAGCGCTTCTGTTACTGAAGGAAGACCACCTCATGAGCACAATGAATATTAAGTTAGGGCCAGCTCTGAAGATCTGTGCTCGTATTAATTCACTGAAGGAGACGTAGTATACAGCATCACGATATTGTGTGCCTGGACTGTGACAGAATGAAAGGGCTGGCAAGTAAGTTGTGCATAGTTTTGCAAACTTTGTACGTGGTATCATTGCAAACCTACCACCTTCATGGCCCTTCAAAAGTTTGAAAAGCTTTAATATTTGGCAGTATGTGTGACATTATCAAGGCATCACTGGTAATAAGGAAAAAGGCAGCAATTGTTGTATTGCAGGTGGTACATTTTAGGACATTTTATCAAATTTTAGTTCAGTACATTAATAAGCAACTGACAAAAGGTAGAGAACATAATATTTAGAGAGCATTGTAATGATGTACGTAACACAGGCAGTCATTCATGAGGTTTTTTCCACCTTTAGAATCAATTTAAACAGTTATGCTTTGGGGGACACATGCTTTCCTGAACATGAAAACACATGGGCTGCCTTATTCAAGAAAGAGGTGTTTATCCTGTTGCAGGCAGCAGATCGCTCAGTAGTGCACATCAGACTGAGTTACAATGTAGTTTCCCCTTCTAAATGTTTACCCCAAGTGTAGCTGGAAGTAAGTTTGGTGTCCCCAGAAACTTACCCCAGACACACTTAGGGATACTCGGCTATCCCCGTTAAGCAGTGTCTTACCTGTGTCTCACCTGTGTGTGGGGGGGCTGGGGCCGTGCCATTGACCTCAATTTAAAGGAGAGGATGTCTCTTTTTTTTTTTCTCTCAACACATCCCCAGTGTCATCAAAGTGGGGAGGAGGGAGGGCAGAGAATCACCATAATCCGCTGCGATTGCCTGAGGCACATCAAGTAAAATATCTTCCCAATTAACCCTCTGGGGTGTTACTGTGTGCTACACAACAGTATAAACAAGCTCTAAAATGTGTCTCAGATGTAGTCACAAGAAGACAACACTTTGTTTAGTTGGAAGAGGGACTACATGCTGAAGTTCACATGGTGGACTGCTCAATGGTCAGTACACTTTAAAATAACAATTTTATTTCAATGGGGGAAGAGTAGAGGTCAAAACGTCATACATGGCTTTAGGGAGTCAATACAATAATTTGTATTTAGAATAGCTGTCACAAAGTTATCTCACTTCTGTCCATTGACTTGCAGACATTGCAGAGAATGCATTGAGAGAAGTGAAGCAGCAACACTGACGTGACTCCTGATGCAGTAGGAAATACAAGGCCACTTTAGGGAAGGGGACGCAAGAAACCTCCACTGAATGGGAGATGTGACACAGTAAGCTCGTATCAGTTTGCTGAATATTCACTCATTTTTAACATGTCATTATTTAGTATAGCTGCTGTTATTGTAAATCTGTACGATATTTATAAGATGTTCTGTGTATTTTTATTGCACTTAAGAAGCCTGTGGCTATTTTTGTAGCTGAACTGTAAGCTATTACACTTTCTAAGTGTAACAGGATTGCTGCATCTTGTATTTCAACAGCATAGGGGATAAAGGTTGACCATCCCCTTGCACTAAGCTATTTCAATAACAAATATAACAAAACATTCAGATTCAGCCATGATCATATTTCTCAAATGTCTGCTTACATTAGAATTTTGTGATGAAGGGGAACATTTATATAGTTGGAGATTTTTTTTTTACTAATAATGTTTATTGGCTCACTGAAGTCATTAGAGAAGCAAGCTTTCAGGATATCACAGAAGCCTGAAGAAGGGATCTGTGACATCCTGAAAGCTTGCTTCTCTAATGACTTCAGTTAGCCAATAAAGGGGATCACGTGAACTCCAAAACGGTAGAACAACCTACTATATTTTTTATTACCAAGCTATATGTTTCACATATCATTTCACATATATGTGCTTTGTGCAGCATTGTGATTCTTCAGCCAGTTGCTCACTACAACAATAATGTGGTCTCTGCATACAGCTTAAAGGCTTGACATAATTTTCTGGAATTATCCAAGTTGTTAAATGGCAGAGGTGACTTAAGGTGACCATACACACATAGATGTGCGCTAAATCTAGCGCCTATCTAATGCAGCCACCCCCGTCTTCAAGTGGGATCAACTGATCCGTCTCAAAGACAGGTCTGTCGAACAAGTAACATGTCCATTAATCCTGTTCAAATATCATTTGGGTCCCGATCCAAAGGATTAACCGGGAATCAAGCACCTAAATTGGTGCGCCTTGATTCTTGTCCAAGCGACGCTGCACTTGAACGGGTCATCTGTTTAACCATGTATGGGGATCTTAAGTGTTAGTAAACTTTAACTCTTAACCATTGGAAATAACTTCACTGCAAAGTAGATGTCTTAAACAATATGCCTATTTTATAGTTTGATGGTAAAAAAACATATCTGTGTGAGGATTATAAAATTCATTAAAAAAATCTGACTTTATCTGTAGCTTGAACAATACCTATTAGAAATGGGCAAATGCTTTCAGCAAGTACGACAGGCACCGAGCAACATGCCCAGGAAAAAATAAACTTTTAGAGAATACATTTAATATAAAATATAGAGAATTCATTTTCAAAATACTTTTGTGCAAGTAATACTATGAGACAGAATTTAACAATAAACTGAATGTATTGGAAAACATAACCAAAGCAGTATCCAATATTTAGTGTTATGTGTAAGCTTGTGACTATATTTCTGCCATGTCACTTGTCTGCTGTGCTGTGCAGGTATTTACATAAGCTAAACCCCAGAGAATCACCTCTGCTGTAGGTAACTATAGGTTACTAAATAAATGAAATGTAGACTCGACTTACCAGTTTTTCAGAAATGTGTGCTGATGTATGATGTTACAAGGAAGAGAGCGCACATTATTTTTCCACAAAACAAACATCTGCAAATGGTCGCAGTCCCTGACAAAGCTGTGAACAGAGTGCGTGTGATTACCTTTTTGTTTTTATGGATTTATAGCATGCCATCTGATCTTTCTCTAGGCTTTAATTATAAATAAGATTTAACATGATGACACCTGTATACTATATACCAGTATATACAGTGGAGGAAATAATTATTTGACCCCTCACTGATTTTGTAAGTTTGTCC
>CM070035.1:53825471-53845711 GCA_036250615.1 Ptychadena robeensis | reverse complement strand
GTTTGACCTCTGTGCTTGCAAACAAGGGTTTTTCCACCAAGTATTTAGTCTTTTTTTGTTTTTTGTTTTTGTTCTTTTATTTAAAGTAATTTTTTCGATTTTCCTTTTGATGTGCTATCTGCCACTGTTACAATAAACCTACCATTGAAATGATACTGTTCTGAGACTTTTCATTTCTTTGTCATTGGACAAACTTACAAAATCAGTGAGGGGTCAAATAATTATTTCCTCCACTGTAGTTCAGGTCAGGCATATCAAATTTGAAAAAAACAAACCAGGAGGGTGAGGATTATTGATTTGCCCTTGAACCCATTGGGCTTCAGACATGAAGTAAAGGGGCCACAAAAAAAAACATTTTGACATGTCTGGTTTTAACAATGAAACCTTAATTGAAAGGAATCTAAGGCCAAGTCTCCACTGCATCAAAACTCCCACATTACAGATGTGAAAAACAGTGCAACAAAGTGCCATAGGGCAACTAGTATTAGTCGTGTTAAAATGGAGTTAACATAGTGTTAATGAAATTGTCCAAAATGCAGTGTAAAACATGCATGTGTAACATGTCCTAGAGTAGAGGTAGTTCATGTATAAATCCCCCTTGTTAAGGTAGGGGGCCTTATCCTCAACCTGGGCAGTGTTGTGAGGGTCTAAGGGTGGGGGACTCTTTGAGGATCCATTCCTAGGTGGGGGGGGGGGGGGGGGGGGGGTTGTAATAAAATAGCCTAGAA
Organism: Ptychadena robeensis; assembly: GCA_036250615.1. NCBI lineage: Eukaryota > Metazoa > Chordata > Amphibia > Anura > Ptychadenidae > Ptychadena > Ptychadena robeensis. The sequence goes on along the minus strand of CM070035.1, from coordinate 53,844,983 downwards.
ATAAAATCCCTCACATACATTTTAAATCCTTGTTAAATTCTGCCCTTCCACATACTGCTTGCACAGTTCACCTGGCACAGACACCGTATGTAAACATTATCCAAGGTGCTGGTCACAGTGTGTACAGCTTCATTTCCACAGAGGAAATAAAAACGTACAAAACAAATAGTTTTAGTGGCTTCTAACAAGCAGATTTTTGCTGCTGAATCTGTACCTTTTGTCACAGAGAGGTGAATTACTACTCGCTAGGCTGTGTGTCTCAATCGATTTCTGACATGTGTATTTTACATTCGGTGTGATCATTTTAATATTTGTTTTGTATGTTTTTCTGAAAACGTCTGTGGTGGAGAAGAGGCAAGGCCACTAGTTAATTGAAATTGTCTAGATAAATGCAGTGCAGTATCACTCCTTACAATATAATCATGGCTTGATTCCAATATCCTATAATACACTCCTTCACTTTTACCGCTCTCAAGAAAAGGTGCTGCAAAGTCATGGAGTGTGGCGGTAGAGTTGACAAATGGCAGTTAGTATAATGATAAACGCTAATTCTAAAATCAAATACTAATTTATAATGAATGTGGATTGACTTGCTTACTGGCTAGTTATATTTTTTTATAGATCTCCTGTATGTGCTACTGCTGGTGGGCAGACCTAGTAACGTGGATAGAGAGATCTTACTCTCCACTAGAACCCACCAGAACTTAAACGATTATATGCCAACATGTCTGTCCTTCCAGAGGACCTATCCTAAATTGCTTGCCCCCAACAGAACCAGCAGTAAAGGCCCCCATACACGGGTCAGATTCCTGTCTGATTCCGGTCCGATCGATTCCGGGCGCGTGCACGCCAAACGATCGTGCCGGAATCGCGTGCAGCCCACCTTGTCCGATCGATCAGGTCCGTCCGTTCCGGGGCTCAGAATCGGATCCGACAGAGAACCAACATGTTGGTTCCATCAGATGGATTCTGCACAAATCAGGGGGAGTTGCCATTTGTGAGGTGGACAATCGGACACGGATCCGTCCCGGAATCAGCTGGACAAGGTGGTATGCAGCGATCGGATCACTTAATTGGCCGCTCGATCGGAGCTCCGAGTCCCGCTGAGATCGCCGGAATCGATCGGATGGGTGATCGAGCGGACATGGAATCCGACACGTGTATGGCTAGCTTAACACACATCTGCTATCATTCTTACATCATATGTAGGACTGCCCATATATCATACATTTGTGAATATGTTTTGGAAGTTTGAAAAGATCAGCGCTTATGACAAAGAGTGTTTACTCACTTGTGAGCAATCACTTTACTTAAGCAGGGAACAGACGGCTCGATATTCGAGCGGTCCGATTTTCCTTGCAGCAGCATGGTGACGTCATCACACTGCTGTCAGATATCGGAGGAGCTGGAGAGACAGCTCTGGGATGGCCGCATAAGATATGTGCCCAATAGATGACTGAGCGTGCATGGCGCTCGAAGAGGCCAACGATCTGGCCCATATCTACATATGTGTACCCAGCTTTAATTTTAGTGTTGTAAACAAATAATATTGCGGGCAAGAGGTTAAAAGTGAGAGATGAATGACTGTTATACATTGCGGTGTTAAATGTTCTGGGTATGTGTGGTGTTTACATAGATACATACATACAGACATACATAGGGCTTGTTTCCATTATATGTCGGGACCCCTACGCTAAGCGTATACGCTTAGCAGGGGTCCCGACGTATCCCACAGGGATTGCCTGCCGGCGGATGATCTGTTTACACATCGGATCGGCTCGGCGCAATGAAGACAGAGTCTCCGCCGAGCAGGTAAGTCTATCTGTTACGTTGGGACCTCCTGCTAGCGGAGGGGTCCCAAGGCAATGGAAACAAAACCATACTCAGCAGGAGTAAAAACTAAAATAAAGATTCAGATTTAACTCAAGTGAAGCCTTTGCATATATCCCCAATCAACTATTTGGGTATAATCCAAATTTTAATCTAGAGGCTGAATTATGAATTGCATTACTTTTAAGTATTATTCTGTTTTTTTACACTTCATTCATTGAACACGGAGTACTATTAGTCAATCATTATCCCACTTTCTTCTGGTCAAATTGAGGTTAACTGAACAAATCTGGATGTATCCATAGAAGATGCTTCTGTGTAGGATCATTTATGGAAGGTAAATAAGCAAACCCATTAGAAAAATTGCAATGGGTTTTAATATAAACAATAAAGCAACACTACACTTTCACAATTGTTGTGAAGCCAGCATCCAAAATCTGACAGGAAAGAAAACAGCAGGAAAGTAACGAGAACCTACCAACACAGGTAACAGATTACCAGGGGTGTGGGGACTTTTAAGACTTCGCTTGTAGGTTTAGGTAGAGAAAATAAGAGTAGTAAAAGTTCGCAAGTTTAATCACAGCAATAAAATACACATCAGACATAACATCTTATATCTGCATAAACTGTCCTGCCATATATCTACATGCATAGGGACATAATAGCAAGGCATTGGGTTCAGCCCTGACGCATGTTTTGTCTTGAATGACTTCCCCAGGGGGTTCTCTGATAACACAACAAGTAATCATCATACCATGATCATCAGAGTATCCATAAAGCTGGGCATACACGCACCAATTCCTGCACGAAAAAAATTATTATGAGACTAAAAGCCATATAAGTGTGATAGTGAAAAGTACATTAAGTGATGAATATGGAGTGTATGAGTGAGTCAGGGATTCATGGTAATATACCTGTCCAGGAGTTTTAAGGGTGAATTCTAACAATCATATTCCTAGTAATGCTGAAAGTAATAGAAGATGCCAGACGATGCAAGAGGATCAGAGTAAAGGTAATGATAATATAAACTTAAATAAGTAGTCAATGCTTGTAACAATCGCAGCGAGTCACCCATCTCTTCCATCCACCCTGGTCAGCTGTACACCCAACAATGTGTGGCTAGTCTATGAGCTCTCCACCAGCCTGGCAGTGGGCGCACGTCAAGGGACTTGATGTCGTCGGCGCGGTGTACGGACATCACAGAGCATCCCTGTTGCCTAGACAACAGCCAGCGAGCATTGAGGGGACAGAGAGCTCATGAACTCATTGAGGAAGTAATTCAAGACAAAACACACATCAGGGTTGAACCCACGCGTCATGTGTATGGCTTACTATTATATCCCTATGCATGTAGATCTATGGTTGGGACAGTTTATGCAGATATAAGGTGTTATGTCTGAGGTTCATGTTATTGCTGTGATGAAACTTGTGAACTTTTACCATTATTTTTTCTACCTAAACCTACAACCTTTAAATTCCCCACGCCTCTGGTCCCTAAGGGGAGATCTAGGTTCTCCCTTGTGTTTTATTTTAAATATAAATTCTTATTTTATGGACACATCTTTATTATAAAGTCCATTGTCATTTTATAGAAACTGCTTGTTTTGATGTTTTGATTTCAACGTCAGTCTCATATAAAACTTTAGAGCAAGTATAACTTTGTACAATGATGGTAATCACTGCGGCTTACGTGTATCTTGCTGCTTTTATCTGTATTACACACTTCCTGTATTTGTATTGTGCTGCCATTTGGCTTTTGGCTAAGTGGATCACCTTGACTGCAGTATCGTTATCTGTACTGAAATGTTAACAGATTGTGATTAAGGTACTTTATCAATAAAACTCTTTCTGGCACTAAGTGTGAATAACTTCATGTTTGTGGTATTTGTTTTTTTAGCTGTTCTCTTCATTTATAAAATAGGCCTACAATTTTAAAATAATGTATGCTACTTCCATTAGCACTTGCGTGGTACTTAAAAAGCTGGATCCAATGCAATGACAAATAAATTATTTAATCTGCCACATTGTGTATATACTGTAAGATTAGATAACTCTAGTCATGTCACTGCAAGTACAGAGCCTCAGCAGTGTGGAAATAACTTTCTTAAAGCCTGCCATACACACCGATGTGTGTAGCAGACTAGTCCCGATATCTTTCCGGGAGGCTAATGTGATGCTCACTTAGCCTCCCGTTGCATTATGGTGGCCCCTTCAATTCGAGCTGGGCACCCTTTGTTGTGCCGGCCATAAGCTGCAATGGAAGACGCAGCTTCATGTCAGCTTATGGTTCATCAGGCTTTCAATCGGTTCCGAGAGAATATCGGAGCATTGATCCGTTCTCTGGCCGCCGAGAGAATTGGGGTGCGACAGGGATTCAGTGTGGTGCACAATTGCCGTATTAGCGGCCGTGTTTTAAAACAAAACATGACCGCTGGTGCACACGCGCCCGTCTGTCAGAATTAAAAATCGGCCAGCTTATCGGCATGTGTATGGCTAGTCATTAGCTAGCCATACACTCCTGAGAATTAAAATTACGGATCCATTAAAACAGACCAATGTACTCCCGACGGCGGTATCGTTTGGATCGTTAATATTCGGCAAAAAAAGCTACCACATTGAAAATCCAATTTAACGATCGATTTTTTTTTTTTTTCTTTTGACGAGGATTCATCGAAATTAATTGGCGTTTATAATCGGCCATTAGGATTATTTTTTTTTTTTTTAAGGGAAGCCTCGCATTATAGGTCGGTAACCTATGACAAAACATAGTGACTTTTCCCGATGTTCCCAGACCAATAAAAAATTTTCAACATGTCGCAATAAATTACGATCGTAAAAAACGGCAATTACGATCGTATTTTTTAATCAGTTGTAGCCAGTGGACGATGTGTCAGATTTCAGGACTAGAAAAATGCTTTCACACATTGGTCGGTTTTAATGGATCGTAATTTTAATCTCAGAGTGTATGGCCAGCATAACCCTACAACACATCTATAGTTACAATATCTATAGGTATCCATTTCTTCTTCACTTGCAATATATAGTCAGATAGAGCTGAATAGTGAAGCTCACATTTATACTTTAAACTTTACCGTTCATGGGTTCTTGGCCAAGTCACTGAAATTTGTATAAGTAATCCACCAGATGCAGCTTCTCATTTCCTACATACCTGGTTCCTTTCATTTACAATTAAGGCCTCTGGACAAATGCCAGTGTTTCCTTGCTGGAACTTTCCAAACTTTCATTGTCATTTTTATCTATAGTCAAGCATTCACTTATGCTGGGCATACACATAGCGAGCAGGTCAGACAGACCTACTCCGATGTGTGCCGAGATGCTAACGTGATGAGGGCCCCTTCAATCGGCCGGGCACCCTTTGTGTGCCGGCCATAAGCTGCAACGAAGACGCCGTCTTCATTGCAGCTTATGGCATCGGCTTCCATCGGCCAGAGATTATCGGACATGTCCGTTCTCTGCCCGGCCGAGCTGTGGGGCGACAGGGATCTGTCGCCCCATGTGGGCACATGCCGATTAGCGGCCGATTTTTAACCTGACCGACGGGCATCCAAATTTTCTTACATTTCACCAGCCGATCACACAGAGCATTCACAGCTGCCAGTGTCTGTAAACCAGCGACCACCCAGACAGGTAAGTGGGACCCTGACTTGAGTATAAGCCAAGTGGGGATGTTTCAGCACATTCTTTGTGCTGAAAAACTTATCTTATACTTAGTACATACAGTATCCGCTAGGCTTTATTTTCTGTCACATGTCAAAGTACAAATTAAGTACCAAAATAACAGTAAGGGTAAAGGTTTTTTTTTTGCATAAATAGACAAAGTGCAAACTTTAAGAAAAATCTATTTCAAGTTTCTTTATTCTTTATGACCTGAGCAATTTCACATATAAAAAAAATTAAGGAGAAAATCCAGATATATACACATATGTTTCAAACAGTCATAACCACAGGTGGCAGCTCACTGAGTAAAGAAATGTCTTTGTTGTGGTCAGCATCTTTGAAAGGCAGTGCACAATATTTCCACCCAACGAATGGGTCTGCAGCAAAAGTATCCTCAGTCACTGGTATATCAGGATACTTAAGTGCTAAAGACACGGCTATTAGGAAACTGTTTATAAAATATATCCAAGGGACATTCATATCCATGTACGCCGGGATGTGAGCACACAGTGCAAATATCATCATCTGTAAAACAACAAAGGGACCCCACGTTCCCAAAAATGAGAACAAGAGAGAAGCAAAGAAAGTCTTTCGTCCTTGAATGGGCCATTGGTCTCCAGAGGGTAATGAGAACAATACCACGGTGTTGTTGGCATAGGAAATAACCTTGAATGACTTTAAGAAGGACACAATCTCACGGCTGCACACAGCAAGAACCAGGAAAACGGTGAAAACCAGAGCTCCCGATAAGATGAAACTTTGCTGGCTCACATAGAATATGCACACGTATGCCGAATCATAGCTGCCCACTGCTGAAGAGTCCATCGGAGATCGAAGAACATAGACAAAGGCTGTAATCCATAATAGCAGCACATATATAGTATATAGTAGTCCAGGACAAATTCCTGAGATTTTCAGAGACCTCACTATAGTCAAGTAGTAATCCATCCCGGATATCAAGAAAATAGGAATGTGCAATATGCCATACGTGTGAGATGTGATCTGGGTAAAAAGACAAATGTGGTAACTGGTGAAGCGAACTCCTAGTATACAGAAGTCTTGGAAGTACTGGATGACAGCAATTACAAGGAGGAAAGCAAAGTCCACAGCAGCAAGAGAGACACAGAAATAGCCCAAAAAGCTGGCGCTCACATTCTGTTGCCTTGCCCCAAAAATGAAGATGTTCATGACTACTTTTCCTGCTATGATTAGGAGGAGTATACAGCTGGGTTCCAGTGTCCATGGCTCCCTCAGCTGAACTGAATGTCCATTCATTACATCCAAATCAGATGTGTTGTCTGCATTTGATATGCTGGTAAACAAAGTCTTATCAGGCATGGTGAGATGGAAGGATGGGCTATCTTCTTCACAGCTTCTTCTTTCTGAAAAGATACAACAGGTTACATTATGGTACAAAAAAAGGGTTTCCTATACAAAACACATGCAGTAATGGATGTAGCGATATTGACATATCACCCAGGAACTGGCAGACCATCAAGTACTCTGCCCTCACTATGAATGACTGACCTTGTAAAAATAATCTATAAAAATATATATGGCCTCTAAAGACCATGAGCTGAATCCTGGGTCATGTGGCCAAAGCTACAGAGAAAAAATCTGTTACAATAAAAATATATCTGAAGCCAAATATTTGGACTAGACACGGACACAATTTTATTCTTGCACGCTAACCGCAGGTGGCTGATCGCATGCGATTGACCACACGATTATTGAAACTAACGCCCAGCACATAAAGGGTGCTCGCCGATGCTGTCAGCAATAAAGAGCAGCGTGATAACATCATCATGCTGCACTCCATGGCTGATCTGTGCTGCTCTGACAGCCCCAACTCAGTATGTGTGTGGGGGCCTTAACTTAATTAATTGTCATTTGAAGTCTATGACACTCTGTCAGATTGACAAATATCTCTATGGGCAGGCAGTTCCTTTGACCTCATGACTGTTCTAATTTGCATTACCAGCTATAAGGCCTTGTAAAGAGAAATGTAAGTCTTTCAAAATCATACCCAATCAATGTTTTTATTTTTCTATTAGAGAAAAGGTACCTGAAATGAATATCATGTGTTGTTGTCAAAAAATACAATGCTTGTTAAAAAGGTCCAAATACCTATTGTCTTAAAATAATGATAAATAAAAAGAAGACATTAAAGTCCATTTTGCCACCTGGTTGCAAAACAAATATGACAAAGGTAAAAAAAAAAAAAAAAAAAAAAAAAAAAAAAAAAAGGGGGGAGGGGGTCACAAAACTTTCTCAAACGACATCTCATTGTGAGGGTGTGTGATCAGCCCAAGGGTAAGGCAGCACACCAGTCTGGCCTGCTAGACAAGGTTACACAGCATGGTGTTCATAAAGGTGCATATTGAGTGCTTTATCGAGGCGACTACATGAGTAGAACCAAAAATGTATATTCTAGTTCCTGTAATTCTGGCAATTCCTGTGTTTCCATCAAGTCTTGGAATTCCATAAATGTTATTCAGAATCTTTAAAAAAATGCTAATAGGCAGAATATTTACAGTCTTCACATTCTCCAGGTCAAGTGACCATTTATTCAAAGCATGGTTACCGCCCATTAAGCCAATTGTACTAGACAGAAGAGTGCCATCACCCTCAGTGCCACCAAACAGTTCTGACTTGTAGGAACATGAACTCCATATAACCTATTAGAGTTAACTGTGATATCGGTCACCTGCAGGTTACACTGCCATGGATCAGATCGGTTTTTTTCAGCCAATGCCCAGCTAAAACCTCCACACCTGGACATTTTACTAAAATACAGGACTCAGACCAGGCCACCTTTTTCTGCTGTTCATGGTTTTGACTTAGAAAGCCACTATAAAAAGGCATAGGATTATCAGAGGTTGCCAGTTCAGCATGGAAACTATGACCAGGCATGTGGCTTAACACAAAGCTACGTGATGTGTTCCACAGTGACTAGTTTCTGTTAGGCCCTGAATGATGTCTACGTGTCACCCACATTTGGGCTGTGTCCCCTTTAAGGTTATACTAAGGATGCTGGATGGACACAGTGCAGCATTCTAATAGCAGTCTGGGGACTGCAACATTGTGATGCTACTAAAAGGGCCTGGACTGTGGAATACGGTAGTAGGATGGTTGGGAGGGTGTCCTATTCACCCCACCCAGTACCTGGGCTGCATAGGTCCGGTGATTTCGTCAGGGGAAAGGCTCGTGGTCTTGCTAAAAAACATTTGTGGGGAAAGAAAGCTGGATTGCTTTCCTCTTTGCCGCCCCCCCAAGTGCACAGACCACATACATACAGGACATTTCTCCAAAAATACTGGCCTTATATGATGCTCCTACCAACCCATCTATCCATCACAATCTTGCCCTTGTCAGTCACTTGGGTCCTTATTTGGGGCACTGCTTCCAAAATATTCATTCACTTGCAGCCAAATATATCTCTTGATGCCACTGCGGCTGACCACTGAACTGCGTGCGCACAGATTATAGGAATTTACATCTTATTTTAATGTGTATCTAAAGAAAAGTCACACATAACCATAGCTGAAATACCAGTAGTTGTCCATGACTTCCCAGAACTTGCCTACCAATAATTAGTACGGTCTTTTAAAATTGTCAACAATGTGATCTGTGAAGAGTTACGTTACCATGTCAGGGAAGGGATAGGGACATTAGCTGGTTATATTGTTAAAAATCCATCCTAAACAAGTTGCTTATATAAAGCAGAGAAGTTAAAATGCCTCCAATTTTGCTGTTAATAAAACAAATACCCTTTAAGTAATATGGAAGAATAAAACCATGTTAGTTATTTTTTCAAGAACACCATCAAAAGAACCCATTTCAAATACACAACAAGCTACAAATCTGCCATATTGAACACAATACAAAGGAAAGGCAAGCAGCTCGGTGCCTTGCACCTTAATGCAGTTGCTTAATCTATTACCTATGCAAAGCTTTCAAAAATCTAGAAACATAGTGAGACACCAAATAGGAGTGGGCAAAATGTGCTCATTGTGGTCCCAAGGTTAATGTCTGAGAATATACAGTCGAGCCCAGTAAAAGTTACTTTTATTCAACCAGCAAGTTATTTTTTGATGGGAAATGACATAGGTGTCTCCTTAAATATAATAAGACGATGTACAAGAGGCATTTTTGTGGAAAAAAAAATTTAATTTCTCAACTTTTATTTACATTTCAGCAAAAAGTGTCATGTTCAAAATAATTCATACCCTTCACAAACTGTCACACTCTCTGGGAAAATTCAAAGTTCTAAGCCATTCTAAATAGTCCAAGCTGTTCTAAAGCATCCTAATGCAAAGTTTTAATAAAAAAGCGGTTTCTTACTGTGGAAAATTTCAGAGGCCATGGTCAGAAGCCAAAAGTGACACCTGTGCTGGCCAGGAGGATAGTGAGAGAGCAGGAAAAGAATCCAAGGATCACCACCAAGGCCATCCTGGTCAACATGGGCTCTGCTGGTGGTTTAAGGCAGACAATACAACTGACACTGCTGGGTTCCACAGATGCAGACCAAGGACGACCCCCTTCTCCAAATAAGGCACACAAAAGCTTGGCCTTTGCAAATGCCCATCTGGACAAAGAAGACTTCTGGTCTTCTGTGTTATGGTCAGATGAAACAAAACTTTTATTGTTTGGTCACAATGATGTTTTCTTCATTTGGTGTAAAAAAGGAGAAGCCTTCAACCCAAAGAACACCATCCCCACTGTCACACATGGTGGTGGGAACCTAATGCTTTGGGGGCGTTTTTCAGCCAATGGACCAAGGAACCTGATCACAGCAAACGCCACCATGAAAAAAAAAGGCAATACATGAGGATTCTCAATGACAACATCAGGCAGTCCACAGAGAAACTTGGCCTTGGGCACCAGTGGACATATCAGCATGACAATGACCCAAAACACACAGCAAAAGTGGTGAAGAACTGGTTAGCAGACAACATTAACGTTTTGCAGTGGCCCGACTTAAATAACTTGTTGGTTGAATAAAAGTAACTTTATATCAAAATTTGCCAGGGGTGTGAAAAATGATGGGCTCGACTGTAGAAATCCATCTAACAAGTTAATCTATTATCCAATCACCTGCTACACGTTATTATCACTAGAATGCATGTTCTCTTCATCTGTACTTTTTTTTGTATTCCAAATCTGCAGGCTGTTCCTTAAAAAAAAGAAAAGAAAAAAACCTACAATGTGTAAAATGTAAAAGATGAAATTAAAGTTTTCCACCATTTAAAAAGTTAATTGGATTTTTAGTACCCTATGCAGTGCTACAGTTTCTTCTGAACTGTTTCTCCATCACTTTTACAGGACATAAACAGAAAATGAGCATTGGAACAGAAATACAACTAAAATCTGTTTTGCTCATCCAAATTTAGATTTAGTATAGAATGTGAAAAATAAACAAGTATAACACACAAAAGATTAGCGTACAAAGTAAAGAAAAATGTTATGAAAACAAAACTTGTGTATTGTGGGTCAGGCCACGGCCCTTTCAGAATTTTGATAGGCCCAACCTGAAATATAATAAAGCAGTTTAAATAGAATACAAACATTTTATGTGTAATAGCTTTTAGATATGTTCTAGATAGCATTTATTATTATTGAAAATAGAAGTCAGTCCAAGTAAAGCCGCCCATACACCTTACAATCTTTCCATACAATTTCTGTACAATCAACTTTTCTTCTACCAAAACCATGTAATATGAGGATCTTTATAATCCTTCCAATCATTATGTATTCTATCAGGGAGGGGACTATACTACATAGTTGTTGGTAGATCTAATGGAAATAGTATGGAACGATCTAAAGGTGTATGGGGGGGGGGGGACTTAATGCCTGCCATACACATGCCGATAAGCGGCCGATTTTTCACCTGACCGACGGCCGCTAATCGGCATGTGCCCACATGGGGCGACAGATCCCTGTCGCCCCACAGCTCGGCCAGCCAGAGAACGGACATGCACGATATTCTCTGGCCGATGGAGGCCAATGCCATTAGCTTCAATGAAGACCGGGGCCCCATAATGCACTGGGGTGAAAACGTGATGACGTCATCACGTTTGCATTCCGGTGCATATCGGAGTAGGTCTGTCTGACCTACTCGCGGTGTGTATGGCAGCCTTAAGAAATTTTGAACCAGGTTAGATTTTTACTGCAAGGGGCTGAGAAAAACCCACATGTAACTACACACTTAAGTAACATTAAATCAATACTCATAGACTCTTAAACTTTAACCATTGCTAAAACATCCACAAATATACTGAGCTGTATACAGTTTATCAGGGTTAAAGATTACAGTGAAGACTTGATAGCAAGAGACACAGAGAATGTAAATGGGAACAATTGTTGATGCACAGACATTTCTTAAATTAACTTTAGAAAAGCAAAAATCAAGAATGTGATGCGTGCAGAGGAAGCCATGGCTTGTAGGGAAGTACATGGCTGTGTGAAAATAAATGTGGTCACACAAACACACAACAGCTGCCATCTCTGTCCAGATAAGTTACTCTGATTGCACTAACCGATTCTCACTCCCTTATCTTGCACCATGTGTACCAGTCAGGGGTGTGTGTGTGTGTGTGTGTGTGTGTGTGTGTGTGTGTGTATCATCAGTAACTACTCTGTACACATTAAGAAGTGAATGTGGGACACACACACATGACCCAAGGCACACTCCTAAAACATTTGTGTACCTGGATCTGGCGATATCTCCAGTGTAATACTAGAAACTTGAACACAACATAGGTTGGTATACTTTGCAAAATACCACCATCATACAGTTAAAATAAATCCACCATGTTAACTGTGGTACATGCGATTTAAAGTAGACTGAAGAACAATCTCACAGCAACACACACACATGCACATACACACAATGCCACTCCAGATAATTCACTTTAAATGTGCAGGAACTTTCAGCATGCTCGAAGCTTAGACACAACAAACCATCAAAAATGGACCACACGACTGCTCATAGATGAAAATTAAAAAATCTTTTATTTTGTCTCAAATCCCGACAGAGACATCATACCCTGTTTCCCCCAAAATAAGGCATCTTCTGAAAATAAGGCATCCGTACACCCGTACAATATAAGGCATCCCCCTGAAAATAAGCCCCCCCCCCCAGACACACTGTACTGCAAGGGGTTACTAAAATGGTAATCACCCCTCCGATTCCCCCCTGTGGCATTTTAAGTGATCCCCCCCACCCTGATAACCCAGTGCTGTATTCTTCATGGAAAAATAAGACATCCCCTGAAAATAAGACATAGGGCATCTTTGGGCGCAAAAATTTATATAAAGACATGGTCTTATTTTCGAGGAAACAGGGTAGCTTAAGAGAATGTAAACTCTGATGCCAGAAACCACAAACCAAGTCACAGAGGAACCAGTAGTTAAATGCTCAGTGTGTGGGATTTTTTTTCAGTCTATAGGACAGGAAACACAAACTGCTCATATCCATTGAACTGCTTTATTTACAATTTAGGACACCTACTTCTAAATAAAGACACACTAACCCTCATTTATAAAACTACCAACAAGGGTTTAACAAACTAAAGCTGGCCATACACGGGGTGATTAAGCAGTGATTGTTCAGGAATCGAATGCAGCCCACCTGGAGCAATCAATCCCGCTCCAAGGGTCCCTGTTCAAAGTATTGGCTAGGAATCTATTGTCAAAGGTGGTGTGAATCTATTCACTGAACAATTTTTGTTGCGTTACCAAGTTGCGATCGATGGTGCGGGAATCGCATGGTTTATGGGCAGCTAGAAGCTGAGACGTATCAAAAAGTCCAGCATTAGATCTGGAACATGTATAACATATTGGTGCACAATCCTATTCCCTTATTCTGGTCACAATCATTTGTTGTACGTGCCCACGTTCCCCACAGTCGGTGCGTGCTGAACACAGGAAAAAGACGCAATGGACACAAGCCCTCATAGTTTCCCACTGCTGGGGACAATGGTCAGTCAATAGTGCCTATGTGAACTGCAAATAGGGGATGTGCCAATACTCAAATATTTATTATGCATTAAATTAGTTAATGTCTATAACATATAAAGTATATAAATATGATACAATTTGATTCTCTAATTGTATGTTTAATACTTTGTAGATCATGTTGTTTATAGTTTGAACCCCATTTTTAAAAAGTTTATGGACAATGATCCAAAAAAGTGGGTATATCTCCAGTGAGGACCCTGACCATCAACACCTCCCATACGGCAACCAGGAGCGTAGCTTGGGGTAGATTTATCGGTATCCTAAACTACACTCAGGATAGATTAGCTTTTTCTCCAGATGAGCCCTTGCTGTCCTCCAGCATCAGCGTTCTGCTTGCTCATGCATCACATCCCAGCTGTCATTCAGAACGCCGGATTTAGATCGATTTATATTGCTTTTGGTCGATCGTACCAGTAGGCAGGAATCGGACGGAAATATCGAGCCTCAAGCAAATGCAGACAACACATACAGACCATCATACACATGTTCTAAAAGACCAGGCTTTCCTTTTTCACTTCACATTGCTCATCAGATACACAGCCTTGGTCACTCATATACTTCTAAACAATGTTTTTTACGTCACTGCTTCCTAAAGGTGGGTTTACACATGTAGATTTTTTTCGTTTAATCAATGAAGAACAAACATTTTTTTGGTTGATTGAACAGAAATCAAGAATGGTCAATTCGTTAGATGGATAGATTTTGTCCGACTTCGACCAAAAAATCGTTGTAAAGGGTCATCGAACTTGTTGGAAAATGTATCTGTTGTTGTCATTTCAAATGTATTTTCATTGGATCTCTGGATGGACGAACAAAAAAAAAATAATCTAATGTTACATTCGATAAATGAATGAACGATGTTTGACAACGACATCGAACAAAAAATCGAATAGGCAGTTGATTGAAGAGAAAATCTACCTGTGTAAACCCACCTTAATATATTCCCCATTTGACAGGTGTAATCAGATGATTCATGTCTTTCAATGTATTTGTTAGTGCTTTGAATGCGCTAGGCTATCAGTGTTCCTAGTAACTACATGCTGAATATACAGCACCCAGCCTTGTAGGAAAACACTGACAATTCTAGCTGCCAATGTTGTCAGGCACGGCAAGGGAGAGAAAGAGGTCTAGATTTGTCAGCCCAGCTTATCATGATCAATTCTCTCAATAATCAACCAGCACATAATCGTGACGCGAGACTGACATTTACATCTATTAAACTATTTATTTGGCCTTCTTGTAGCTTAGGCCTATACAATTCAAAAGCAGTGACACAGTCAGGCTTCACTTAAAAAAATGGCAGTACCAAGAATACTTCGGATTATCATTTATTTTTTTAGACTACTGATCATTTTCAATTGTTGGGATTGAAAGGAATCTATGATCCATGAATTTCTATTGGACCATTTACCATATTCAAATGTGTCCATGAGTGTACTGTAGATAAATAGGAAAGTAAACATCTCTTATATGTTGGAAGACTACAAAGTTAGAAGCTGAAGAAATCTGTTTTCATTTGTTTCTCTGGGTCTCCTCCCTCTTCTCTCAGCAGCAATCAGGTGTAGGGGAGGAGGCATTTGGCAAAAACAACAGGTTTGTGCCTTAGGCTGTGTTTCCACATCAGGATCAGGTGCGATCCTAATCGCAGGTGGAGAATGCTCGGGAGTTTTCGCTGCTGCGATCTGGAGCGTTTTTTACAACATTTTCTAGCTGTGCTCGATCGCCCCTGATCGTGTCCATAGAGAATGAATGGAGCTGCCTAAAAATTTTTTTGAATGTGTCCATTCATGTCAATGGGTGCGATCAAAAACACAGTAGGGTGGTGTTCAAAATGCAGATTGCGGGCGATCGCTTGTGTGGAACCATGGAGCCTATTGACTTTAATGGCCACGATTAAAAAGTAGGTGATCGCAGCCTTACATGGCAGATCCAGAAGTTGAACGAGTCTATATTCTAGAATGGATTTGGTCAAAACCACACACAGAGCGATCTAGGATTGGCCTGAAGATCATGCATTAAGAAAAAGGTTTCATCACCTTAAAAAAAGAAAAGGGGAAGAGAACCTAAGAAAAAAAACAGTTCATTTACCAAACTGAAGTGAATGCTACACTTTAACCCCTTGATACTATCCTCCAAACCCCAGTGACTCTCAGCTTTGATCTGTGGTTAGAGCTATGTCTCTAGGTCTGAGTTATTTTCCCTTAATAACTATGGGGATCCAGTGCTAGATGCGTTGTTAACCACCCCCCCCCCCCCCCCCCCCCCCCCCCCACACACACACAATTAATCTAGAGTATCTAGAAGATCAGTGCAGAGCGAATCTAGAGCCCTTTTGGTAATATAGAGCATTGTTCTTCCATGGAGGAACCACCGATGATCCTTAGGGCACAAGGGACCATGGGAGGTTAGATGTCACTTCTGACGTCTACCTTCCCATGTCCCCACAGCCAGCTTAATCTAAATGGGGTGACTCAGAACACAGGATTCAGATCTGGATTAGTGGAGAGAGACCAGAAAAGTCTTGCTCCTCCATCTTCTAGCCTGGAGTGTGGGAGCGAGCATGGCAGGAGAGGTATTTATTTTTGTAGTTTTATGGGTTGCTGTACCTGGATAAAGACCCGATGTAAGGGAGTTGTGTATACATGTTTATTTACATCCGCTTTAATATCTGTATTCAATAAACTCCAGTTTGATAAATAGCATGTCTGATGAAAAGCTTATCAGTAAGGCTATAATCCCACTTAGGTGATCAGTCGCAGTGTGGACGCAATTTTATGCACATGCTGTGATTGTGGCTGATCGCTTTCATTTAGTTCAATGGGCTTGTCCCCACTTCAACTAATGATCGGGTGCAGATGCGATCAAAATTGCTGCTCCCCTTGTTTAGATCGCTCCCATAGACATGAATAGATGCGGTTTTTTTTTTATCGTGTCCATTCATTCTCTATGGGCGCAATCAAGGGGGGATTTTTTTATATGGGGGCCATTTAAAAAAAAAACATCTCCTGATTAATCGCATCTAAGCACGTTAGCAATCACATGCGATCGGCCACCCGCGATTAAAATTGTCTGATCCCCCAAGTGGGAACATAGTCTAAAGAAACACGGGGAAAGCACACAAATGTTATCTGAATTGCATTTTCCATAACAAGCACACATTGAGACTTTCCATTTGTATCTTCACATTTTCCATTTCTTTTTAAATAGAAATAGGACACTAACAATGCCCGTAATAAGACACGCTACACCGATCAGCCTGACTATCAAACTCCCAGGCAGGTGAAGTACATCACAGTCAGTACAGGTCTTCCTAGTATGCAGTGGTATCTACAAAACATGCTCCCAGGATCTATCACTCAGCAGACTTCATAACAAAACGAGAGCAGGAGAAACAATATTATTATAAGCTTCCTTGCACATTGAATTGTGGCTGCTGGGCAGACTGTCAGATTTGGTGCCTAGGGTACCAAAATGCCCTAAACAGGCCAGGAGGAGGTCATGGGCATCCAACACTGCTCAGGTCCAATCCCACAGAAGTAAGATTACGGACAAACTTCATTCTGAGCTGACTGATCACCACAATGAGTGAAAGAAACTTATTTCTGAGGACGAGAAAGGGAAAAACGTTTGTAAGCACCTCTACAGTTTAACAGTGGAGGAAAAAGAAAGTACCCCACATTTTAAGACAAAAGGCTTTATATATCAAAACATGAAATCGCATGTGATCCTTTTCTTTCATGTACAGTTAATGTGAAGGGAAAAAAAAAAAACATTTGAGTACAAGGACACAAATTCATCGTAAACGTCGTAAAAGGCAAAACGATTAGCCACATTAAAAATGACTGTGACAAACAGCACCTCCCACCTCAGATCGCAAACGCCTTTAAGCAATACTATGAGGCCCTGTACAATTTGTCGTCCCAGTCCCCTGCCCCCGCTGACAAGGCCACCTCCATAAGACATTACCTAGAGGCATCGGGTATTCCCACTCTAGACCCTGACGTGATTGCCGCCCTGGAAGCTCCCCTACAGGAGGAGGAACTCCGCAAGGCCATATCGTCTACCAAGGCGGGCAAAGCCCCGGGCCCGGACGGCTTCTCCCTCCCTTATTATAAAACCTTTCTGGACATACTGTCCCCGCACTTTCTAACAGCCTTCAATTCTCTGATCTCCCACTCCCATCCCCCCCCCCCGCGACGCTTTGGCAGCGAATATCGTGGTCCTCCCGAAGGAGGGGAAGGACCCTCTGTTATGCAGCAGCTACCGCCCCATTAGCCTGCTGAATGTGGACCTCAAGTTGTTTGCCAAAATTTTGGCCAAAAGGCTCCACCCCTGCCTTCAGGATGTGGTCCACCTAGATCAAGTGGGCTTCATGCCGCACAGAGAAGCTCGCGACGGGACTATCAGAACCCTCAATGCGGTTCACATCGCATGCCAACAAAACACCCCTGCCTTTCTGCTATCTACGGATGCAGAAAAGGCCTTTGACAGGGTGGATTGGGGCTTCCTCCGCGCGACCCTGTCCCAAATAGGACTTGGCCCAAATATGTTGGCGTGGATCATGGCGTTATACTCGAACCCTACGGCCAGGGTCCTGGCTAACGGGACGTTCTCGGACTCCTTCCCCATCACGAACGGCACGAGACAGGGATGTCCCCTCTCCCCTCTCATATTCGCGCTCACACTGGAGCCGTTTTTGAGAACAATCCGAGCTATCCCAGACATAAAAGGCTTGAAGATTGCGGGGGCCACTCACAAGGTCTCAGCTTATGCGGACGATCTTCTCTTTCTACTGTCCTCCCCTCTCACCTCTATGCCGAACCTAATGAAGGAATTCCGACGATATGGCGCCCTATCCAATTTCCTTATAAATTGCCAGAAATCGGTGGCCCTAAACCTAACTCTCCCTCCCAGGACGGTTGCTTCCATGAAGTCCAACTTCCCTTTTAGATGGGCTGACTCGTCCATCAAATATCTTGGAGCCCAAATCCCTAGAGACGTGTCCCAAACATACGCTTTGAACTTCCCGCCCCTACTGGCTAGAATCAGGCAGGACCTAGACAGGTGGAGACTCCTTAACTTTTCATGGACGGGCCGCTGCAACGTAATCAAGCAAAACCTCCTCCCACGAATATTGTTTCTATTACAGGCCCTGCCCGTGGCTATACCGGAAGCGTTCTTCCGCACACTCCGCTCCCTCCTGAAAACGTATGTGTGGGGTGGGAAACCCCCCCGCATCAAACACACGACCCTCCGTCGTCCCTTCGCCCTAGGGGGAGTCGGACTGCCGGATATCAAAATATATTACTGGGCCACGCACCTCACTCGGCTCCTGGACTGGCACACCCAATCCCACCATAAGCGATGGGTTCAGATGGACGAGTCAGTGGTGCCTGCAGTGCTGTCTCACCTGCCGTGGCTCAGGTCGGCCCCCCCGCTACCGGCCAAGCAGCATCCCCTGATAGGGGCGACTCTATCCGTGTGCAAAGCGGTATTTAGCTCCACTGAGCTATCCCCCTCTCCCTCCCCTCTCATGCCGATCCTCCTAGATCCCTCCTTCTCCCCCTCATGTACTGATCCGGTCTTCCGCGAGCTAGGTAGGAAGGGGAACATCTACCCTCACCACTACTCCTCCGAGGGGCGCTGGATGTCCTCTTCGGACATATCAGCGTCGCCTGATACGGCTCACCTAGGCCGCTGGCGTGCCCAACAGCTGGCCGACTACCTGGCCTCCCTTCCGCCTCCCTCCGACTTTCTGAGACCGCCCACGCCCTTCGAAACAGTATTTAGAAAGGGAGTCGGACTGCCACATGCCCTATCATTCATGTATGGCCTCGTAGTGCGGGCCCTGTCTGCCGCCCCCCCCTCTTACCTACAAAAATGGGAAAAGGATTTGGACCGTTCCTTTACCCCTAAGGAAGTTGAATATGTGTGCACAATGTCATTGAAGGCCTCGATATCGAATAAGTACCAGGAGACGGG
>CM070035.1:53753342-53799092 GCA_036250615.1 Ptychadena robeensis | reverse complement strand
GCCCCCAAGTTTGCTACTGCTATAGTATAACATAGTTGGTCTCATAGTTGGTAATGACTTGGTATATCTGCAATACTAATGCCAATTGCCAACTATGAGACGTGTACTATGGCTGCCCTCACAGACCCAGGAATACCTATAGCAGGGTTAGTTAGCAAAAAAGTCAGCAGCGGAGAATTCCCCACTTTGTAAGGGCATGTGTCCACGTACCTCCAGTGCAGGGAATCAAGGTATGCCCCGGAACATTTCCCTGGCAGATTCCCCGCTGTCTGCAGGTAGTTTGCCTGCGGCGTAGGGCGTGCTCCCATCGCATTGGCGGGAGGGCGCCCTATTCCTGCAGCAGGGGAAAGGCGGGGAAAATCAGCGCCCGCAGCTGTTTCCCAATCTTTGAAACACCTCCACTGACCTTCAATGGGGGTGTCTCTGGTGGCAGCGCGCGGTGCTGCTTTGAAGACACGGCAGCCCGCAGCTTCAATACGCAGTGTGGACACTGTCCCATTCATCAGTCCTCTGCCTTTATTTCCACGCCGTGGACACGGGTCCACAGCGGGGAAAAGACGATGTGGACACAAGCCCCAAGGGTGCCCATCCCCTAGTAGCTCATATGGGACTGAGTTGGCACTTACAACCACATTGTAGTTTGTAAAATCAATCTTTATTGGTAAAAAAACAAGGTTAAAACATAGAAACCATAATACAATCCATGATGGAGAGGTGCACTCCATGAAGAATGTCTACATGTTTCGCCCTTCTGGGCTTCCTCAGAACAAGCAATGGCTCTTATACATATTTCAAAGTATGTTTATTGTTTTTGTAGAGCCTTTGCTTGTCCTGAGGAAGCCCAGAAGGGTGAAACATGTAGACATTCTGACAAAGTTCACCTCTCAATCATAGATTGTATTATGATTTTTCTGTTTTAACCTAATTTGTAATGGCATGACCAATAAATATGATTTTTACAAAGTACTGTGTGGTTGTGAGTGCCAACTAAAAGTCCCCATTTGAGGGTAACCTGTTTTTTGTTCCGTCAGCTATACCTATAGCAGGGTTATCCAACTCTAGTCTGCAAGGGTCAAGAATTACATACTTGTTCTGCACGCAAACCTTGGGGAGTTACCCTCCGCATAAAGAACAAAATGGCCTCTTAGTCACCTGCCTAAACCGAGTGTGGCACAAAATGGAATTTGGACTTGATATCTGCCGTATCCGACTCATTTTTATGTTGGACATCTCGGATATACAAATTTGATTTTTATCTTTACCACCACATACAAAGTTGTGTGGCAACACGTACCAGCAACACCATAAGAAGCACAGTACTTTTTTTTATTTTTTTTAGCTTTAAAACAAACCAAAAGTGGTCATTTCAACTATTCGACAAAAGAGTTGTCCATGATAGTTAAAGGTTGTATTAAAAAAAATCTAATCTTTAATATACATAAAAGGGACAGACATTATATGAACTATATTTAAATAGGGATCATCAAAATCAAGAAAAAGAACACTTTTTCAAACATTTATGAACAGAAAAATCAGATGTCCAGTTAAGTTAATAGCACTTTACTGTCAGGTGCTGAAGACACGCTGACCAGATCAAGCATTTAGAGAACAGACACAGAGATACGTTGCTACAACTGAGAGCTGCTTGGATTGACCCCGAACTTCCTGAAATGAACAGACCTTATTGCGTTACATGCACCAGACAGGCAACGATGTGTGTGAGCAGCATGCAGGGGTCAGAGAAGCTTCATCTAACCCACAGACCGATGGATTGGATGTGACCGAACACTACGGACAAGCAGGAGAAGACTCACCATCTAATCCCTCACATTTGGGATTGAATTTAGAACAAATTATATCTTCATGTAATATATATATATATTTTTCTTCATAACACTAATTTGATACCCTAGTGAATTTGATGATCCCTACAGATCCTGGAAAAAAAAGACAGTAAGGAGATGTGTAAATGTTTTGGTGATCACTCCACGAAAAAAAAGATTTTATTTTGATAGAATCAGTCCTACAGCCTGGCCGATGTATTAGGATTTATCACAAAGGGGCTCTGACTCTGCTTTTAAATCCTGGTCGTCTTCTTCACAGTCTCCTTCATCTGTTTGCTGTTCAAGTTCCTCTTTTGTGATCATTTCAAAATCATTGCCATTGCCGTTACTGTGCTGTGAGCCGTCATCCTCCCTCCTGTCACTGTCTGTGTCCGACTGCCTGTCCGCACCTGAGCCTTCTGTGCCAGATCCGTCCGCTGCCTCAGCACCCTTACCCTCCTCCTCCTCCTCCTCTTCCTTCTTCTCGCTGTCTGATTTATCTTCACTGTCACACTTTACCGGCTGTTTGGACTCTTGTTTATCCTCTTTCTTCTGATCGCCCTTTGGTCCCTTGTATTCATGTGTGTACAGTGGTCGGAAGGAGTCGATGAAGCCCACGTCTGCTGTTAAGTTAGGCAGGAACCAGAAGTGGTGTCTACCTCCAGTCAGGAGCCAAATGATAAGGAACAGAATACAGCGAGCTGAAAATAGAACACATTCAGGAAGCTTCAACATTAAAAAAATAACAATACAAAAGTGTGCACTTCACACAAATAAATTCATTCTGTGTGACACGAAAGTAGAAACCTCAGACACCAGAGTTGTAGTTATACTTCTAGTAATACAGAAGTTTGAGATCCTAAACTATAGCTCCCGTTTACAAGATGATTGTAATACATTCTTATGTCTAATACACATCTAAAAATACAATGTTATACACCGCTCCAAAAAATCAAGGGAACGCTGAAATCATACAGCACCAAAAATCATTAACCCATTGAGTGCTGGATCACACAATATAGCTGAAAATATTAAACATAAACCGTACAGTTATTAACCGAGTGAATTTTGACACAACAACTCAGCAGTGTGTATGAACCGCAAATGACCGTGACCTGACAATACTCAGGCGGATTCCTGATGAGTTGTTGGATGGTAACCCAGACCTAGGTCAGGGCATAAGGGAGCTCCTGGACAGTCTGTGGTAGTATTTGGCATGTGCCCATACATGGATATCCCAGAGGGTCTATAATATGATTGAGCCCAAGGGAATTTAAATATCGGTCAATGGCAGCAATACCTTTGTCATCCAGGAACTATACATGCTCTACTGTCTAGCACCAGTAAGAACCCAGGACCCAATGCAATAATAGATATTTAAGATAATAGAGAATTTTATCCAGAGATATATACATTGTTCAATAAACCTTATTTGGCTAGCACATAGAGGTCTGTGCAACCCCAAAGTATATGCATCCCCCACTCCCCTTGTCCACCGCTGCCCCATTCCTCATACTACATAATGCTGCAGGCAAGCATAGCATTTCCTACATCTCTAAATCCTTCACGTCTGCACATTGCTGGCCTGTGAGCACACATCCCACTACAGGCCACCCCTGTGAAGTCTATTTCCAAAGGTTAAGTCAGGCAAATGCACACAAGGAACATGTAGAAACTCATCTTCCTGAGCACTGGCATCTCTTTTACGAGTACACACCAGTTAATGAGTCTCATGCAAACACCGGTGTCCTGAAATACTTCAACACTCTAAAGACGCAGCAAATGTCCTTTCACTGAAAAATATTTATGTGCCATCCAGGAGAAACTGGATTAACTGCAACCTGCGGGTACGTAAGGGGACTGTCTGATAAAGGCACGACCAAATGCCATGCTGAAGAAAAGTATGCCAGGAATAGGAGTGAGAAACAGCTGCAACGTGAAAACCCAATACTTTTGGCCGCTGCCTTGAAGGTGCAGTTCCTCACCTATTGTTGTGGTTTTCACATTCACTACAGAAGGTGAAGCTGATTGTGATTACTTGTGCCTGCAAACTGGATAGAGCAATGTCCCAGAGGTTAAATGAACATGATGATAGTACACTTGTGTAGAGAAAAAGCTCCGCACTCGCACGTATACAAGGATCCACACTTCTCAAGCGTTTCACCATCAGAGGGGAGGAGAAGCCTGCTGAGGTCGTTGTTGCTGAAAGTTTCGGTAACTCTGGAATAAAAGAACTATTGGATTCTTATATATGTGCGAGCGTGGCAGCCTTTTACTCTACAGAAGTGGACTACAACTGATGGTACGCCCAGCACCCGCGGGACCCATAACACTGGAGGGGAAGTCTGTGCACTGTGAATTTTGGGAAGCAGTAGGTTCCGAACACACTTGATGCTACACTGTGATAATTTCGTTTTCTCTTACTTCTGATCCTACTGCATGCATCAGCAGAAAACTGCATTAATGACAATGAGCGAGTCTGCATTTTTAGTGTTGACCTGCACAGTGACAAGTTTTTGTAAAGCACTACAGTCTGGTACAGGAAAAACAAATAGTAACATAATCCTTCCGTGTTAATGGTCTACCTCAATCCAGTAAATCCAGATAACTGACAGATAAAAGGTAAATAACTGGGTGACGGGGACCCCTCCTGGCTACTCTAGAGAATTACAACAGTGCACAAATAACTATTAGAACTATATGTACAGAAGACTTACCGACAGCGAGGAGTAGAATACTGGCCACAAAACACCCAGCTCCGACACTGAGATAATACACCCCTACACGCATCTCTGCGGGCCACAGGGGGAAGAGCGTGGCAGCAATCACTGCAATCACTGGAACAGAAACGTTCGCTCATTATACATGAATACGAGTGTGGAAAACTGAACATTTTACTGCCAACATCCTGATCAGAATGCCATGGCTCTCTATCTTTACAAGTTTATGGCTTTTATCATATCTTTTTAATTTCTAAAGCCCCCAATACACATTAGGATCACTCCATACAGTTTACATTAGATCTACCAACAACTATGTAGTGCCGGGACCTCCCTGATAGAATACATAGTGATTGGAAGGTTTAGAAAGGCCCTTATATTACATGGTTTTGGTAGAAGAAGTTGATTGTACAGAAATTGTATGGTAAGATTGTAAAGTGTATGGGGGCCTTGAATGAACTTTTATAATTAATAAAAATATTTGTTATTTACTGCATTCTGTATGCATTGTTTTTCACATAAAACTAAAAACACATAAATAAAACCTAAAACAATGGGCACTAAGGCTTTGTTTCCATTGCGTTGGGAACCCTCCACTAAGCATACACGCTTAGCGGGAGGTCCCAACGTAACAGATAGACTTACCTGCTGCGGAGACTCTGTCTTTTTTGCGCCGAGCCGATCCGCAGGTGTAAGGCTGAGCGTAGTCGAGTACGTTCAGCCTTTACACCGGCGGATGTGTAAACAGACCATCCGCTGGCAGGCAATGTCTGTGGGATACGTCGGGACCCCTGCTTAGCGTAGGGGTCTCGACGTATAATAGAAACAAGCCCTAAGGGATTGATCCCTAAAAAAAGCATCATATCAGTATATATGTTTGTAAGCACAAAAAGCTAATAATAATAATAATGATAATATGAAGGTGAGAAATAGTGTTTTGACACAAAGATTTGTAAAAACACTTTCATCAAAACCAGTATTTCTGACAGACAGCTGCAATAAACTTAGTATACTGGAAATATAAGCTCTTCTGTCAGTGCAAACAAGAAAATAAATTCCCATAGTGGCATAGATTAGCTAAAATAAGCACATGGATCCTGTGTCAAGTCTATTGTTTGTCAGACAAATTTACACATCACATGTATGTATGAAATGCTGTACCCAACCACAACACAAGGAAGATCTCCACACTACACTAAAGATGAGACAATAGTAGTCTTGCATGTCATGGATAGCCACATGAAGGGTTATCTAATTCTGTTCTGCTCCCTTGCAAAGCAGAAGTCATAGCTGCATGTGAAGCTATAAAGTCACTCGAGAGACCAATCTCAAGCATGAGGTCCGGAGTCCAGATCGAAGGAAAAAGCTATTTAACAATGTTTGCACCCATTTTAGAGTATTAAATGCAACTTTCACCACACATTTACCTGTAGCACAAACTTGTGTATGCACTTACCCAAGATCAACCCCATGGCAAAAGTTTTAAAATGGACTGGATCATATATCCACACGTACACCTAAAAATATTTGAAACAGTTTAGTAAGAAGTAAAAACGTAACCAATCAAGTATACTATGCTTAAATGTAAAAAGATCTCAAATTACTTTTCCGACCCTTTGTCACCTTATTGAGAAGACGCTTCCATCCCCTTGTTGCCTTGGGAAGGATGCAGTGGTGATCATGTGATGACACTAAGCACATCCTCATAGCGACAATGGGCAGTCTCTAGGGATTATCTCTGCTCATTGCAATGAAGTAGAGTTTCTGGTAAAGGTAGTATTATTATTACCACTGTCACTGGACTGAATATTAACCGCCTAGTGTTCCTGACGGTCCCAGCTCATCCAGCGCTGGCCTGTTAGAATTGCACTGGATGGAGCCCCAGGAGAGCAAACTCACCGATCCACGTGGCTCTGAGCTAATGAAGAGGCTGCTGCAGGAGAACGGATCCCCCCTGGGGGCGGGATCCGTTCTCCTGCAGCAACCTCTTCATTAGCTCAGAGCTGGAGTTTAAGATAAAAATCATATTTAATTCAGTATTCAATATGATTCGCAATGTAAAATACTCACCTGAGTAAATGATCCGGTGTCCCCGTCCTCTACAGCGGTCTTCATTCTGCTTCTCTCATGTGATAGACCTTCTGTTCTGGGGGTGGGAACACCAAGTGTACAGAACTGAATGTAATACATTGACTTCAATGTATTACAATGCTGTCACCTGTAACCTAGTAACGCCATCTAGTGGTTGCAGTGCTAATTTCCCTGACACCATTTCTTTTACAATATACATTATGTGATTTTGCCAGTTATTCACAAAGCATCTGAACATGTTATTATATTCAGGATGTCTACCAGACTCCTATATGGACAAACTTTGGGAAGTAACAGGCCTACAATGTAAAAAACTTTTTCCATTAAAGTCTATGGTGCGCTCAGCAGTGCGATTGGGAGGTTAAATACAAAAGCAAGTTGTATTCAGAACAAGAATAGAGAACTATCCGATGGGGATGGTAATATTTGAAGTGTCCATGAAAAAAGGCAAATGTCCCCAATGGTAGAGACAAAAACCAAACTAACAGTTTTACCTATTCTCAATCATGGGGATCCGCTGGCCCCCCACTGTCTGGTCATATTTGTAACCGCTAGGTAGTCATAGGGCTTGTTCCCAATAGAGCAATTTTAGATCGCACACGATTGACCAAGCAACATGATAATAAATAAAAAAAGTGCATTAGGGGTAACCAAGCAAGATCGTCCCAGATCGCACCCATAGAGAATGAATGGGTGCAATTACAAAATCGTGGCCGCACTATTTTTGATCACATCCATTCATTTTTATAGGGTGCGATTGGCCTCTGCCCTTTGCCTATGTGGGGACAAGCCCAAGCAAATCAATGGACACGACCACCCATGATTTGAAATTGCTAGTGGGAACAAGCACATACCTGCATTGTACAGCTGGAAAGCGACCATTATACACTGGCATCACTACCTTACACTTGTGAATGGAGACCACCGCCCTTCAGGAAGCAAGATTTAGTAAATCCAAAACACAGGCAGGAGGGTAAAGAAACCGTAAGACTACTGGAAGAGTTAGTAATAGCAGCATCCAATGTTCTCCCAGAAAACATTTACTGGAAATTCAGGCCTGCTTAATAATCTACACCTGGGCCCCAGAATATCGGGCACTGTAACATACACAGACATGGATCCCTGAAGAAAGGGAATTATTTTATTGCTGAAAAATCATAAAGTGCTCCATATATGTAAATGTTCAGTGGGTGCACACTCCATATATATCAGAGTGCAGAGCAGTACTCTAATTATTCAAATTATTTAACATAAAAAAAATCAAAGATCAGTATTTAGAACTTCCTTAAAGTTAAATTACTGCTCTGATTGCTGTATACCATGTGTGATGCAGACACTAGTCTCAGAAACCAAAGGACCTCTAATCTTCATGAACAGATGAGGCAAGTTACATACAAATAGCCGAGTTCTAGAACAAAAGGTTTTATCTTTGCAGCATGTTCAGCACTGCTAAATGTTTCAATAAAATGGTGGCTAAAGGAACTCTTATGCAGAAGAACTGACGGGTGGCAGTCTCACCTCATTACCATCCAGGAACACCTGATCCTCATGGGGCTCCAACTTAAACTTTCTCTTAGTTTCCTTCTTCTTAGGAGTTCCTGGAGTGTCATCCTATAGAACACAATATCTGGATTTACTTTAAATTTACTGCAGCAAAATGATATTAAATACAGAAACATGCAATGATATATTTCATTATGACTAAAGCTGGGCATACATGGCTTGATTTTAATAGCAGTCGATACTGCGGAGATCCTTAATTGTAAAAAATTTGTATCTTTTTCTGACAGCAGAAGGTGAGTTTGTTACGAGTGCTCCCCTCCCACTGCCTTACGTCTCGCCTAAGCAGCTGAAATGTTTCTCCCAGACAGGAACTCGTCAGCAGCCGATTTCTCCCGAGCATACATACAGTCGAGCCCATAATCATTCATACCCTTTCATTCAACCAGCAAGTTATTTTTGGACGGGAAATAACATAGGCGTCTCCCAAAAGATAATAAGACGATGTACAAGAGGCATTTTGGGGGGGGGGGGAACATTTCTCAGCTTTTATTTACATCTGAAGTGTCATGTCCAAAATTATTCATTCCCCTTACAAACTGTCACAGTCTCTGGGAAAATCCAAAGTTCTATACCATTCCAAATAGTCCAAGCTATTCTAAAGTATCCCAATTCCCCTGATTAATTGGGAACAGTTGTTCTAATCAACTCAACAGATGAAAAACACCTAAGGCTCTTATGGCTAAGACAAAGGAGCTCAGTGAGGAACTGCGGCTGTGCATTGTGGCTGGTCACAAGACAGGAAAGGGCTACAAGGCCATATCTAAATATTTTCAAGTTCCAGTGACTACAGTGCAAAGTATTATTAAAAAATATATGATGTTCCACACTGTGGACAATCTCAGAGAAAGTGATTGGAAGCCAAAACTGACACCTGTGCTGGCCAGGAGGATAGTGAGAGAGGTGAAAAAGAATCCAAGGATCACCACCAAGGCCATCCTTGTCAATCTGGGCTCTGCTGGTGGTAATGTCTCAAGGCAGACAATCCAACAGACATTGCACACTGCTGGGTTCCATGGATGCAGACCAAGGAGGACGCCACTTCAGATAGATACAGATAAGGCATACAAAAGCTTGCTTGGCCTTTGCAAATGTTCATCTGGACAAAGAAGTCTTCTGTGTTATGGTCAGATGAGACAAAAATGTAATTGTTTGGTCACAATGCTGTTTCCTTTATTTGGTGTAAAAAAAGGAGAAGCCTTCAACCCAAAGAACACCCACATCCCCACTGTCACACATAGTGGTGGGCACCTCATGCTTTGGGGGGATTTTCAGACAATGGACCAGGAAATCTAATCACAGTAAATGGCACCATGAAAAAATAACAATTACAACATCAGGCAGTCTGCAGAAAAACTTGGCCTGGGCACCAGTGGACATTTCAGCATGACAATGACCCAAAACACACAGTGAAAGTGGTGAAGAAATGGTTAGCAGACAACAACACTAACGCTTTGGAGTGGCCCAGCCAGAGTCCTGACTTAAATCCGATTGAGAATCTGTGGAGGAGCTAAAGATCATGGTGATGGCAAGAAGATCCTCCAACCTGAAAGATTTGGAGCTCATTGCTGAAGATGAATGGGCAGAAATACCTGTGGAGACATGCGAGGAGCTGGTCTGCAATGATAGGAAGCGTGTGATTGCTGTAATAGACAATAAAGGCTTTTCTATTGATTATTAAGAAGGGTATGAATCATTTTGGACATGACACTTTTTGCTCAAATGTAAATAAAAGCTGAGAAATAAAAAATTTTCACAAAAATGCCTCTTGTACATCTTATTATCTTTTGGGAGTCACCTATGCCATTTCCGTTAAAAAATAACTTGCTGGTTGAAAAAGTTACTTTAAGTCAAAATTTGCCAGGGGTGTGAATAATTATGGGCTCAACTGTAGATATTGTGTATATTCTAATAAAACATGTATCAAATGTATGTGGAAAAGATACAGACAGATAATCCTAACCAACCACCTAAGCACTACGTCCATGGAGCACTTCTTTAAAAAGCATGCCATGGGCAATTGTGGCAGATTACAATCTAATCTGCTGCATTTCTCTGAAAAAAGACAGTGACATCTCCATAACATGGAGGTGAACGTAGCTGGGTGTAAGTTTGCGGAGTAAGCCAGCTTACCCCGAATGTAAACGTTTAGAAGATTAATTGATGTTTATGCTCATTACCCACTTTATAAGGTACATCTGTTTAACTACATGCTGATGTAAATATTTAGACATTATCAACATGATCCCATAAAGTTTAAACAGCATCAGAATACGGCATTTAATGGAGGATATCATATTGAAATATATTTTACTTACCGTGGAGCCAGCATGATGGTGGAGAATGGTCCCACAATCCTAAAAAATATGCTTACCTGCTGTACCCTCGAGCCTTGGAAGCTGTCAACTGCAGTACTAATAATAATTGTTCAATATCATGAAACTGTGATAATCAATGAGACTTTATATATAATAAAAAGAACATCTTGGTAAAGTTTTGGGGTTAAAAATGACATCTATGAAAAAGCAACAACAGATACAGAATACATGGAAAGGATTGGGGATTACCTTCTTGCTTTCTTCTTTCTCTGCATCCTTTTTCTTTTCCTTTTCTTTCTTGGCTTTCTCATCCTTGGTAGAATCTTTTTTCACCTTTTTCTCCTCTTCCTTTCCACTATCAGTTTTTCCTTTCTCTTTCTCCTTTTCTTTTTCTTTCTTAGGATCTTTATCTGGCTTCATTTTCATCACTTTTAATGCACGATGAAAGAACTGTTTCTTCAGTAACCTTGAAAGATACAAATCATCATTCTTCACTGAACGTTGTAAGTGTATTCACGTAAAAACCGTCCAAGCTCAGGAAAAGAAAAATGCTTGTGTTTTGGAGTGGCTGTGACTGGGGCCAGGAAGGGGTTGTGTAGGCAGACAATGGGGTAGTGGCCATAACTAATATACTATGGAATCTTCCTGCTGTTCCATTGCAACAGCTGGAAAGAGGAAACTTAAGGCAATTTTTTAAGACGATCGAACCCGATTCACCCGGAACCTGGTACAAAAGTGATCAACCAAAAGTGATGCAAATCAAACATAAAATCAAGTGAGCGGTGATTGGGTATTTTGGTAAATTTCAGTCAATCGTATCATAAGTATCCGACGGGTTTTCTAGGTATTTCGATCGATTTGTATCCAATGGTACTATGGTGCATGCTCACAGATCCAAGGAAACCATTGATCAATTGTAACACCACACAGTGTGATTGATTTCAAAACAATGTTAGACTGACAGTTGATATCTGAATTGCACAAGACGATCAAATTCTAAGATTGATCGTGCAAAAGTCGACCCCTGTATGGCTAGCTTTAGGAAAGTGGTGTGAGATACATCTAAGTACTAGAAAAGTTTAAGCTGGTTAGATTGACCCCCAAAAAAGATCTTTTTAAGCACACAAGGTACGATCAACCAAAAGTGATCGAAAATCGATTTGTGTGTATGCTTATGATTCAGTAATCCATAGTGAAAAACAATTACACTCAATAGTAATGAAAATATTGGGGAAACTCGGGGGCCGTGAGCGCGCACAGCGCCCGATATTCCTCTAATCTGTTACTTCATCAAGCCGTGTGTGGCTAGCTTAATTTTCTCATTCCTAACATCACCACCATGCCAGTCCCACCCACCCTACCTATTGTATACTCTGTTCCCCAACCTATTAGATTGTAAGCCCGACCAGACAGGGTCCTCTACTCCTCCTGTGTCATAATCTGTACCTGTGCGTTAAATTGTGTTGTATCTCCATTCTAATGTATTGTACAGCGCTGCATAATATGTTGGTGCTATATAAATAAATAATAATAATAAAATATTGTTATATACTGTATATTTCAAACATTCAAATAACAACAACATCTAGAATGTGAATGTATTCTATACACCAAAATATGACACCATTCAGTCGATGAAATTAAAAAGTATTCACAACTACATGTACTTTATCTTTCCAGAATCTCTTTGACAAGTTGTGTAAGTACTGTGGTAAGTTTTTCTACCTTTTCTTTGGGGGGGATCAATACAACTTAATGCCATGGGTGCAGGTCATCTTAGACACGCCTCTGTCCCCTAGACATACCTATTGCAGAACTCCACCACAGACTCTCTGTTTGTGAACAGGGCCTCTTCCCCTTTCTTTGCTTTTGCCCATTTTGAATCCAAAAGACAATCCACGGCTTTAGAAGCTGCAAAACATAATAGACTGTTTTATAAACAAATATTTCAGGACTGTGACAAATGTTTCATAACTGTGCATTGTACTTTGATTGAGGATGGTCAGACATGCAATACATCTTCATTACATTACGGCAGGGCCGTCAGCTTTGTCAAATTGTTTTTTATAGTGCCATCTAGAAGAAAAACAAAATGCTAAAATTCTGCAAGCCAAGATATAATATACACTATAGAACGGCATGCTTTCATGTAATTAGTGTGATTGGAAGTTACACAACAGCCTTCCAACTGCTGAAATGATAACGGAGGTTTTAAACCAAATCCAGCTATCGCAGGCCACAAACTGATGGTGTAATCATCTATGTAATTCTCATGAAACCTTGGGCAGACCTCAGGTCTACTAATCAGTAGAGTGTCTACATATCTCCAATCACTAAAGATGGGTGACACAGAATCTTTTGAAGTGATAAAGTACAGGCCGCCACACACAAACCGAGCGGCGGCTGATTTTGGCACCGACTGTGTGTGCGCGCTGGAGGCTGTCGGCAAAATTGCCCACCGATTGGGGGTGTCCACATGGGGCGACAGGGCTCGGTTAGCCAGAGAACGGACATCTCTGGCCGATGCCGTTGTTTCAATGGAGACCGGTGTCCCCATTGAAACTAACGTCTGGCACACAAAGGCTGCCCGCCGTTGCGGTGAGCGACGGAGTTCAGCTTAATGATGTCATCACGCTGCACTCAATTGCTGATCTGTCGGCCCCCACTCGGTACGTGTGTGGAGGCCTTAAGCTGTAACCTTCTCTTATTACTTTTAGCATGAAAGCAGTTTAATAGCTCCTTTACACGCAAGGTTACTAACTGCCCGATAAATGCCCAATTAGTGCAACTGACTGGCAGACGAGCTAAGAGGTGCCTACCAGTCGTTTTCCACCCAATAGACCTGTCACAGGGTGGTTATCAAAATGGGGTGAATGTAGATAGATAGATTGACCTGCACTCTCGCCCGTCAACAATACTTAATCTCTGTCCGGAATCGGCTGAATTAGTTCAAGGGATAGAATCACCCTTATCCACCTCCAAGTGGCGTCACAGATACCTTAGGCCAAAAATTGAGTGTCCGCACGTTGACTCGTAAAATCCACATTTAATTTAAGAATATCGATATCCAAACAGTAATTACAGGTCATTACCCTCACAGGGGTCCCCCCGACGCGTTTCACCCTGTTATTGGGGGCTTATTCATAGTGATATATCCCTACATAACCCTATGAATAAGCCCCCAATAATGGGGTGACTACACGAGTGGTTTCCATGTAAATGTAGCCTTAGAGATCTTCTTGCCACTTACATAACATGCCCCCACCCTGGACCTGGCATCATTTGGAAAGCAAATGTATATAACAGGATTCTTCATTTTTGTTTTCATTTTACAAAATGTCTTCATTTTAAAACCTTTGTTCACAAAAGCAATAAGCTGAAAACATCTCACCCTTTTTTAAATCATAAACTTGGACCCCCCTTCCCAAAAACTGGTTACCATGAGGCCCACATACTCCTGACATTAGGAATTTCAGAACACCAGTTGCACTTTTAAGTTAAGTTCCACCACCAAAGTGCCAAATCACTGAAGGCCATGGCTGTAATTGTACTTCTACACCATGGGTGAGCAAACTTCTTGACTTGAGGGCCGCATTGGCGTCTTAAATTTGGGGCACGCCCAAGAGTCTGTAATGGCCGATCCGCCATATGTGTGCCAATTCCATGCATCGCCGGCATCACTTAAGGTAGCCATACACAGGTTGATTTGTCAGCAATCAATTGACG
Source organism: Ptychadena robeensis (assembly GCA_036250615.1). Classification (NCBI taxonomy): domain Eukaryota; kingdom Metazoa; phylum Chordata; class Amphibia; order Anura; family Ptychadenidae; genus Ptychadena; species Ptychadena robeensis. The sequence continues at coordinate 53,784,854 of CM070035.1, read as the reverse complement.
ATCGATTGCCGATCCGATCTTTTTAGGCAATCAGGAATCGGTGATTGATCGGATCGGGAATCAATGCAACACCACCTTGTGAATCCGATTTGGACATGAGCCGATCTCCAAAATGGACGATTCCACAAAATCCATCGATTCCACAAAATCCTCCGATTGCCAAACGATCGACCAAAAAAAAACCAACATGTCGGTTAAATGTCCGATCCGATTTTTAGTCGATTCCGATTTTGTTTGGTTGATCGTTGAGCAGAACGCGAATGATCGCCGATCTATCTCATGAGCGCGCGCAGTGATCGATCAAAAATCGAGTGGAAAATCAACCTGTGTATGGCTACCTTTAGGACGACGGTCATGTGTAAAAGGTGATGTGTGACAGGGACGTTGTTATCTTTTTACATTTCCTGCACTTACAAAGAAATGCTTATTCATTGCAATGATCTGAGATAATTCCTAAAGACTGTCTGTTGTCACCATGAGGATGTGCCCACGTGCATCATCCCCAAGGCAATGTTTGGACACCGCTAGGCATTATGTGCACTCATTGCAGAGAACAAAGCGAAGGGAGCATTTTTTCAACAATGTGACAAAGGGCCAGAAAAGAAAGCTAAACATGCCAAATTCAGCCCCCGAGCCTTAGTTTGCCCACCACTGGCCTTCATGCTTACATCATCCAGTTTTTGATACCAGTGGTAGACATGCCTGGACATACCTGGATTGTATGCAACTAATAAATGTTTCTAACGACACATGTACGCCACATGTGAAGAACTTGACTGAAGAACAGAGAATGAAGAATCTGCTTTTCTGTTCTTTTAAATGGAAGGTACATGCAATGATAAAAACGATATTCTAAGCAACAAACCCGACATGTCTTAGTTACCTTAAGAGCTTAACGAAGACTTCTATTTTGCTCAAACAGAAGTAAAAATACAATATGTCAGAAGAGATGGGACTTTCTTGTGGTTCCTGATTTCTGCGAAGTTGTCTCTCCACTTTGCTCATATTCGGAGATAAGGCCATCACACCCAGCAATCATTTGGGCATTGAGTACCTTTAATGCCGCTCTAGATAAGCTCCCAGCTCCCAACCTACCACACCAAGCAATTCTTATCTTACACATACTAGATCCATGCTAAAACCATAGGCAATACAGATGATGAACACACAGAATATGTGCCTCTGACATGTTTCACTCTCCAGGGCTTAAGCATAGAGGACATTGTGTCTATACTGCCTATGGTTTCAGCATGGATCAAATAAAGAATTTTAACTAAAAATAGCTTAGTGAGGTGAGCGCAGTAATTCACCCAATTTTCAGTTGCTTGTGACCATGTTGGTATCGTGGGGTGGCAGTAAGTTCATGGCCAGAAGCCACAGAGAAATGGGAGAAGGGTAGATCATAAGATCAAATAGCAAAACAATTACGGCAGGGGGGTGGGGGGTGAACTTAATAGCTGAATAGCAAAACCGTAGATACTCACCAATGAAATAGTCCACTCTGTGGCCCATCATGTTGGTTGATTTGGAGGGGCAGTTGAAGCGCAGGTACTTTGCGATCGCCTTTTCATCTTTGGTTGGCTCACCAACTTCCTACAATAAAACACACACAAATCTGTTACAAACATATGTATAAGCATGAAGCTATATAGATTGGATTTACCAAAGGAGTTTGAAATGTTCACCTTATGAGAATACAAACCCTTTAAAGACGCAACAGGTAGAAAATGTACCTCAAATTATGGGGGGGGGACATTGGACAGTTACCAAAAGGTTTTCCCCACACAACTATACTCTCAAACTCAATTGTTTAAGTACCTTATATACTTTAATAAAAGCCAACACAAATATGAGCTGGGCTACCAATTTCACCATCGGCATCTTGAAAGGCTTATGGATTGGAGTGTAAGCCTAGGGTGGGAAATGCAGCATCTCCATTGTCATATAGGCATGAGGAAGTGACAGATATAGTGCTATGCTGTATGGTGCTGTATTTACCATACTGGTACATGTAGGCTTTCACATACGCCAATCAGCAGGCACAGCCGGGGAAGACAGGTGAGTGCCTATTCCACCAACAAACGGGGGATGACTGTATAATGTATATATTGCACATACCGTATATGTGGGACATAACCTCAGAATACAGGCACATAACCTTTGATGATGTATATGATACAAAATGTTTATTATTACAGTGTTCACTAATACTTGAAGTATCATTTAAAACAAATGTTATTTAAAATTAAAAATGTGTCTTCTAGTTCTGCCTGCTGTCATTTTTTTCATAAAAAATACTTATACAAGTCAGTATAGATTGAAAATATGATGTGCGGCTCTTTAGTAATGGAAGGGGCTACACTTATGGCCCCGAATATCAACTCAGTTGCCCATCACTGGTCTAGATCAGTGGTGGGCAACTGAGTTGATATTGAGTGCCACAAGTGCAGCCCTCAGCATCACTAAAGGGCCGCACATAACTTATTAATTCTGACTTGTATAAGCGTTTTATAATGAAAAGAGGACAGCAGGTTTAGCTAGAAGACATTTTTTAATAATAAAACTTTAAGCATATAACCTTTTATTCAATGGTTACATCCCCCTATTCGGAGGTTATGTGCCGCAATATATATTTTTACAATCATTCCCTATTTGTTGGGATAGTGGGAGCATGGGCACTCATCTGTCCACCAATCCCTCGCCAACATACTTTTGCCCGGGATCTTAGAGCAGAAAAAGCAGGAGGCAAGGCGCCCTCTTGGTCACTGACCCTGAGCAAGTCCCTCACATCTCCTCCTCTTCCTGCTGTAAGAAGATCCCGGGTGAGGAAGCGTCAGCATGGGATCGGTGGACAGGTGAGTTCCTATGCCCTTTGCATTAACAGTTAGGTTTGGGGGGCCGCAAGTGGAGGACCGCAGGTTGGTCTCCTGGGGTCTAGAGGGACCCCAACTTGAGTATAAGCCAAGGGTGACTTCTGCACATTCTGTGTGCTGAAAACTTGGTTTATACTTTAGAATATATACTCTAACCAGATACCAATACAACTGGACAGGTTATAACCCTTTAACTTGGTTAAAGCTATTTTCTACAATCACATGCATATCTTCTGTTTTCTATATAACAATATTTGGACATATAGTACATGACCTTGTGTTATAGTTCTCTGCACACATTGAGCCACTTCACATTGTACTCTGTTTCCTCAACAATAAGGCCCCCCAAAGTTACGGTACTGTAACTCCGGACAGGGGGGATCAGAGGGGGCAATCAAAATGACACAGGGGGGTCAAAAGGGGTTACTAAAATGGTAATCCCCACTCTGAGTCTCCTGTGCCATTTTGATTCCCCCCTCTGATCCCCCCTGTGTCATTTTAAGTGATCCCCCCCCCCCACCCTGATACCCCAGTGCCGTATTCTTCTTCATGGAAAAACAAGACATCCCCTGAAAATAAGAGTCTTATTTTCGTGGAAACACGGTACATCTGATTGTTACACATGTGCAGGAATTAGTCAATGCCCCAATGACATCACAACGACTGTGTGATTACGGCCTGGCTCGACCTGCAGCCGCGTACTTCATAAAAGTACGGGAACCGTGGCACAGCGCAGCACCTGATGTTCCATCTCCTAAGTAAACAAGATTGATTGCTAGTTCAGAGACCAGGTTCTGCAGCAAGATAATGGTGAATGTTTAGCTCGCTCTGCTTACTGGAAACTAGAAATTGTGTAGCAATGCAGAGGAACACATCACTCAAAGGATAAAAAAAATGTTGAGTTTTAGATTTCAGAGTAAACACAACACATTTTGTGCACTGAACCATGACTGGTAGACACCTGACAGTTGTGGGGACAGGGAGCTCTTCTAATATGGGTCAGAATACAGATGTATCTTCTCTTACTGTATTATGCTGCGTGTACTAGTATTAATATATGAAACAAGGGGGGAGAAATAGGGTGATCAGACCTTATTCAGGCCTTCCCTTTATTATTAAAGGTGCCCATACCTACCAATAACATGTTAGATCTACTGTCAGAATTATTGTACCTTTCCGGAAGACCATCCCACCAGCTCAGCACGGACTACATAGCAGACTGGATGATGGGTGGCTGTAACAGGTGTACATGGTATACACAGAACCTAAAATGTTAATTACAAATCAGACATTTGAATTGGTGCACTTATGACACGGGAGAGACACTTTATATGAAGCGATCTGAACACAGCAGGAGGGGACAAGATGGGGGAAGTGGAGTGGAAGGGGATCTAGGAGTTCTCACAAAATTTCAGCTACTCAGGTAACCCTAACATAGGAAGAATGGAAAGAAAACTTTTAACGCTGCTTAACAGGATTCAATTAAAGAGCACTGAGTTTGAAATAGAAGAGAATTATTATTTTTTTACAATGATCTTATATCAGTATTAAGTACGTGGCACTTAGCCACATTGGAGAGTCTGGCAGAGGGGGAGTTAAAGGAGGCAGGAAAACTTTCCCGCCTCCTGGTCCCGTTCTGTTTGAGCCCAGCTGGCATTGCTGTAGTAGCAAACACAGGGGCCAGTGTGCAGCACGGATAGGGCTTGTTTCCACCAGAGCCGCCTTGCTGATCGCTTAAATTAAAAATCATTGCTTAGTCTCCATTTAAGGAACCCTGACCGCGTGCGAATGCGCACATAAGAAATGAATGGACGCGGTTAAAAATCTCGTCCATCTGCGGCCCTAATGTTAACCTCCAACATCCGCAGCGAGTATCGGAGGACCAAAAAATGATGCCGAAGAGGCGGGGCCATTGACCTCCATGGTATGGAGTCAGAGCCTACTTTTTCAGCACAACCCCGGTATCATAGGGGGGAGGGAGCTAGAGGGGAAAACTGCAGTGGATTACATTGTAATTTTTTTAAAAAGTGCCCCACAGGCAAAATGCTCATAGGGTTAGGATAGGGTTTTTAGTGCAATCAACTTCATTTTTACCAAAACCAGTGTCTATTTCCTGTATCCATCCACATAGTTATTGGCAGATCTGAAGGAAGATTGTACAGTCATTAAAATGTATGTGGCAAGTTTTAAGATACACACATCAACCTTTACTTAACCTCAACTCTGCCCTAGGCTGTTCTCTGTGAGTCTGCAGTGATTCTGCATCGCTGCAGGCCTGCCGATCGTCTCTCACATCTTCGGTGTCATAGGCCAGCATTATGATGGAGTGGCATCATTTTCCCAGCCCACACCGCTGTGTAGAGGGGAGGGTGGGAAATTACGGCACAGTACCTGTTTTCTAAGGCACACCTGTGCAATATTCATGCTGTCTAGTCAGCACCTTGATATGCCATACCTGTGAGGTGGGATGGATTATCTCCGCAAAGGAGAAGAGCTCACTGATCACTTCATAAAATTTCTATTATATCTAACAACAACTATGTAGTCCCGGGTCCTCCCTGGTTTTGGTAGAACAAAAGTGACTACAGAAATTGTATGGCAAGATTGTAAGGGGGCCTTAAGCTCCCCATACACCTTCAGATCATTCCATACAATTTCTTTTAGATCTACCAACAACTATGTAGTGCCAGGTCCTCATTGATAGAATACATAGTGATTGGAAGGTTTAAAAAAATTCCTCCTATTCAGGGCTGTGGAGTCGGTCGATAAATTCCTCAACTCCGACTCCTCAGTTTCTGATTCTTCCGACTCCGACTCCTCTGTGTTTAATATGCTAATGTGTTGTATCCATCCATTGAAGGAAAGGAAGGCAACATACATTAACCACAGAACTACTGGCCAGGAAACCAGCACTGTACTGTGATGGCCAATTAAAGCAGAGAAGTTAGGTTAATTAAAGCGGGAGTTAGGCAGAAGATGCTGCTGCTTTTTCCTTAAGCTAGGCACCACGCTGTGATTGATCGGGGATCAATTGAACGGAAATCAATGTGCACCACATGGGCATATAGATTCCTGTTTAATGGGGACCCGTTATCCCCAGCTTGCAGTGTGTGATTTACCACACGCCACAAGCTGGGGATTTACCACACGCCACAGCTGCCTCACTCACACAGCTTCCAACTGAGGAGTGCTTGCTCCGCCCCTTCACACTGACAGCAGCTGCATATTTTGTCGACTCCGAATACAGGTACCCAAAAATTTCTCAGACTCCTCGACTCCGACTCCACAGCACTGCTTGTATTATAGGGTTTTAGTAGAAGAAAAGTTTATTGTACAGAAATGGTATGGTAAGATTTATAAGGTGTTATGGGGGCTTAGGGGACCTACCACCTCGGCATCTGCTTCCAGTGCCGATAATTGGGCAGAATGGAGGTTTAAAAAATGAAATGCTTGCTTGAGTTTATAGGCAATTAAGGAGAGTCATCTGGCATTCAGCTTTAAAGAGCGTAAACCATTACATAACTGAGAACACATAATACATGTGCGTTGAGTTACCTATCAGTTACATCTCGGCATATTGCCTCAGAAAGAGTTATCACTACATGAAGTAATAACTGTCCTTCTCTGACCAGTAATGCGTGCGGTGTACACGGTGCTCTGCTAACTGAAGAAAGTACTCTTTATAGGTTTACATGGACGGCAGCTGAAACCACAAGGAAGTGACGGCCATTCCATTAGGAAAAATAACTAAAAATAAATGTAGGCGTATGTTGTAGAGTTTCCCCAAACCCTTTAATGTGGGATCCGCACATGACGCATATCCAAAACAAGACCAGACCTAAAATAAACGAGGTACAATCTTAGGAAAGGGTATTCCATAAGCAGGGATAAGACGATGAATATCACATATATAAAGGCAGCCATAGATGTCTCAATGCTGGGCCAATATCTCGGCAAATCCATCCCATGTGAGGTCATTAAGCCGGTCGTGCCGAGAATTGGCCGCGCACCCTTTGTGTGCTGGCATTTCATTTAAAAGTTACAGACATGTCAGTAGTTTGTTAGATCGATTTCTGGGCTGATTTAAGGTGGGCACAACGTGGCCGATCGCCACAAGCGTGCATGGCGGTCGACCTGCGGCAGAATCATCTATGACCGCCCTTTAGGCCCCCATACACGGGTCGGATTCCGACCGGATTCCGGCACGATCGATTCCGGGCGCATGCACGCGAATCGATCGTGCCGGAATCGTGTGCAGCCCACCTTGTCCGATCGATCGCATTCGATTGATCAGGGGCTCAGAATCGGATCCGACAGAGAACCAACATGTTGGTCTTTTTGATCCGATTCTGCACAAATCAGGGGGAGTTGCCATTTGTGAGGTGGAGTCGGAGATGGAATCGGACACGGAATCGTCCCGGAATCCGTTGGACAAGGTGGTATGCTGCGATCGGATTCTCTTAATTGGCCGATCGATCACACCTCCGATTCCCGGCAGAATCGTCGGAATCGATCGGATGGGTGATCGAGCGGCCATGGAATCCGACTGTGTATGGCTGGCTTTTGTGTTTGGATCTATTAAAATGAACTGAAATAAAAATTTTAATATGGAATCCCTAAAATCATCCTACTAGTTCAGGAGGTTACCCATCATCCCGAAGCACCCAGACTGTGGACAACTTTCAGATTCTTGACTGGTAAGAGCTTTGAAGGATCACAGGAAATCTCTTAAGCAAGCCATACACGTGTCGGATTCCATGGCCAATTGATCACTCACCCGATCGATTCCGGCGATTCTGCCGGGAATCGCAGGTGTGATCAATCGGCCAATTAAGAGTATCCATCGCTGCATACCACCTTGTCCAACGGATTCCGGGACGATTCCGTGTCCGATTGTCCACCTCACAAATGGCAACTCCCCCTGATCTGGGCAGAATCAATCTGATGGAACCAACATGTTGGTTCTCTGTCGGATCCGATTCTGGGCCCCTGAACGATCGGACCTGATCGATTGGACAAGGTGGGCTGCATGCGATTCCGGCACGATCGTTTGGCGTGCACGCGCCCGGAATCGATCTTGCCGGAATCCGGTGGGAATCCGACACGTGTATGGGGGCCTTTAAGGGCAGGGCAAGAGGTGAAACAGGATAAGTGTCATTTAATAAAGAGAAAAAGGTTGTGTGTTAATGACAATCTCTTGGCTATAACGAATATGTGTTACTGCTTGTGTGGTAGATACAAACGTTTGTATACCCATAGAGGTGAACATTACAGGGCAAACAAAAACGTTTAAGAGGTGGGAGAATTAGCTAAAGTCATGCTTGGCATTGTACTTCAGCAGACCAATGGGATTGGATTCTGTAAGACAAGAAGTTTCCCTCAACATACTAAAGGTACCCAAACACAGGGCGTTTGTCCGTTTGATTCCTGAACGGTGTGTACGTTCCCAACAATCATTTGGAAATTGAAAGTGAAAACCCTTGTTTGTTTGATCGATCCCGCTCCAAGAAATGTCGATCGAACATGCAACCAATATGGTAGGGGCCAGGGTCCCCATTCAAAGTATCAACCAAAAATAAAATCACACAGGGTTCCCATTCAAAGTATCAACCAGAAATCAATTGCAAGTGGTGCTATTGCATAATCACACCGTGATTGAATGGGTATCGGCCCGTGTGCACAGATTTACCATAGACTCCTTCTGCAATTTAATTTAAGCTGGCCAAACACCTTAAGATCTCTCTGTCAGATATCCTTTAGATCTACCAACAACTATGTAGTATAGGCTCCTCTGCGATTGAACACAGGTAGACTTGATTGGTTAGAAAGTCTCTCATATTACATGGTTTTGGTAAAAAATTTGATCTAAAGGAAATCTGACAGAGAAATCTAAAGGTGTATGGGGACCCTTAAGCAGGGTACAGACAGCTCAATATTCGAGCCGTCCGATGTACCCTGCAGCAGCGTAATGAAGTCATCACGCTGCTGTCAGATATCGGAAGAGCCGGGGAGAGACAGCTCTGCTCTCCCCAGCTCAGCGGAAGGTTTGCCTGGAGACCAGAAGTCTCTAGGCAAAGCATCGGACATCGGCCGTATTAACGGCTGTTTTCGAGCAGGATTGATTTGTCCCACACGAAAACAGCGATGGGGGCAGATTATATGGGTCAGATAGATGGCTGTAAACGCACACGGCGCTTGAAACGGCCATCGATTTGACCCATATCCCCACGTCTGTACCCTGCTTTAGGGTCCCCATACACCTTTAGATTTCTCTGTCAGATTTCCTTTAGATCTCCTTTTGTTTTTCTAAAACCATGTAATATGAGGGACTTTCTAATCCATCAAGTCTACCTGTGTTCAATTGCAGAAGGCCCAGCACTACATAGTAGATCTAAAGAATATCTAAAGACAGAGAGATCTAAAGGTGTATGGACAGCTTTACTTACACATTTTTTTTAAATGTTCAATTTTTGAGAAATTTTAATGTACAAAGCAGGGTGAATCCTTTGGAAACAGCCATCAACTCTGTATCCATCCATTGCCTGAAGAGCAGAGGCACTGCTATATACATTTAAATGTAATGAACAAAAGCAATCAATGAACTGACAGGCCAGGAATGAGGACATTTGATTGGTCATTAGACAATGCACTTTGCCCATAGCTGTAATTCTTATCAATACAATTATATAAACTGCTCACTTCTATGATTGTGCTATAGAATACCTCTATTTTAGTCTGTGGGGCGGACACAGTTGTGACTACTATGGACAGACTACAGACGTGTCTTTTATAACAAGTGGACACACGCATCACATCCAGAGTACACACATAGTTTACATAGACGCTGGGAGCGCAGGCTTGTGTCTACGTAGCCCATCATACTCGAAATCAATGTAGTAACAGATACTTTGGATTCCATGCATCTCTCAATTCTTCAAAATCCAAAATATAAATCAGGAACAGAGCCCACTGGGACGGTTTCATCATGTCCTGTGCCTACCAGCAGAGGTATGGAATGGTTCATAAGGAAAACTAGAATTAGTAGTGTCTTTACCCGAAACTGAGATAGAGTTTGATGTTTTATTACTAAATACCTACAAACGTTATTATACACAGGGGTGGAGATAAGTGGTACTCTGGTACTCAAAAGGGGGCCAAAAACTAGCTATGCGTACCTGAATTATGGTAAGAAAGCTCATATGCGTACTAACAACTATCTGAATATGAGCTTTGTAACCATAATTCAGGTACGCATAGCTAGTTTTTGGCCCCTTTTGAGTACCAAAGTACCACTTATGTGCACCCCTGATTATATTACAGTATAATCACACAATATGGCATCTGTCTTACAAGTGTGCACTCCTCCATTGGTATGAAACCCTGTACCCTGTCTAGAACTATGTAGTTATCAATCACTGACCGTGTTATCCCCATGTGTTCATGGTTGGCCAGGAGCAGTATATGTGTGGTTCCTGACCAATCACATTAAGTAGGCCCTAGGCACTGCGCTCTGACTGTGAGTCTCAGGAGATTTAGAGAGATGACTAGTGACTCTTCCTATTGCAGGATAAGCACAAAGCAATGCCTCTAGAATGATGGCTGCCCCCAGACAATGCAGAATAAAGGTGGGCATACATGGGTCAATGTTCGTTCAATCGATGAACCCTCAAATCGCACAGTGATGATGGCACAATGCTGTGATTGGACAGAGAATCGACGTTTTGCGCGAACGATTCTGTTTGATACTCTTGATGGTGACCCTCAGTCCCATCTACAGTAATGGTAATCAAACAGGAATTTACCATCATGTTGGCTCCCACTTGAAGAAAGTGTGGCTGTGATGGAGATGCAGTGAGAACACTGCTCTGAAAGTACTAAAGGAATACCAGTGACTAGTCATCTGCCCTCTGTAGTCACCTTTATATAATGTGACTGAAGGGAACATTTTTTAAGTGACAGATAGTATCCACATGCAGCTTCCCCCTCTCTTCCTACTTTAATCAGATGACCTGCCATTGCTGCTTGCTTGCTTTTAGCTTTATTATTAAATCCTGGACCTCTCATGTAAAATAAGACATCATGTCATAGACTTACACTTGTATTGCTTGCCTGTGTTTATTGGTACTTACTGCACTTGTTGTTGTTTGTGTAGCCACTGCATTGTGTGCAACCTTACACAACTGATTTACATGTGCAAGTAACTCTCAACTCATGGAAGGAGCCCTTGTATAAATAGGAGGCCACACTGCTCTGACAGGAAGTTTGGGTCTCCACCGGCACAGGAAGGCAGAGGAAGCAATACAGATATTTTGTTTTTGTAACATACATTTCCAAGTATCTTCCTTCAAGTAAGCCAAGCCTGCACTCTCTGTGTAATATTCGATTACGATATTCGAGTCCTCCGATGTACCCTGCAGCAGCTTGATGACATCATCATGCTGCTGTCCGATATCGGAGGAGCTTGGGAGAGCAGAACTGTCTCTCCCCGGCTCCTCCTCCTCAGCCGAGACCCAGGCAAAGCATTGGTCCGATAAGGCTGTTTTGGAGCGGGATTAATTTGTCCTGCTCAAAAACAGCTATAAGGGCAGATTATATGGGTCAGATAGAAGGCCATCAACTTGACCCATATCTCCACGTCTGTACCCTGCTTAACCTCCCTAGCGCACTGCTGAGGTCCAGATTTTTGTACCAAAAGCGCACCATAGACTTCAATGGTACATTTTTCTTTATGTTGTAGGCCTGTAACTTCCCAAAATCTGTCCGTACAAGGGTCTAATAGACATCCTGAATATAATAATGTTTGAGAACACTCAATTATGTAAAATAAAATGTTTAATAAAATTTATGAGAAAGCACAAAAATCAGGGCACAAAGCTTTACTGCTATGTACTAAATCTCGCCCAAATCTGGGGCACCAGTGACTTTTTATTTGGGCGAGATTTCGTACATAGAAGCACATTGAAAGCAGATTTCTACATAGAAAACTGATTTCATGCACTGTACTTTTCAAATCTCCCGCCGCCTCCCCCCTCATCACGTCACTCGGAGGTTCGATCGACCACACGTGACCCTGTGTGGTGGTACATTAGATAATTGAACAGTTAACATTTAAATCGCAGAAGGCTAGCTTAAAGCCCCCCATGCACCTTTAGATCACTCCATACAATTTCCATTAGATCTACCAACAACTATGTACTGTCGGGTCCTCCCCGATAGAATACATAATGATTGAAAGGTTTAGAAAGCTCCTCATATTACATGAATTTGGTAGAACAAAAGTGGATTGTACAGAAATTGTATGGTAATGGTCCCCACACACGCAACTAGCGCCGATCGAGGGTGCCCACATTGGGCGACAGATCCCTGTTCCCCCCAAAGTTTGGTCGGCCAGAGAACGGACATGTCTGTAAACCTCTGGCCGATGCCATTAGTTTCAATGGGGATCGGCATCCCCATTGAAACTAACGTCCGGCACACACGTCCGGGTGCCCGCTGATGCTGTGAGCGATGGTTAGCAGCCTGATGATGTCATCTCTGCACAGCTCACTCGATACGTGTGTGGGGACCTTAAGAGTGTAAAGTGTATGGGGGGCCTAAGAGAGGAATCCCCTGTTCAAGATTTGCTATTAGTTCCTAATTACAAAGACAGGAAACTCTGAAAAAAATCCCCCAAAAACTTTTGTAGTTTTAAACCAACTCTTACTTTATTTAATAACAAGAGTTGAATATAAGATAACAAACTAGAACGTCACAAGTTGGCTACAGCTGGTTAGTTCTCATCTCTGCTGGGCACTGCACCAAATATCCATCACACTCACTTTCTACAAGACACAGGTTAGTATTTTGTCAAACATGATAAAATAACCAGTGTACATTGTAACTGAATGGATGGACACAGCTTCTATGTATCTCTGCTAAGGCACCATGCTGTGACAATGTTTACAATGTCTTGCAGATCCTGGCATTACTGGGACAACAATGAAACGTGTGCATAACATGTGCTGCATGTAATAGGGTGACAACATCGAAGCAGTTGTCACCCTAGGACAGGAAGTGCCTGTGGCATGACCACCAGGTATCACTTCACAGAAAGCTGCAGAATTCCATCACAAAGCAAAGCTTATGGGGTCTTATATAACACACAGTATAATATTCAGTATTGTGTGTGCCCCCTCCCCGGTGACTGGCAGACTGTGCCCAGTCCAGGATCACAGAGGATCCAGATGTGGCAGGAAGTGGGCAGAGCACACAGCTGGACACATCAGGATATCACTGGTCCTCGCAGGACACATCAGCACCCATCACCCACATACAGCCAGGTGCCAGGAAAGTGCTTCCTTCATCCTACCCACACGGCGGGCACCACATCCCGGGACCCACCGGGCCTCTGCCTGCTAAGGTCCCGGGGGGAGGGGGGCAATGGACCCCCCCCCCCCCCTTCTTCTACATGTCCTTCCATTCCCTGAGGTGCCCGCTGCCCCCGAACAACAAACACCTCCTCCCACAACAGGACCCCTTCAGTCACCGACCCGGAGGGCTCAGCCACCCCGCAGCATCTCAGTTACCTGAATCCGCTTCTTGTGTCTTCTCCGCTCCGCCATGTCTGCCCCGGCCTGTCTGGTGACGTGGAGTGGGCGGGGCTAGAAAACGTGCGCGGCCACGTGCGGATACAGTGCGCGTGGCCGGATGCGAGGAGACCGCCTGGGAACAGCAAAGGTGGAGAGGAGCATCATTGTGCCTCGCGTGCACGCCGCGCGCCGGTCACGGGGCCAGTCACTAGTGACTGCTTATTATTTCTAGTGGGAGGGCTCATGTATAATGTGGTCATAGCTGCAAGTGTGATGTCATCAGTTCAGTGTTATTCTATAAATACATATCTCAGCTAGAGCAATAAGGGCTCTTTCACACCAAAACTCTTCCAGTGCAGTCAAAAGCTGACCATAGACGTGTAGATTCACATTTGATCGATGGACGCTTGAGTGGGATGAGATGACGTTGAACGAAATTTGAATTTTTACATGATAGTGCAATGTAATTGTTAAGCTGTCCCTAGACGTTTAGATCGCGAAATCGGCCACAAATCGAATGCTTAAAAGTTCAATTCGCCTATATATCGGCTGGGAAATCTATCCCAACCAAAGTAATGGCCGACACACAGAGGGTGCACATTTAATTCTCTGAAAGACCGGTTGATCTCACTACAAATCAGCCAGAAAACAAGACGTCTATGGCCGGAAAAACTCATATTGACCTCCCTGGCAACTTACTGAAATATCCCCAAACAAGTAGACATCCTGCATATAATAAAGTTTGAAACACACAATTATCTAAAAACATTTAATATTAAAATAAATGTTAATACATTTAGATTTTTAACATAATTGTGTGTTTCAAACTTTATTATAGTCAGGATGTCTACTAGACACTTGTATAGGGATATTTCAGTATGTAACAATATTTTAGTAAGTAACAATTAATAAAAAAAACACTATCACTTTGTGCCGCTGGCGTTCTCCTGTATTCTGTCATCGGATCCTGTTGAGGAAATCAGAGGTCTGTAGAGTTCTCCAGCGTCGGTTGCCCATCTCCATCCTCCATGATGTTGGTGGGTCAAAATCTTTTATTGCATTGAATAAAAAAAAATCTATTGAATCCAATACATAATAAAAACAAAGTGATTACACAAGAACAGTTGGAAAAATGACCAGAAACTGTTTTTTTTTTCAAAACTGTCATTGTGTAATTACTTTACACTGCATTTATTTTGTATTATTTTGTATTGGATTGAATACAGGTTTCTGTATCCAATTCAATCCAATACACAATTTTGAATTCCACTGTCACCGAGGTTGGAGACAGGCATGCTACATACTGAAATATTAAACAGGGTACAGACGTGGAAATATGGGTCAAATTGATGGCCATTTCGAGCGCTCACAGACATCTATCTGGCCCATATAATATGTGCCCATTGCTGTTTTCGAGCACGACCAATTAATCCCGCTCGAAAACAGCCATATCGGACATGACCGTAAATACGGCCGATGTCCGATGCTTTGCCTAGAGACCACTGATCTCTAGGCAAAGCTTCAGCAGAGCCGTCCTTAAGCAGGGTACAGACGCTAAGATATGGGCCAAATCGATGGCCATTTCGAGCGCTGTGTGCACTCACGGCCATCTATCGGGCCCATAAAATATGCGCCCATAGCTGTTTTCGAGTGGGACAAATCAATCCCGCTCAATCGGACATGACCATTAATACGGCTGATGTCCAATGCTTTGCTTAGAGACCGCTGGTCTCCAGGCAAAGCTTCGGCTGAGCTGGGGAGAGCAGAGCTGTCTCCCCGGCTCCGCCTATATTTGACAGCAGCGTGATGACGTCATCACGCTGCTGCAGGGTACATCGGACAGCTCAAATATCGAGCCCTCTGTACCCTGCTTAAGGGCGGGGATGCCAGCTGGATGTTAAGTGAAATGTAAATCCAAGTAAATTAGTTCATTTTCCGATAACATTCGGTCAGATGACCCATGGCAATTGATCAACTGACCGATTCATGTGGGCAAAAATCGCGATCGGCCAGAGAACAAACATGTCCATTTTTCTCTCGCTATTACATTACTTTGGATAGTGCTCGATGGACACACGGTGAATATTGCCTATGCCTCTCATCACTAATATGTATATTGTGTGTTTTTTATATAGTTGGTTTCCTCAGTATAGAACATTTTAAGGTGAGGAAAGGTGTATTGATTTTAGGGATAGGGGATAGTTGGTTTTCCAATATTCTTACCAAATTGCAAGCACTCAAATGCTTTACCCTAAAGCTGGCCATATACGTACCGATCTATGTCCAGCTTTTAGCAGACTCCTCACAGCATGGTGACGTCACCACGCTGTGAGGAGTTGGCTAGAGAACGGACAGGAATCCCGTGTGTTCCACTAACACACGCGATTCCTGTCAGATTGTAGCCAATTAACTCGGAGGGGCAGAAAAAGAACCAGCAGGAAGGATCCATGTGCGATCCGACCTGCCGGCTCTTTTGGTCGGATCCTCAAGTTTGGCTCCCCTGTAGTTCTGGCCGACCTTTATGTGCTTGGCGGGAGCGCGCACGGTGTTCAGTCGGCCACAACTATGGCCGGGAATCGGCCTCTCTATGGGGGGCTTTAGGCTATGGCCCCCCGCGGTTGCAAGGGCGCTGTAGTGTAGACTCAGCCTAAGCTTATTTGACATAACATACTTTACCCATTACCAAATTGCTTGCCATGTGTTACCCATGTGTTAGATCACCAAGCATTCCAGGTTGGACATCCACTTGAACTTGCTATCCATTAACCTGGTTCCCCTGGTTTACTGTTGTACATGATCTGACATTGTGCTAGTATAGTTGTTTGGCAGGTTGACTGTTTCAAATATATTTATAGGCAAGAAAATAAGCAAAATATTCTTGTTTCATCTGATCAAGTTATAACATTGTGGTGTGCTTGCACGTTTTATTAGTTTTATGTTTTGTATTCTTAAAAAAAAACATTTTAGGAAACAAAGACAAAGCTTTTTAACATACAAAATTGTTACTTGGTATTCACATTATAATAATAATAATAATCCCATACAATTAATATTCACAGTTGGAGTCTCTTTCTGTTTACTAAATCGTTTAATCTGTGTTCCTTTATAGTTATGATGTCAATATAAATTTACAATGCACAAAATAATAGTTTTGAGCAAAAAAAAAAAACAGTAAGTCAATAAATGAATAAAAGGTATGTCTAAACTTTTGTCTGTATATATATATAAGCCTATATTCATTGACCCCTCAATGGCCGTTCCCTAGCGTACATACATTGACCTCACAATGGCCGATATTCAGGCTATGTGCATTAACCCTTCAGTGGCCAGCTCTCAAGTCAATGGTATCCAGGTCTCAGAGCTATGCACATTGACCCTTCATTTGCCAGTCCTCATCCTTTGTCCTTGTCCTGTGTAAACCCTCCACAGCCTTTCTAGTGTACAAAAAAAGTGCAGATCCAACAATTCTTACCAGATTCTACCCACTGTTTATGAAGGACCAGATGCTGGATTACAGTCCACATTTTTGTAATACATATATTATTTATATTGTGAATATTCCTATATGTACTGTGCTAAAATATTGGTAATTTCATGAACAGACACACATTCCTAGTAGCCTAAATGCATAAAAACACAACATTTACAACTCTTTCTAGATGTTTCCAGAACAAGGAATAAAACTGATGTTTACAACACAATATAGCATCATGCAAATATATGAAGAGCTTTGTGGATTCTTTTATGTTTAAACAGAATGGTTTCATCAGGTCAGTGACTGGTAACTCATTTCTCTTGTATGAATTCTTACAAAGCAATACTACCCATGAATCATATTCTTTATCCGTTTTTCTGTGAATTCATTTGAAAATCAATTTGTGCGATAGGCACATCACATGGACTGTCTTTATTCTCAGGCGCTGATACATCTGTAACTTTCAAAGCATCAGGATCCGGAGCACATGGACTTGGCACTGGGATGTTGCTGTTATTTCGTGCAATAGGAGATATCACTTCAGATGGCTGATCTGATGGCACTGGAGCAGAAGATGACACTGGGCCAGGTAATGATAAGCTTGTCATGTGAAATATGTTTCCCAAGCGACAGCATATCTACGGAGAACAAAACAGATAAATGTTCTGGGGTCAGTTCACTCAAAAGAAACGTATATATCAAATTTAGCAAACCAAATGTAAAACTGCAGGTGAAAAGCCCCTTGATGCCCTTGTTATGCTTAAGCATAGCCCTTATCTCTGCATTTAGTTATCATATGTTGTTCCATCATCATTACCTACAATGAGAATATATTATACATGCGGTTTTCAAAGTGTTTAATTTCATAAAATGTATAAAATAAATAAAGCACCAATAAAGATATTCTTGAATAGTGCATATCACCCACAATCTATTATACAATGATTACCAGCACCGTCCCCTGCCTCAAAACTGATGAATTATTCTAAATTTTATCAAACCAACATATACTGGGGTTCTAAGGTGCTATTGATGTGCAAACAAGACTTATTGATTTGCTAGCTTGGGGTTTTTATCTCAATGAGAGTGTCCACCCAAAAAGTGAGTTTGTAGAACCCGAGGTAAGGGAAAAAAAGACAAAAAAATATTGGGTTAAATACAAGGACCAGTGAGGAGCAGTGTGATATACTGTTAATATACTATTAGTGCATAATGAGAGCCAGCATGTGTGAATGTGTGTGTATTGGGAGGATTGACTTACTATTGCGGTCACTAGCTTTTGTTTGATCCCAATATGTAAAACATATGATGGATCTACTATCAAACTAGCAACCTTGATGTGTTGAAGCGCAGGTGGTGATATTCATTCACTGTCCCTAGGCAGTGTTGTGAAGTTCGCACTCTCTTGTGATCCGAATAGGTATATTAGTGTTAAACCACTAGAAAAAGAATAGGTGTCCGAATGATGATAAAAACTTCCTTAAATTGGTAAAAAGAGGTATTTTATAAATATTTTTTTTTAGAAAATACCTATTTTTACCAAATAAAGGACTTTTTTTTTATCACCAAATGGGCGCCTCCAAGAAGCCTATTCTTTTTCTAGTGGTTTACCACTAATATACCTATTAAGAATTTTTTTTAAGGACATGATTTTTATTAATTCCATATTTTAACATGATCCAACAATAAATAAAGTTAAAAGATAAAATTATACTTTACAATAATTTCTGAGGATACATATTTTTGACATGTTGATGCATAAATGCGAAAGTGGCTGGAAATTTTCTAATGGGTAGGGGTCAGTCCAGGACGCGTTTCACACCAGCTTTATCAAGTGGAACTGACTATAGTATTTGTCACCAGTGTCCTGGCTTTGGTCATGTCTGGAGCACCCTGGAAATTAAGATTCTCCCCCGGAAGATTAAAATTGACCTATTCTCATCATATAATTTCACGTGAGCCCCCGGGAAATGTGTTCCTAAACAGTTCTGGACTTCTGAATTTGCATTACATACCACCACTTTTTTTCCATAATCTCTTCAACTCATAACTGGACTTACACATAGCTGGAGGGAGTGAACCTGTAGTTTATTTGGCTGGATGATTAAATAACTGAACAAAAACTTCTGTTTACACAGATTATTTTTCGAACAAAGACATTTTTTACACAAATGGCAATATTTTAAAGACATTTTTAAGAAACCTGTTTGCAAAGAAATGTGCATTTAGAGATCCCAATACCATCCCCAGGTACTGCACACTTATATTAGGTTACATCATTCTTCTTCACTAGCCCTAGTAAATGTTGTGTCAATAAGTTCCAAATGAATGTCAGGTCTTTTATTATAAGACCTCAATGTTTCCACTTTGTCTTCTATCTTAAATAGACCTTGGTCCAGTGGTCCAGAGAACGATATGGTGTTTTTGGATCATTTTCTAATTTTGCTTCTACTTGTCATGGTAGACTTGCGACCAGCTCTGTTAACAGACAATAGTTGTTGGAGTCCATGCAATAATTTCCCCAAAAGAACCAAGTTTGCTTTTACTGTAGTGCTAAAGGACCTGAAGATTATGCCCCCATTATTGATTTTTGGCCTTGTCCCTTGCAAGCAAACAATTCTCTTCATTATTGGAATGTTTTTAACAACATTGCTTGATGTAGAACGTAACTGGATGTTGTATTGTAGGTTTTCCATTTGTTAATGCATTTGCTTTATGACTCAGGGGCATTAGGGAGCCTATTTTATGGGCTAAAATATTAAACTAAAGATCACTTCTACAGATTTTTTATTAGTGCAACACATGGGAGTGCGTTATCACATGTTGTGATGCATGAGGTTGAGCTGTGTTGAGAAGGTGTATTTTGTCACAAATGAATAGCACCACACCACCACAAGTGATAACTGTTTATGTTTGTTGTTTGAATGTATATAACAGACTCAGCTAAAGCATGGTCTTTTACTGCACTACATTTGTCAGGCCTCAATTTCCCCAATACTCTACCATAACTATTTTCAGTACTTTTATCAGTGCCAGTTCTACGACATGAACTCAATATGGTTACCGAAAGATTTAAATGCAATTATTATATCACATTTTATAAATGACATTCTCTTATGAGTTCTATTGCAGGGATATGCAACCTGCGACTCCAGAGACGCATTTGGCTCTTTAGCCTCCTTGTTGTGAGTCCCCGGCTGCCTGAAAGCCTCCTCTCTCCCACCAGCGCATACAGGCTAGACGGAAGAGAGCATGTGCTAGGAGCCAAGCAGCTCCTTGTTTTCCAACCCCCCCCATCGATGTTGGAGTTGACGGTGGTCATCCACAAAAGAGGCTTCCTCCTACCTTCACCCCAGGAGACAGATGCTGGTGATAGTGGAGAAGCCAGGGAGAGGCACCAGAGCCACTGGACACAGCAGGATGCTGGTAAGCCAGCAGCACTGAGGGTAGTAGTGTGGGTCCCTAGAGGAGGACAGCTACACCTGTCTAGTACAGGAGAGGAGTGCATGCTTTGGCACAGATGCACAGTACACAATGCACGTGTTAGTGTAATTGTGTTCTCTTTTGCAATTCCATTTTAATTTTCTATAATGATAAAGGGGGCAATATGTTTCTATTTTTAGAATTACATAACAAGGGAAAGGAATATGACACAAAATGTGATCTTGGATAGGACTGAAAACCGTACCGTATTTTACGGGCTATGCTGTACTGCTTCTATCAGCAGGGCTCTGCTGGTAGAAACAATACAGTACAGATGAGGGATCTGGCTGTGGCCACATCCCTCATCTGACAGCTCGGGAAAGCTGTTGGGAAGCCAAGACAGGGTCACACATTTGGGCCATAAGACCCAGGCACTATTTCCCCCCGATAATGGGGGTAAAAAGTGTGTCCTATGGTCCAAAAATACGGTAACACAAATGTTTTGTTGGTTTTGGTTTGATACAGCATATGCTCATTCCTGCTTGGTTGCCCGTTAATGAAACCCAGAATTACCGCATTTCCCTCTGCGCTAGGTCTCCCATACTAGTGTATGGAAGATGCTTGCACTGCAACATTAAATGTATATTGTAGGGAATTATGCGTTTATGCCCTGTGTTGCACATAAAAGCAAAACTCAATGTGTTCAGGTGTGAAAGTTCCTAACCTGTGTTTATTGTGGTTATACTAGCACTACTTTGTGATTCCCTTATATTACATTCCTAAATCATGAATCTTTTCAATATAGCATACTCATACCCCCATCCTGGTCTCCATAACCCTCCCTTATAAAAAAAGAGCACAGCAAGTTATTATTTTACAACATTTCTGCCAAAATCTATGGCTATTTAGCACTTCCAGAGAGATACAACAATTGTACAATTGTACATTTGTGAAAACCAATAGGACACTTTAACAGGAATTTTGCAGAAACTTTGAGAAAACTATAATTCTATAATTTATACAGTGTGGCTAAACATTGGGTGGGTAATTCCAGTATTTTCTGTGGAATGTTGTGTGATTCATTTTACATGGCACAGAGGTTTAGGGATGTGGAAGATTTAGTCAGAGAAAAAACAGCTTATTGCAAGACTGTCAAATGTATAACTATATGGAAAATTACAGACAGCTAAATAGAAAAACAAACCATTATTATATAAATGTAGGAAAACTGCAGCTACCTTGAGTGATCCCTTCTTTGAGCAGTAGCTTTCAATACAAATGTTACATGATTGCACGCATTTTTGTTAAAAAGCATTTAAACTCTTAACATTGAACCCCTCTCCCCTCAGCCAAGGACTACAGAACACCTCCATGTTATAGAGCATACTCACAAATTGTGCTTTTTTTGTAATAAAATGAAAACGAATGTAAACCATTATAACAAAGAAGCTGTGCATAGACATGTATTCCTGGCTCTTTTGTCTGACTACTTGTAAGTAAACATAACACATTAGGTCATGTGAATTCATATGACTGAAATATATACCAAAGAGTACAATTTCTAAGGCAAAATTTTTTGCTGAAGGCATGTTCCTACACAGGAAACTTGAATACTAAATCATGCAATGTGAGTATAGAGATCTAAGGGTAGTCTCATGTTTCAAAAGCAATTATTTGTTTATTTATTTATTTATGTATTTATTTATTTTTTTCACAATTTATGTGAATGCAGATAAAAACTAATGTGCTGATGGAACAAAACCACAGTTGACGTTATCTATATAGATTTTTTTTTTTTACTTTTTTGCTACTTGTTACTTCAAAAAGAACCAAATGAAATTCATTTATTCCAACCTTTTGGTAATTTATATTTTATTTGTTAGCATTTTTTTAGCCTAATACCAGGCATTTAAAATATATTTTTTTAGAACAAACCAGAAATCCAATATGCAAACTACACTACTCTACGCGAAAACTACAGGTGGCGTTATGGACACGCCAGGGTGACATATCCATAGTGCCTGCCAGCATTTTGCCTGCTATTAGGGTGCTGTTTGGGGCACGTTTAACAAACCATGCTCGAAAAGCCATCAGGTGCGTTTTGTTCATGTCACATAAACAAGATTGATAAAGAATGGGCGCATCATGTGACTGTCATTTGTCTGCATGATGCCTGGCCATTGCTACGACACACCCTGACATGGGTAATGATGCTCCAAAAGACTGGCTTGTCATTTCCCGTAAGCTGCGGAAAGCTGTGGGTATCCGCACTGTGCGATCTAGTGAAGACCTAGCCTAAAGCCTGCCATACACCCACCGACGGACGGATGCCGACAGACGAGTGCCGATGAGCTCTGGAATGCAGCGTGATGACATCATCATGCTGCATTCCCGGGCTGACTGAATCGGCGGGCACCCTTTGTGTGCTGGCTGTCACCTTCAATGAAGACGCCGGTCTTCATTGAAAGTGACGGCATCGGCTGGCATCGGCCAGAGAACATCGGACATGTCCGTTCTCTGGCCGGCCGAGCTGTGGGGCGACAGGGATCTGTCGCCCCATGTGGGCACACACTGATTGGCGGCCGATTTTGCTGCTGACCGACGGGCGTGCGCGTCATCACACATGGCCGTTAGTGCCGAGAATCGTCCGGGCACCCTTTGTGTGCTGGCCATTTCTTTGACTGGGAACTGCCGTCCCTAATTGGATTGCCCATGTGATCCAACATGCAGCAGATACCTGGTCGAACTCCCCAGGAGAGCGCACCCAATTTTGGCCGATTGGCAGGAACGCGCATGGGGTATCTATGATGACATGGGCTTTGAGGGAATAGTAATAGGCTGAAAAACTGAAAACATATACTAACAGCTCTTGATTGAGTATTTTAGCAAACGTTAAACCTTGCATCTTATATTTTCATAGGCTTTCATTTCAAAACTTTAACTTCTTTAAAACAAATTTAAAGAAAGTTACAGTAATATTATTATTAAAATTTTGTGTGTAATTCCTTAATTATAGTTGGAGCAATAGAGCTTTAACATGGGGAAAGTTTTGTAAGTGACACGTGTCATTATTAGAGTCTACATAGCTTCCACTTTAGCAGTGTGTTTTACCATTATCCATACTTCCAGCTGTTTATATTATTTACCTGAGAGCGAATTTTAAGTGCAGGTCCAAGCTTCAGCCCCATTGTATCCAAGAGATGGTCCTCTGTGAGAAGTGGCAAAGTTACCCCATCAATGTCATGATCTTTAAATACCTAAACAAGAATAAAGAAGTCAGTAGAGTTGATACAGGGCCATGAAATTGTGTAGACGTGTGGACTATGACTCATACATGATTATTTCATAGTAAACTCCAGGACAACACCAGAACAACAGAGCCATAACAATTACATACAACTGTCCTCACCAAACTTCTTTACTGAAATGCATTCAGTTTCCAAAATGTTACAATGAAGGAGAATATTGGATGTATTTTACACAGATAGCAGGACATAAGGAACAAGAATTACTGGAAATATGTGGTCAATACTTACTAAATTAGTAACATCTGAAAGAGAACAGCATTCTGTGACTGTACTCATTTACTCCTTGTTTGTATAGCCTTGGAGGCATGTTATGTAATGGTATTGGTGGCAAGGGACATCTATGCTGGAGCAGTCTGGGCATCTAAATGGGTGGTATTGAGGCAATATGAGCATAACTTTTATTATGTGAAGACTGTGGGCAGTAACTTATGGGGAAAGGACTGTATGAGAAGATGTGATCTATGATGATAGTATGATGTAAAATGTACAGGATAACCTCCATGGGCACTGAAAATATACAGATACTCACAAAGGGTTAGATCAGGGGTTGGCAAACTAAGGCCCACCCCTGTGTTAGATCATCAGCACAAGGGTGGTGGGGCATTAGCAGGGAGAGTAAAGCCCTCTCCCTGCTAGATCAGCCGAGAAGTAAGCTTGGTGCCACTGACATCACTTCCAGTACATGGAACGCGGAAGAACCAAGATCCGTATACTGGAAGTGATGTCACTTCCTTTATGTGCCCTGTTTTTTTTTCTTCAAACTTGACCTCTATGTCTTAACTATAACATTTAAGTATTAAGAAATCCATGCAAAATTAATTGTCTATCTGGAGCATCTATACACATGCCATGTTCTCTGCTGGAGTCAAGACATATCCTCCTTCTTCCCCTTTAAAATGGGCCATACACCTTAAGATCTCTCTGTCAGATATTCTTTAGATCTACCAACACCTATGTAATATAGGCTCCCCTGTGATTGAACACAGGTAGACTTGATGGTTTAGAAAGTCCCTCATATTACATGATTTTGGTAAAGCAAAAGCAGATTTAAAGGAAATCTGACAGAGAAATATAAAGGTGTATGGGGACAATTAAACATATTAGAATAAATCACACCAAGTACATTCACTACATTTATTTAAATGTGAAAGCACAATGCAACAAGCCAAGAGGCAAATATGTTAATAGTAAATATGTATGTATCTATTCTTGCCCTTATTGTCTGCATTTCTTCTCTGTGAATCCTGCCAGTATACTCACTATACATACGGTAGGTATGCAAGCACTTTCTTCATTGCCTTTGTGGTGACAGCATGTATGATTTGGCAGCCACAGCCTTAACATCACAACTAGGTACCAGCTGTTTTATACTAAATGCCTTCAGGCTTTGACTTATTTTTAACTAGTAATACTGCCTATTGTCATAGTATGGCCATTTGTTGTATCTTGCGGCAGCATTGGCACCCTAGGACTAGAAATGTATTAGGACTGCTAAACAACCCCTCGCACTTCCATGCCATATGGTGATCTGGGATGGGTTAGTAACCCACTGAGGATTCTTGTGAAGAACACAATTTAACCAGCTTAATGAATTAATTGTGGAAGTTGCAATGGAAAATTTTGTTACGTGGTTGTTATTTCATATGCTAAAAGGCAGATTATGACTGTAGGCACATGTGTGCATAGCTTCCAGTGAGAGCAGGCCCTTTATCTCTTGAGTTCACAAACAATATGAAGTTGTTCTACTTTTGTGTTGACACAAGAAACTATGTCCCAACCAAACCCCTGCGTATTCCTGGAACTTTACAACAAGCAGATTTAAATTAACTAAATTCTGCAGGGTAATGTGAAACTGCTTTGCTCCTAATGGCACAAATCATGTGCACTGCTTTTATATTAGGATACTGAAAATGCAGTTTGTATTTTTTGGGCAGCATATAGAGACACCTCTGGTAAATGAAATCTTAAACATTTATTAACTAATGCTGTAGGTACATCTGGCATGCAATAGGACTGTGAATTAGCAACCTGCTTTCCTGTGATCGCAGACAGAGCTGCAAGCTACTGAATTCCACTTGTGTTTGTCTGCACTCAGCATGAATGCAAAGTAGCACGAGAGTTCTGAATGTGCCAAGGAATACTGATACCTATCTTATATTCACACCCAGGTGTAAGATTGTGGTGTGCTTTAGCAGGAAGTTATTTAAAAGAAACTTGGCTGTTCTTATGTG
The DNA here is from genome assembly GCA_036250615.1 of Ptychadena robeensis. Taxonomy (NCBI): domain Eukaryota; kingdom Metazoa; phylum Chordata; class Amphibia; order Anura; family Ptychadenidae; genus Ptychadena; species Ptychadena robeensis. The sequence continues at coordinate 53,758,976 of CM070035.1, read as the reverse complement.
AACAGAAAACCTTATGATATATGCTTTTTTAAATTTTATTAAAGGTCAGACTATATCGGGAGAAGGACTGCAACATCTGGCTGGGGAGGCGAGGGCAACCCAGTGGCTCTGGACGGACATGGAGGTGGGCAGTAGAGGGAGAGAAGTATATAACAGGCAGTAAGTGGTACCATAGGTAAGACAAATGTGCCTTTTGGACAACAAAAATGGACAGCAATGCAAATTATACACCCACCACCAGAGTGCACCATGCAATGGAAGAGGTAACAGATTTACAGTGTTCACAGCTCTCCTGCTCTGCACTCTCCTTCCCTGAAATTGTGGGAAGAATTGGTGGCTGCAGGAAACACTGGCTTTGGTGTCAGTCTGGCAATGTCCTTGTGAGTAACCTTCAAAGCTGGCAGTCCAATCAAAACAGAAAAAAATGGGAAACCCTTGGTACCAACTTCTTGTTGTACTAGCCCTTGTGCCAGGTACCCAAACAGTGTCAGGAAAAAGCCCAGGGGGCAAATATGTCCCTGCCACCTGGGCCAGTCAAATTCAAAAGTAAAATTTTTTGGTATGTATGTGTGAGTCTGAAATAACCAATAAATTACAATTCCACAGGTCGCATTCTCTCTAATATACAAAAGGAATGTGTAAGATTTTGAATACAACTCTGGGCAGGTCTTCAGCATCCTCCTTTCACAATGCCGAGACATATGGTCTGATATCATTACCTCAGACCACAGGTAAGAATGGATTTGTGACAAAGAGTATTAGGATGAAAATATGTGATTAATATATATACTTTATTGCAAAGAAGTGCATATTGACCTGTTTGTCATTTGACAGTTAATGAGCATAGATAAATATGCCTGCAATGAACATTGTTTTAAAGTTTGTGTTCTATATAAAAAACAGTGATTGGTCATTTTAATACATAAAGCCTCTAGTGATGTGGGTTCAGGTGAACAATCCATGTCTACTCCAATATTTGTGGCTACAAAATCATTAACATAAATCTTTCTGAGAAGAAGATTGTAGACCATCAATCTAAACAAACACATATTGAATATTTACCTGGGCATAGGCAGAACAACCAGGCAAGCTACATATAAAGTTAAAGACATCCTGGGAAGACCATTTACAAATTTCTTGAATAGTTGGAATATCTTCTCTGTTCAGAAAGAGACTGTGTGCTCCTGTTAAAAAAGTGTTAACATTTTAAACAAATGGACAAAAAAGTTCAGGGCTCTTTTACACTAGCCACAGTGGCCACATTTTTTACCAGCAACATCCACATGCTGTAGGGGATTTGCGTTAACGCATTGTGCATTACTGCAAAATGCAATGCAGGACCAGTGTGGAAGGTACAATAGGTTTCCTAAGGAAACATTTGTAGCGCCCTCTCTCTCCTAAACTCCCCTAATTTCAGAATCCTGTGAAAACTCACAGGATTTATTGAAATCCGTATTTGGCCAGGAAATCCACATAAAAAACATAACTTTCCAATCCAAAACGGGATGCTTGACATGATTTACCAACATGTAAGGAAATTAGAAATACAGACCTGGAAGGAGTGATGGGTTCATGGTTACTTGAAATCCATATGGCCCTGCAGAGATGGGAACAGGAGACTGATAAATGAATCTGTCCTCAAAAGCTGTCCCGGGATTATTCATTTCCTTGTCAGAACCATTTCTTCCTCTGCTTGTCTCTATAGGTGTGGGGTTATTTCTCTTCTCCTGACTGTCTGCGATTTCTGTAGAATTCTTGTCCATCTGTGCTTTTACTTGTTCACATTTGCTGAATGTCTCTGTGTCTTCTTCTTTCTTATCCTCCTTATCCTCTTCAGCAGTATTTGGGGAGGAATGGGGTTTGTTTTCTAGCGGGAGTTTAGATACGACTATGGAACTCTCTGCAGTTTTTTGATTGCCAGCTCTTCGGCCTGGTCTTCGAGCTCTTTCCCTTTGCAAACTACTTATAGGTGTATAGGGACTTCCTGCCTTCAAAAGTGCGTTGCCATGAAGTATTTCAAAGGTGTTACGATGAACAAACAGATCAGATGGCAGCTGGCCTTCTGGACATATCTGCCTGCCTCTAAGTGCCACTGGGTTGGGTGGTATTCCATGGTAGAGAAATGGGGAGTCCATATCCACAAAGCCTTTTCTATGTGTCTTGTCCACCTCTCTCTGGTGATATAATGCATTGATTTCCATATCCATCCTAATGGTAGATAAGAAAGAGTGACTGTGTGAAGGTTTGTATCTGCTTTTGTATTATTTATAAAAATACATAATATATACAATCTATTAATATGCACGCATTCATGATCCTTTAATTTTCTATGTATAGTAGAGAAAAAGGGACAATGTGTGAGACGGGACACCTGGTGTTCTTTTTCCATGTACCCCATAGTGATCACTGAGGGCCGCTATATAGCCACTATATATCATGAACATACCTTGTCATATTTTGCTTTTGCAGCAATTCCTGTCTCCTGGCCAAAAAATCCAGTGGCTCTGTGTGCAGAAAGTTGCTAAAGCCTTAACAACAGAAACAATATCTCTTCTCAGTATTGTAATAGTTTACATAGTGACAAAGAAACACTTTGTTTGATTTATACTGATATGTTTAGTTATAGATGATAAAATGATATGCCACAAAAAAAGCGTATTGTTGTCCATACCTTGGCCTGGGAAAGTTCTGTTAGACATTAAACCTGAATGGCTAGGAACGGTTGAACCAAATGGTGAACTAATATGTAGTTGTCTTGAGTCACTGGGTATGATCAAATCAGATGATGGTAACAGTTCCCCCCTAGGATAAAATAGGCATAATTTGGTTAGCTGGATAAAGAAAGTGTTATGTTTGCTCAGTAACTGATCTGAAATGTAGTTCAATATTAATGTACATTTTTTAAAGGATATTTATGGCACTGGTACTGATGTGTCACATAAATACCTCAAAGAAATTTACAGTGCCTCATGCCTACACTAACACATACTTCACCATACACTACAATATTACATGTACTGCTAATGTTAGACTATACTCATACTACACTCTACAATGTTAGACTACACTCCTACTACACTCTACAATGTTAAGGCCCCCATACATGGGTCCGATTCCCATCGGATTCCGGGATGATCGATTCCGGGCGCGTGCACGCGAAACGATCGTGCCGGAATCGCGTGCAGCCCACCTTGTCCGATCGATCACGTCCGATTTATCAGGGGCCCAGAATCGGATCGGACAGAGAACCAAAATGTTGGTCTTTCTGATCTGATTCAGCACACATCAGGGGGAGTTGCCATTTGGGAAGTAAGCGATCGGACATGGAATCGTCCAGGAATCCGTGGGACAAGGTGGTATGTAGCGATCGGACAGACTTAATTGGCCGTTCGATCGGACCTCCGATTCCCGCTGAGATCGCCGGAATCGATCGGATAGGTGATCGATCAGCCGTGGAATCCGACTGTGTATGGCTAGCTTTAGACTACACTCATGCTCAAATATGCTATTCCAACATGCCAAATTAATAGGACAGTCAAGTACAGCTATATTAGGTGGAGACTTTAGCCATTCCAGACACTTTCTTCTTGTTTTATCATTCAATACTCATAATCATCAATGTAGACTGGCTGATTCTAGATCTGTGACAAGCATACATAAAAAAGATATAACTTTCTAATAACTACTAAAACTGTGGAAATTGAATAATAGCCATGCCGAGTGCTGGTTAGGATTCAGGTGTATCATATTCAGCATAATTAATGTACACCCTCAATCTGTTTAAAATAATAAATACTATATTTGGCAACATGGTGATATATGTGTTTTAGTATTGCTCAGTTTTCTATTAGATTTCTATATCTTGTAGCACAGTTTGTATATTTTAGAAAAACGCAGATACAATATTGGCTCAACTATGAAGTTATCACTCTGCAATGCTTCTGATTTTTGCTGGTAAGAAACTTGTGCTAAGAAAAAAAATTGCAACTAATAACCTTCAAAGTACAATATGTTAATTATTTAAATTCTTCAATTATTTAAGAATCTACAAAACCCGAATGTACGGCCCTGGCACCAGTAATCTTGCGGTCATCCACAGGCTTCTGAAGTGCGACCACCATAGAGGATACACCACTTTGCAGCATGGGGACAGCACACCCAAAATTCTCCACTAATCTACACAGCGTATAGGTTGCTGGTTCTAGGGGATACTTTTTATTGAGGCATTTGTCTACTCCAGCAGCCAGGAAGTAAAGGTGGGATTACACATGTAGATTTTTTCTTGAATCAACTGCTAATTAGATTTTTTGTTCGAAGTCGTTGTCGAACATCGTTCGTTCGTTTATCGAATGTAACATTAGATTTTTTGTTTGTCCATCCCGATATCGAATGAAAATACATTCAAAATGATGAAAGATAAAAACCACCTACCAACATGTTCGATGTATGAATAACAGAGAAAGCTAGTATTTTCATTGGCAGCTTTCTCTGTAATGAATTACCTTTGGATTGTAGATATTGGATGTTTTAGACACAATGAGGTATGTAATATCTATGATTTATAAATTCAGGCCAAATGATGGGTTTATTTTATTGCAGATGTTCATGGATGCATAGTTGCTCTTCTCTTTAGTTGCCAATAGTGAAAGTAAACTGTATGCAATGAATACATTGCTGTAGGCATTGCTCTCACAAGACAATAGACTCCTGTGATTGTATTGTCACATACTTCTCTTGACACAGAGTTATTGTGTATTTTCAAGTTGACAACAGTGAATGGAAGGGTGGCAGCACATCCCCATAAGATGTGAGTATATACTTCCAATGCTGTGCACATTAAAGCACACAAAATATAGGTTTGCTTTACAAAAACTATAGGACCTGGCATATCCTGATTGTCTCTGGCTCCTGTTCCTGTGACCTTGAGTATTTCTGTGACATTTGCACAAATTCATTAATATTTTTATAACCTTTATTAAACAAAGGAATGCATCAATACCCTAATCTCTTAAGTGAATGAGAAATAGCACCTGTCCAACATCCGTGGCTCAAACTGTGTTGGCATTAATGGCATCCTCTGCTGAGCTGGCACCACTACTTGAGGGTTAACAGGCATTATTTGATTTCTCATCATCATCTCTTGTCTTTGTCGCAGTTCTAAGTTGAAGCAAAATAAAGATATTGACAACAAATAAATAAACAAATGCCACCAAAAACAAGTGTGTACTTTCAGAGCCCTTCCTCACATTAAGCTGGAGAAAACTATGTTACCCATGGACTCAATATAATGTGTCTGCCTATTTTATACCCTGCAGAGAATAAGAAAAAATGGAGACATTACAGCATATACTTGACCTATTGCTAGAATGACCAATGCATTGTTGATTTTGTTAATGGATCATGTGTTGCCAGAATATTCTGCAGTTCTGTACAATAAAGAAGTACAATAGAGAAATCCATGGCCAGGTCCAAGCATTCACTTTTTATGTATATGATTGTATTATTATTATTAATATTATCATTTATTTATATAGCGCAAACATATTACGCAGCGCTCTACAATACATTAGAGTGGATACAACACACAATAACACACAGGTACAAGTAATGACACAGGAGGAATAGAGGACCCTG
>CM070035.1:53725636-53753242 GCA_036250615.1 Ptychadena robeensis | reverse complement strand
TTGGGCCTTGGCAGTGAGCAAGTCGTTGGCAACCTTAGTGATGGCTGTTTCAGTGGAATGCCACCAAAAACAAGTGTTTGTACATGGCTTATCTCTAGGCATTGTACTCCACAAGTGCCACCATTACTTTTAATGGTTTATGTGGATAAAGCCCACTTTTGATTTATTAATTTTGCATTGTAAATTGTAGTAATCAATATCATGTTTTTATTAATGCGATGTTGTCACTATAAAATAAAGCAGAGTTATATCTGCATGGGCTGAATGTGCTATGATGAGTCTGAAGTCCAAAATGTAGTTAACCAGATTTATGTTTGCATAAAAAGCACAAATACAGTCTGGCATAACAAACAACCTCCATATATTTAAATGTTAATGTATATGTTCCTTAGTGGCGCCTTGCTTTGTTTACTTTGCAAATACAACTTCATCTGCTTTGCCTTTACTACTAAGAAAATGAGATGATCCCTTTAATTTCCTATTTGACTAAAGGGTGAAAGAAAAGACCTTAACACTTTGTTGACTTTGTAAGGTTGTCTTATGAGATAATATAAATGTGAAGGCAAATGTTGACTTTCATTTATAATGTAGATTTACATGGATGTTAAGAAACTACTTGTTTAACCCCCATAAACAGCATTCCCCCTTCAAGCAACACCAGGCCACGACAGATTTGGTTGACCAAGGAAGGGAGGGCGAAAAGTGTGTGCGCCTCTTCGTGAGCCCAATGCCATACCTCAAGAGGGAGAGACCCCTTGTCAAGGTAGGTGTCTTCTTACCCACAACCCTTACCCAGTGTATTGAGCATTGAAGTGGTGGCTCCTGAGGATCGGGGTCCTGTTTAACAAGGAGACCACTGGATCCATGCTGCCCACCCATCCTGCAACCCATCCATGCTGTAATCTCATGGCCTCTTACATAAATAAAATATTTTAATAATAGTTCTGGGCCTGGTATAGTTCATGCCCCCTCTTTCTAGGCTATGCCAAGAAGGGGTCTGGTTTGTTATGTAGGTAAATTATATGCCAAATGAAACAGCATTTCCACAGGTGTTTAACATGAGCTCTGTCTTCTCTTGGACATCTGAGCTGAGTCAGTTTTGAAGCAGTAAAGACATAGCCTAATAGTTCTTTTTGCATGCGTCTATCATGTGTTTTCATTTGCAAAATGTATTTTGAAAAATATTATGCAGTTCAAGCAATGCATTGACATCTTGGTTTACCTGCAGCAGACATACATCCAGTGAACTGGTAGAGATGTTTCCCCTCCAAATTACTTTGATCACTAATCACTGACATCCTTACGTAGAGTTACCTGAGGAGCAAATAGTATGTTTATTTTCCATGTTTTAATATTAAGAAAACTAAAGATAACTTTATATATATACTCCAGTCATTATGTTGTTGGTCTACAAGCTCTAGAGTATCTAAGACACACAAAAAAAAATCAGCTTACCAGTCTTGTGTAAATTTGGAGGATGCATTAATTTTCTTTATTTCCGAATGTTATGACTGTTTTAGTGTTGTCACTTAGAAAAAAAAAGATGTTAGTGATGTTTCTGAGAATCTCTTCCAAGTGGGCTATGTCTCCTTAATTAGGTAGAAAGGGGTTCACTTTAGGACACTTAAAGTTTTCTGCTGAAGAATGGAGAATCCACTATCTGTAGAAGAAGCAGGAATACAATTTGTCATATACCAGAGAGTCATGTCATGTGACCTCAGATTATATTCCCAGCGTGAGGGTGAACAGAGCCAAATACAGAAGCTGTGTATTAGGATTCTGTAAAATCCAGTTTATTTGGGCTTAATCTATTGTTACTATTTAATAAGGAGAGAAATGTAAATGAGAGGAAATGTACAAAGCCAACTACATTAAATCATAGATCACTACCAGAAGTGTTTCTAGGATCCTAATATACCAGGGCCAATTGTGGGCTTAAACAACCATCCTGGGAGCAATAGCTATGCATCCCAGGATGCAGAAATGTGTCCCATTCTCTGAACACACTGACCAATTTATGGAGAGAGACATTTTACAATTAGATGGCATGAGTTGTGTATTTACATTAACATTCTGCATTGCAATAAATCAATTTTGTGACAAAGACTCATATCCCTTCCCATATGTAAAAAGCTGCTCATGGGTAAGTTGTTCAGTGCCAGATTGTAAGATGTGTCTCTTCATAAGTTGGTCAGTGTGTTCAGAGAATGGATACAGCTAAAGTTTCAGCCCTGACATTCTGCTGCAGCGAAGACCTCCCTCCTGGCACTGGCCTTTTAGCTGGAGGAATACAGAGTGAATACTGCATGGTCCAGTCTTGCCTAACTTACTGGAACATTCTGTATATTCACTTGATATCTGAATGGCTGTGTTCCAGTTTTTTCCTCAGATTTTCTCTCTAAAACTTTGAGGTGCGTGCAAAAAATACGCCAGTTAAAATGATTCTGAAAGTCCTATTAACTGTCTGCACTATCACAAGTCAATAACCCACCCAGAATGAGAAAGCATGTCAGGATCTTTAACTTCACTTGCTGCATGCTTGCTCAATGCCTGTGCTGCTCAAGTCAACCAGAGAACTAGCATTCTAGGCTCTGAAACCACAAAAATGTGAAAAAATATTGAGATTCATCTTAGATCACCAGTTTACAGTCATGGAAGCACAGTTCAGCTTGTATGAATGTGCTGACATTCACAGACTTGGAGCCAGAACAGAACAAGTTAGCGGAAAACTGGCTTATTTCCCTTTGCATTCTGCCCAGATATTAGAGACTGTTCCCTGTCTGTTCACATTATACCGAAAAGTTCATGGTGTGGTGGAGCGTGAAATGATGCCAAGCTTATTGTCGCAGTGTAAGGGAGAGGACTGACACGGACAAGAGTTTAGATAAATAGAACACAGGGAAATGTCCAGTAATAACAGTTACAATACATGACTAAACTCATTATGCAAAACATAAGAAGATTTCATTTCAGCTTTTACATGAAATCTTTTGCCAAGGAACAATAACATCTCTTTAACTATCACACCCTTAAATACATCAATCATACTTCACACAGTGGGATTTATGTTTGCTCCATAGCTCTTCTATATACAGGTCTAAATGCACATTACTTACCACCAAATGGTACATTACAGTAGTTGTCATTCCACTCCACATTTTGGCTAACATTATGATGGCAAAGACAGATGTTCCTGCAGTTATAGTGACGCCTTTTCATTTTCACAGAAATACCTTTTCTTCCACTACATTTTAGATCTCTCTACGACATTTGTATATAATGGAAACATTTGAACAGTTTTTTATATCCCTCAGCGCCAGGGGCATATTTATAAATGACTGGGCCCCATAACAATTTTTTTTTTATTGGACACTCCCCTCGGACCTGCCACACTGAACCCCTCCTGGACTGAGTATATAACCCACAGTTTTAATCGCGGTGCGGCAATTGCAATCGGACGGCGATCACCCCTGACCACACCCATAGACATGAATGTATGCGCTTAAAAATTGCGCCTCCATTCATGCTCTATGGGCGCGATCACTTGAGATCACTGCCCCGTGATTAGAATTGCGGGAGATCACTAAAGTGGAAACATAGCCTAAGGATGGAACAACTGATTGTTGCTCCTGAGTCACATGTGGCACTCCAGCCTCCTTTCTGTGGTCCCACTCTCAATCTAGGATCTTGTTTGCTCTTCTACCTCCCCTAAACCTACATGCTGGAGGAAAGAGAGTGCAGCCAGAATCTCCACTGTGACTCCTTGCTCTTGCCCCTCCAGCCACCCCCCATCCCTCATTATTGGTGAAATAGGTTTAATCTAACCAGCTGTTTGGAAACAAGAGTATGATGTGATATGTAATTGATATGTATTGTACAGTAATCTCTATAGCACAATTCAACCACACATTCCAGCTGACAGGGAAGGGCCCCTATCACTCCCTAGCTAAAACGAATCTATTTGTATATATTTCTATAATAATTTATATGACAATTGCGGGAGATCGCAAAATTGTAAACATAGCTTAAGGATGGAACAACTGATTGTTGCTCCTGAGTAACATGTGGCACACCAGCCTTCTTGCTGTGACCCCACTCTCAATCCAGGATCTCGGTTGCTCTTCTACCTCCCTTAGAGCCTACATGCTGGAGGTCAGCCACCCCCACCCCTCATTGGTGAAACAGGTTCCCAACTGCTAGTCTAGTTTAAACCTAGACTATGAAAACATAACTGATATGTATTGTACAGTAATCTCTATAGCACAACTCAACCACAAATTCCAGCTGAAGGGGAAGGGCCCTGTCACTCCCTAGCTGAAACGAATCTATTTTTATATATTTCTATAATCATTTATATTTTAATAAACAGAAGAAGCAGGAATTATAATTAATCCATTTAACAAAAATGTGGTGCTGCCAAATTAGAAGCTTTTTAAATCTATCTTCCACCTTGAACCCATTTGCAATAAAATTAAGGATGAACGCAAATAATCTAATACAATATTGCTGTGAATTCCAAAATTTACAAAATTGACCTCTTACCAATGCTTACATATGGCTTAAAATGAGTGATATTAATGTATGAGGATAGTTGTTTTATTTATATCAAGCATACAAATAAGTAATGTAATGTAGTTTGATTCCAAATGTATTATATCCTCAAAACTCTTCCATACAAGAATGGTAGGATTAGCAAAATTCTGTTACATGGCGATTAACAGGTTTGTATACAGGACTGGACGGCATACAGTGCTTATCTACCTTCTCTCCTACATAGCACTAAAACCACACAAGGTTTCCATAGAGTTATACTGCCATCTGGTGAAAGTCTATTGGATAAAGGAGATACATAGAAAAAAGAGTTGCACTAATCCAGGTGGTGTGGCCAACATCCCAAATAAATATTAACTAGGCAACCAGATGAGGGAGAAAAAACCTCAACATCTAATTAGATTCCCCCTAGGGGCAACCCAGGGGCAAGGGGACTTTAACGGCCACTAAAGGTGTAATACAGTAGTAAATAGTAAAGTATAGTAAACAGATAAAATCAATAACAATTTATTGAAGGTAATGATTAAAAACATAGGGCATGTCAATGTCGGTTGATGCTACAACATTATTTTAGATTTCCACATGTGGTGGGTATAAGAAAACATTTAAATATACATGTAACAAATTATATAAACTATATAAACAGAATATGTTTTTTGGTATTCAAGACGTTAGGATAAAGGGTTAAGCCTACATACATTGCCTGTCTGCCAAGGATGTTTAATATATTAATATTCCTAGCAGATCATTGTACTGGTCAATGGGTACATGATGTTATTCCAGGTAACCAGGAATTATTATCTAGAGAGAAAGTATTCAGTACTTGGTCCTGCAGCCCAGTGCTTGACATTTACCAGTCTATGGCCCCAGTTAGATACAACTCTACTTTATTTGAAGAAATGTTTGAATTTACTCTTTCACTTACTTCTGAGGATCTGATTATAAAAATTCAGTTACAAAATATCATCTGAAATTAACACGAGCCTATTTGCAGTCTTGCTTCTTATGGATTGCTCACTTTTTTAAAGATATTCTCTAATCTTTAAATAGTATTCTTTAAATAGTATAATTTTTATCGTCATGCTATAAGCCCCACTGTTTTACTGTAGAATGCGATGAAAAAGACACAGTGCTGATGTGGGGTGTTGTTTTGTATAGGTTACTATTTTTGAGCTTGAATATTCGAATTGGGAATATATTCGGCGAATATCAGCTATTTGAGAATTCGCAAATTTGGCAAATATGGTGGCGGATATTCGCAATTTCTAATATTCGCGATATTCTGCATTGGGATGCTTATGGGCAGGGGTGCAAATAACTTTTTTAGTGGGCTCCTCAGATGAGTACCAGGAGATGGTATGTACTCCATATGTAGGGTGGTCTCCACCGTCTTGTATGGTAGATTCTGCTGCAGATGGACCTCCCTGTTCCTGATTGAGCCTCCAACCTCTTTGGGTCACATGTAACTCTCACAGTACAACACTTTAGATCCCTAAATCTCATACCTCAGTAGTACAAACCTGACATTCTCTGGATTAGTAACTAACCCCTGAGACAACCTGCTGCAGTCCAAATGTCAACCTCTCATAGTCATATTCCAGCTGTCACACAATGCTTTTCTCTTGTCAGATTTTACCCTTTCATATGTCTACTCTGACTTTCATCCCCCAGATCTCCAACACCCTTATGATTAATTTACATTCCCAATGTCCTAACCACAACCTTTCATAGTTATTCATATTTCCCTGCAGTTATCCAATTGACATAAATTGTATACATTTAACATTTAGCTGCGGCCGCCCAGACACAGGGTGCTTCAAAGTTGTTAGTTTACATATGAGCTTTGTAACAATAATGCAGGTATGCATAGCTAGTTTTTAGCTACCACTTATGTGCACCACTGCTTATGGCCATGGATTGCGAATATATATTCACAATGCGAAAATAAATAGCACATGTGACCATTCAATGCACATGAATTGCGAATATTTGCGAATACTGAATCGAATATTAGTAGAATTGTTCGTGAAATATTGCGAATATTACCTATGCCGCTCATTACTATAGGTTACTCAGACACTCTGACACGGTGCTTAGAGCAAATTGCGCATCACGTAACGCTTACACATCCATGATGCCCAGAGAAAACATAGTCTAGCCCTTGCCTAAGAGCTGACATTTTTGTCATCTGGGATATTAAAAACAAATAAGCCATTTTTTTACATTAGATTTTGTTGAAGTAACCCTTTTATTAAAGTAATTATTTTAAAAATAATTTAGAATGCCCGCATCTATTATTCTGACATGTTACAAAAGAAACTGTTGGAGATTTAAAAGGATATCAGCCCTGTGTATATTTGCGAAGCTTAAGCTTTCCAAATCTGTTAAATCTGTATTCCAAATTACAGTTAATGTTAGTCAGGTAAACAGGCAAAAGTAAGCCGCGGAGTCAGAGTTCCGGTATTAATAATACATATGAAATGGCCACAGCTGCCTAATTTTACAGAGTATATTGTGAATAAATTGTGATATTTATGAACAAAAAACACTGTAATACACTTATTATTGTAAAGGGGCAAACCACACACCCCTTATTGTTTAAAAGATGGGTGTGGTTAGACCAGAGCCCCAGAATGTATTCCAGACCTCAGATTTTTCCTCTGACATGATATAGGGGGTTTGTAAGTCAAAAAAACTCAGCAATTTCCGCATTCTTTGTAGTACTGTTCTGTTTAGACAAATGAATAGTGCTGTACATTTGGCACTCCTCTATCATGGGTAATGAGCACCTTGGCATTGTACAATGTCACACCATCTGCTCCGCATTAGTTTGGGAACACCTGAGTCTTTTCAGATCCCGGGTGGTAAATCCTGTGTTGTTCAGTATTTGGCAGGGATGAGAACACTAATCTCTGCTTTTACAGACTTAGCCTGAGTGAACCTTTGTCGCCAGAAGCCAAAGATCTCACACGCGGCCAAAATCTGTTATTATTCCTTAACAGAAAGTGACAGGCAGCAGACACAGCCATCATGTCTTCCTTTATCACCTGCCACTTCTATGTGAATTTGTGTTTGTTACCGGGAACAGAAATAATAAAACCATACAGGAGATATACAGAGCTGCATTGTTCCTATTTAAGGCCAATTTTGTTAATTCTGTTTATAGACATACTAGGAACATATAAATGTAATTAAAAAACTGCCATATGATTTGTTTATCTCTTCAGTCAGTCATTTCATATAACCAGGGGTACACAGAACCTTTTTTTAGTGATCTACTCCGATTAGTTCCAGGAGATGGTGTGTGGTACTCACCCCATATGTACCGTGGTTTTATCCCCCTGGGCGTTACAAGCCGCTTCCCCGGCAATTGTGGCTGAGTACACTGTACTCCACCACGATTGCCGGCTCTCTACACACCACTGGTGTCAAATAGATGCCGGCGTTGTGTGGGGAGAAAAGCCATGCCCCTCCATTAACATGGAGGTCTATGGTGCCGATGACGGCGAAGACACGGGGCCGGAAAGGCTCTGTGTGCCTGCAGCTCTGTAGAAGTGCTGCAGGCACTCAGAGAGTTGGCGGTTGTGCCTAATCCCCGCATAGGCGCAGTTTGATTCATGCGCCCATATTGGCTTTGGGCATAAGGCCAAGAAGGTTAATAAGTGCCATCATCTTCCTAACTGTCTGCCTCACTGTCCTCTGCGTCAGCTTCCTGCATGGTAGGCTCTGCTGCAGATGGACCTCCCTGTTTCTGATTGATCCTCCGATAAGTCTCCATCCACACGTCACCAGCTGGCTTTGGGTCACATGAAATTCTCACTGTACAACACTGTTGGAACCCCGAGATCTCATACTTCGGTAGTGCAACTACCTGCAGACCAAATGTCAACTTTTCATAGTCATATTCCAACTGTCAACATTTCAGCAGTGCTTTTCTCTTGTCAGGTTTTACCCTTTGGGCTTCTTTTTTCCCATGCGCGCCCACAGGGGGAAAAAAGACGCAGAGAGGACACTTCCCATTCTATCTAAGCCATGCTCCTGTGGTGCTGATATTAAGTTGTGAAATAGGTGTCTTCATTGCAGCAACGTGTCCATTGAACCCCCAGATCTCCAACAATATTAAAAGTCCAATCCTTTTGTTAGTAATTTTCATTCCCAATTTCACGCACCTAACTGCAACCTTTTATTGTTATTATTGTTTCCTCGGTTATCCAAGTGACATAAATTGTATACATTTAACATTAAAAACTGAAAATGTTTTAGCAATCTAAAAATATAAAGTTTTATACATGATACAGCTTTTTATACATGTACAGCTATTGAATGTGTTTGAGCTGCAATACCAGTTTCAGACACTGGGGCCACAGCTTCTAGTGAGCAGGTCGACTTCCTCTCACACAACAAGGTGGGAGAGGGGATAAGGGGGTAGCTCTCCTGCGGAAGCATTGCTACGCAAATGTGCTGCGTAACTATAGGTCTGCATATCTAGCTTTTCACCCCATTTGCGTACTGGCGGACCACTTATGTGCACCCCTGCATATAACGTACAATATTTAACATATATAATTTATTACATAACATATTGAACAAATATCTTATCATATAACATACCACACTAAACATCAGGTCATAGCTCATCATATAACATACCACAATACATTTATCATACATTTCATTATTTTTAATTCCTTTTTTTATTTAGTTGTTTCAACAGATCCTAAACAATAATAAAGAACGGGGAAGGACACCAAAATGCCAAAAGTAAGTGCAAACTACAGTATAACTTTAATCATCTGTGAGATGTCTTGCAGTTCAAGTATTGATGTGTAAGGCCTGGTTCATAGCAATCTGTACAAATGTTGTGCAACGCATGATAAGTATGTCCACAAAAGTAAATTTATATCCAATGGGCCTGTACACATGAAAATGCTCTATAATGTATGTTTACGGATGTAAAGGGGATTGGTGTAAACTAGGCCTAATGTTACTAACCAATGTCCTCTGACCACCAAAGACTTCCACAGGTAACATATGTCACTTAATCTTAAAATATCTTTCATTAATATATTACCTTATCTTAAAATATAACATATATTTTATAATATGCTCTGTGACATTTGTGGAACAATCCCATTCCCTCATGCACACTTTTATCTAGCCCATATCATATGCAGGGCTTATCCAAGCGCTGCCGGCAGTCCGGGCTGTGAAGAGGCAGAGGTACAGTGAGCAGAGGCTGCTGTGCCTATCAGTCAGTAGTGATGAGCGGCATAGGCAACATTCGTATTCGCGGCATGCCGCGAATTTTTGGGAAAACATTCGGAAAATATTCGCATTCGGCAATATTCTTCTTATTGCGAAAATCTGCAGTTTTATGCAAATTACGCAAATTTTATATATTCGCGAATATATGTTTAACTTGCAGTGAGGGGCGTGTTGAAAAAAAATTGCGAATTTTGGACGCCATCTAAGTGATTTTCGCGAATTTTCTAAAGTGCCGATTTTCGCAATATTTCGAATATTCGCATCACCCCAATATTGGATTTAAAAACTGTTAATGGTCGCAGGGAGTGTTGCTAAGCTCTTGTTGCAGCCTTCCCATTTGTCCATTTGCATTGAGAGGTGTGTGTAATGGAAAAAAAATACAGAATATCTGGAATTATATTCACGATCTTCGCGAATTTCCGAATTGCCGATATTCGCGATTAATATTCGGAATCCGAATATTCGTGATCATCACTATCAGTCAGCACCTCCCCCCCCCCCCTCAACAAGTCCTTCCATGGGGCCCAGACATTTTTGCTGTACCGGGCCCCATGATTTCTGACGGCTGCCCTGATCATTTGCGGCCATCACTGTTTTCGAGCGGTAACCAATCAATCCCGCTCAAAAGCAGGGATATTGCACATGACCGTAAACCGCAGTCGATGTCCATTGCTTTGCATGGAGACTGTGTAAAATTTTTTTAATGTAGCCTAAACATTCTTATTTGGTTCTTTAAATGTTGATAT
The DNA here is from genome assembly GCA_036250615.1 of Ptychadena robeensis. Lineage (NCBI taxonomy): Eukaryota > Metazoa > Chordata > Amphibia > Anura > Ptychadenidae > Ptychadena > Ptychadena robeensis. The sequence goes on along the minus strand of CM070035.1, from coordinate 53,742,680 downwards.
TATTAGACAAATGTTTTCACACCTTTCAGCATCAACCTCAATAGTGGCTGTCAGTATTCATCTTGGAACCAGAAAGAAAATCAGCGCTGAAGGATCTCCCTCTGCCAGATCACAGGTCTAAATAGGTGGCAGCAGCCATACAGTGCTGACCATGAGTCACTGACTCAAAGCTTCACTCTGACTGATGTGCAAATAGAATAATACATCCGCCCAGGGCCACCACCCAAACATGTCTTATAAGTGCTGGTCCTTTTTAGGGGGATTTGTTATGTCAGTGAGACCTTCTTTGCAGGGTGGTAACATATTTCTCTATTTAGTACCTAGAACAACTTAACTAATTTTAATCATTTATTTTAAGGATGTAATGCTGCAACCTGTCTCTTGTATGATTACAATAGTTTTACGTTTTCTGTGTCCCCCTGTAATACAGTTGTACTACTTTAGTCCATCTAGCACTACCCTCTTCACTGGCTGGCAATTCTGCTGTCCAAGGATGGCTACATTACTCCTCCATAGATACAGTGTAGCCTCTCTAAGGGACCCCATACACATTTAAGCTAGCCATACACGTGTCGGATTCCATGTCCAATCGATTCATCACCCGATCGATTCTGGCGATTCTGCCGGGAATCGCAGGTGTGATCAATCGGCCAATTAAGAGTATCCATCGCAGCATACCACCTTGTCCGAGCGGAGGCACGATTCCGTGTGCGATTCCACTTCCGATTCCACCTCACAAATGGCAACTCCCCCTGATCCGGGCAGAATCGGATGAGAAAGACCAACATGTTGGTTCTCCGTCGGATCCGATTCTGAGCCCCTGAACGATCGGACCTGATCGATCGGACAAGGTGGGCTGCATGCGATTCCGGCACGATCGTTTCGCGTGCACGCGCCCGGAATCGATCGTGCCGGAATCCGGTGCGAATCCGACACGTGTATGGGGGCCTTTAGATTTCTCAGAATTCCTTTAGATGTAATTTTGTTTTCCATCCATCAAGTCTACCTGTGTTCAATCGCAGAGGACCCTATACTACATAGTTGTTGGTAGATCTAAAGGATATCTGACAGAGAAATCTAAAGGTGTATGGCCAGTTTAAAGGTTTTTTCGTCCAATCAATGAAGAACAAACTACTTTTTGGTTGATTGAACAAAAATCTAGAATGGCCAATTTGTTTGATGGATAAATTTTGTTCGATCTTGAACAAAAAATCGTTCAAAAGGTCATCGAACATGTTGGTAAATTTTTATCGTTCGTAGAAATTCTGACTGTATTTTCATTCGATATCGGGATGGACGAACAAAAAAATCTAATGTTACATACGATAAATGGACAAACGATGTTCGACAAAAAAATCTATCAAAAAATCGAATCGGCAGTTGAACGAACAAAAAATCTACTCCCACCTTAACTCAATATGTGTTTTTAGCAGGATTACCTGGACGCAGGGTGCAGTTGTTTGTAGATCTAAAGGATATCTGACAGAGATCTAAAGGTAGTTTAACACATGTAGATTTGTTGTTCCACAAACTTTTTTGGTTGAATTAACAAAAATCTAGAATGGTCAATTTGTTTAATGGATAAATTTTGTTCAACTTTGAAAAAAAAAATCGTTCAAGAGGTCATCGAACATGTTGGTAAATTTTTATCTGTCGTTGTAATTTCATTTCATACATTGAATATCGGAGATGGACGAACAAGAAATCGAATGTTACATTCGATAAATGAACAAACGATGTTCGACAATGACATCGGACAAAAAGTCAAATTGGCAGATGATTGAAGAAAAAATCTACACATGTAAACCCATTTTAAGGGCCTCCATACACCTTTAGATTTCTCTGCCAGATTTCCTTTAGATCTCCTTTTGTTTTACCAAAACCATGTAATATGAGGGACTTTCTAAACCATCAAGTCTACCTGTGTTTAATCGCAGAGGACCCTATACTACATAGTTGTTGGGAGATCTAAAGGATATCTGACAGAGAGATCTAAAGGTGTATGGCCAGCTTAAGTCAAATGTGTTTTAGCCGGATTACCTGAAAATGAATATTACAAGCCAATGCTGGACTAATTACAGCAGATTACAACATCTAAAGAGCAACATTTTATATTTTTGTTTTTAAATCTGCATACGTCACCTGAATTCTTGGGTAATTCCCAGAGTTACATTCAATGAACCCCCTTTTTAAATTAAAAATGGCATCCATTTTGTGAGAATAAAAGTAAACACAGTTGCTTATGCTTCATACATTATTATATATGAATGAAAAGGAAGATTTTTCCATGCAGAATGATTAGGAAGCAGAATGTTCCAGTCCTTTATCTGTCTCGTTGAGCCCATAATAAGAGATTTAGATATAAGCAGTTGCAGCCCCATATTTCTTTCCTTATTGATTCCCCTAAAAAACACATTGGTTGTGCTCACACAAACACATACAACATACACTAATACACACAAAATATGGCTTGTTTAACTTTCAACTGTCAGACAAAACTCCACCATTCATTTGCCACTGATGGGCTAAAGAATAATTATGAATAAAGATTTCTTTTACTACTTACATTATCCTGGGACTCTTTCCACGCGAGTGAGACAAATGACTGCTTCTTCTCTGTGATCGGTCTTTCTCAACTGTTGAGTCCACTCTTTGGATCACATGAAGACAATCAGATTAAAAGGTTTGTCATTTTAGGATTAACAGGCAAAAACCAGCTTCCAGACACAGGCACTGAAGTGATGGATTGGATTATCATTACACTGAGTTAACGCATATAGCTGTTCAATTATTGTTAGAACAACTCCAATAATCCATTATGTTGGGAATGAGATATCTACAGACACATTCCCCAGAGAATCCTCATCAGATAATCGCCGCAGTCATTTTATTTTTATAAATGTGAGACGGCTACTAGCAGATATTTATTGCTGTAAATGGCAGATAATTTGTTGTAAAATATCTTTACATTAAGGAAACGGCAAAATTGTTAGGTCTCGTCTTATTTGAATGATCCCAAGTCCCAAACTATAGTAGCTAAATTACTTTAACAGTGCTCTCAATTTGCTTACGTCCATAATAACCAGTAAAAATGTAGTTATTATCTCTATTTTCTGTGGAAGAATGGCAGGATGCTTTGATTACACCGAAAGCTGTCTCCCCTTCTTTATCTGACCGCCTGACACAACTCTACATAATACACAAAACTACCTCACTCCTATCCAGTTGTCCCGATATAGGGAAAATAGTAGCCCATTATGCCCATTAGTAGCCCATTAAAAGTGTAACAACTCCCCTGACAAGTTCTACCATGTTCTTTGGAGCTGCCTTGAACTTCAATGATATCGGGAACAAGAAGTCCTCTTCCTGCATGACAAAATGGATTCCCCAGTGGAGATGGCTCCTAAAATGTGTTTGCTGGGTATCTTCTCAGATCTTAATCTGGACACACATACTGAAACTTTATATACATTCTGTATTATTTGTAGTTGGTAAGAAAGCAGCTTTGGATTCTAAGTTCACCCCCCACTTTTCTAACCTGGAAAACTATCGTCAATGTCCTTCTGCCTATCCTAAAATGCATGTATGAAAACAGAGGCAAACCTAAAATATTTACTAAGGTTTGGACCATTGAATCCAGGGCCATTTCTAGCATTTAGGGTGCCCTATGCAAAATGGTTGCCTGGGCCCCCTTGGTAAAAGTGCTAGTGAAAAAAGTTGCGGGGGGGGGGGGGGGGGGGGGGGGGGTCTAGTGGGAAAAGCTGATGATCGGAGGGTTGAGGGAGACTGGGGGTGCTAGTTATGCTCCTTCATCTCTAATACCTACCACTTATCAAACACCATTCAGTACGGGCACCCAGGGTCGCCGGGGCCCTATGCGTCCCCATGCTCCCCCTTGGAGAGTTGGCCCTGCTTTTACCTTAGCTTCCCCTACACCTGATTTGTGTTACTTGCCTTACCTGTCATTTTCCCAGTTTTACTGTGGCCCTTGCCCTTATTTTGATGTGTAGCTGGTTTGCTGTCTGTTTTTTGGCTTTTGATTATACTTTTGGCTCTTTATTATACCTACCTTGACCATTAAGAGTTTAAAGGTTTGAATTTTGTTTGTAAGGTTTGTAAGTTTCTAAGTTACTCAGTATTGCTGTATTTCTATATCTTGCATTCTCTGTACTTATGTTACAATGTACAGTTATTCAATAAAGAATCCCCTGTTTGACAAACCGACCTCTCCCCCCCCACCACCAAAAAATACCCCCCAAATCATTATATCAAAAAGCTAATTTTTAGATGCCAGAGGCAACAAACTTTAGTGTAATTGTTTCTAAGACCACCACGTCTACACAATAAAACGTCAATATAGTACACTTGCTGAAGTGTTTTATTCACAGCTTAAAATTTTCAAAGGTGTGACAAACAAACACAAATATATATACAATAATTATTGTCATTATACAGATAAATAAATACATGGAATATAAAAGTATTTTTCCCCTGAAAGCTATTTTGCACTCATATGTTCTACAGAAATGTAAGCAATTATTGCTGATAGCAATCAAATTATCTGTCGCTACACTATATAGACAAAAGTATCGGCACACCTTAACCATTGAATTTAGTTGGTTTATAGTTGGTTTATAAAATTAAGCAGCCAGCCATGTAACCATCATAGGATGGCATCTTTACAATATCAGTTCATGAACAGTTGTCCCTCTTTATATTCCTCCATCAGATTTAAGTAATATTTATTGCTAAGTACAAATGTTTAGGAAGAACAGAAACATAGCTATAAAGTGGCAGAGCACATAACAGGGTCACCAAGAACTGGGTCACAAAATTCTGCAGAGCAGATTGGTTAAAAGACACCATTGTTCTGTTGATTCAAAGTTCCACATTTGCAGACTGAATTAGGATGGGCATCCATGGCACATCTGCTACATGCCACCCTTACATCACTATGCCAAGCATTGATGGGGTAATGCGTGCCACCTCTAGATTCTGAAACATTGGAAATTGTGTTCTATGGAGTGATGAGTCACATTTCTCTCTCTGGCATTTTGATTGATTTCAGGAGAACACTAAATACATTGTGCCAACTTGGTTAGGCTGGTTTGTGGGAAGCAGTTTTGTATGGAGACATGATTCAGTTCAGTGTGAAAGTACATGTTGCCTGCACAGTGTCCTGACTTCAGATGGTCAAGGTAATTTTTAATATGATTGCAAAAGAATTGGTCTATCACATTTGTCATTTTCTTTCTTTTTAGTACATCTCTATGCAGCTTTAATTAAAGCTGACTGATCCACTACCTCTTCTGAACCTCTGTTATATGCATCAACTACTCTTGCAGTAAAACTACTTTCTAAGGTTCCTTGAGGACTGCCTCTTTAAAAGCAACTGGTCACATACAGCTCAAACTGGTGTGACAGTTTAATTATATTTTTTTTAGCTTGATTCTTTTAGTAATGCAACAGAGTAATTTTTTTTAGCTTGATAAAAATAAAACCTCTTGTGTAGCTCTTGTCTGGTGCTGATGCAAACTATTACTATTTACAACCATCTTTGCCTTTTATACAATGTATTTTACAGTATTTAGTAAACACTAATATGAATATTTGAAATAAGGTATTACAGAGAAATCATTTGGTGCATCATATCCTGTATTGCAGATTTTGATTGGTATTTAGGATTCTCCTGCCAATTCCTTCCTGTTAAACCATTTTGCTGAACTAATCGTTCTAATGGTTTTAATACCTCACAAAGCATGTCATATTAAAGAGTCACAGTGAGGCAAAGTACCAAAATCCAAGTTAATCTTTGAAGAGTAAATACAAGACAGGCTAATTATTTAACTTTGCTTTTAATAGGATTGTTTTTCTCCCCAGTTGGAGCTGTGTGGTGTTTAAGGACCTTTGTATATTGACGTATATATTTAGTGTATACGTGGGTTGCTGGAAATAAATCCTAACCTAAGAGCTGCGAGGCAGAACACACATGAAAATATATTAAGAAGTATTATAACCTGTGTTTCATCATGTATGTATACATATGCATTTGTTTTAACATGCATGCATCAATATTAATATTTTTCTCATAAAAACCGCAGGAACCTTCCATACTAAAGGTGTATATTCACATGTTTCCAGATTTATTAGTATACATTACTGCACAAATTTTTTTTAATGCTGAGTTTATAACAACAATAATTTTGCCTATTTTCCTATTTTTCAGAAGAATGGAATGGGATGAACTTTATTTTAGCATGACCAATTATTACAAACTTTCCAAATATCACATACTATTTTTACGGCATAGCTAGAAGACATTAAATAATTTAAATAACAAAACTTGTTTTAAACGATACGTCAAGCATTAGGGAACACTGTAGTATGGAAATGCACATTTTGTGTCATATATATCGTCAAAGGTTATGTGCCTCATAGATATATCATCAAAGCCTTTGATGATATCTGTAGGCACAAAACCTTTGATGAAAAGGTTATGCGCCCCTATTCTGATGTTATGTGTCGCAATATATATTATACAATCATCTTCCATTTATTGGTGGAATAGTGGGGGCATAGGCACTCACCTGTCTGCCAATACCCTGCCCACGCATCTTCCCCTGGGATATTCTTAGAGAGAAAAAAGGAGGAGAGAGACTTGCCTGGGTCGCTGATTGGCTTTCACGTAAGCCAATCAGCGAGCTCAGCCCGAGCCTGAGTGAGTATTTCGCCTCTCCTCCTCTTCCCGCTCTTAGAAGATCCAGGGCAAGGACACGTCAGTAGGGGATGGTGGAAAACAAATGCATTATGCATTAACAGTAAGGTTTTGGGGTCGCAAGTAGAGGACCTTTGGGGACCGCTGAAGAATTCTCAAAGGGCTGCAGGTTGGGCACCTGGGCTGTACAGTATCTTCTCTGCAGCTCCAGGGTAGCTCCAAACTCCACAGGTGCTGGCTCCTCAGACTTGAGTGATTCAAAATGGTCGTGTTCATGTCGCCTAGTGCGACATGAATCTAAAATCATATACCTGGAACACATGCCTTTGGTGTGTTTTGCCTGATAGGGGTTAATTATAGAGGATTCTAGTTTTAGTGTGTTTGATATATTAAATACAATAATTGCTGTTCATTAGATATAGAGTTTGCAGGAAAAAATGTTGGTGCAGCTAACTAAAGATTATCTATCAGTTCTAAAGAGAATGGCACTTATTTATTAAAATATATGCTGTTTATAGTCCATTTTTGTCACTCATAGCATCACTGTGACAGGTAGTGATGGAAATATGGTTGCACGGAAAGCAGTAAAATTCTGACAGTACATTGACAGGACAGTAATTAGGGGAACTACTAAGAGGGACACAGACAAATAGACATATATACTAACTAATAAGTGCTATTTAAAACTAAACACATTTTTTTGCCTGGTGTTTGGTCTGATGTGGATTAGTTAACCTGGCAGATTGGGAAACATTTATGGATTTGTGCCAAACATCATCTCGAATAGTTAGTACCAAGCGAAGCATTGTTCTTTGCTCATAGCATACAAGTGCATTTAATTGGTAAAAAAAAAAAAGCAATGCTTAGTAGGCATCTTGATTGATGAACAGCTGACCTCAACCCTAACTGACTCCCACATGCGCTTTCTGAAAATGTGGTCCCTTTGGATTGACTATCTGAATGCTGGTGGCCTTCCCCTGAACTTTGTGCGGTTCTAGTGATCCTCGAGTCCTTTCTGCCTAGTGCGTCCCTGCCCTTTCCCTGGTCGTTCTCTCCTCTCTTTTTACTCTACTTCTTTTCCTTCCCTCTCTTCCTCTTTCTAGTTTTCACACTACTCTCTTTATGCACCTGCAGATATTGTATTAACTTACTGCCTTTCCCTTAGTGCGATACCTTTTGTTCTCGAATGCTGATTACCGTTTGTGAAACTCAATAAATATTTATGTGGGAAACCACTTGGTGCTTGCGCAGCCGTGTAGAAAAGACCTGTCACAAGTGTCTGCAAACTTGTGCAGGCGTTCGGGGGTCATTTTAACAAGGACCCCATGACAGGTATAGTGGGCAAAAGCCTGTTAAGCGACCGGCAGAGGCCTAATGTTGCGTCCGCCAGCCGGTTGTGTTAATTGGTCGATTAACGACAGTGAACCCGGAGTGTTGTTCTGTCTCATGCAAAAAAGAGAAAATTCTTCGTTCTACTTACCTAAACAAAGTTCACTCTATCATTGGTCATTGCTATGTCCAGTGTTCTATTAAATAAAAAAAATTGCATTCACTCATCCGGAAGTAATTTCTTCCTGTCGAGAAAAGGAATGTTTACATCTGACTGGATAGCATGGTCCACAATCGTTTTGTTTAGTTTCACCATTGGTAGTACAACATCACAATTTCTTCATGACTTGGATTACTTAAAATGTGTATATAAGGTGCCATTATAAGGCACACCAAGTACCAGGTTTTTTCTTTCTCAGTCTGTAACCTGAGCTATTCACTGACTAAACCCATTACAAGAATTTTTTCCTGGCAACCCAGACCTAATAGGACGTTCCAAATCAAAGTCCACCTGCTGCACATTTCCTGGGTAGTCTTACATTGTACAGTTCCAGTTCTTCCTCTGTCACTGTAGGCATGACTGTTCAGAGCAGAGGAGCTGGTTTGGCTACATTATCTCACCTTTTCATAGCAGGACTGTACTGAAGATAGGAATGCGGAATGGTTTGTGCAAGAGCATTTACTTTGTGATTTCAAACTTATCTTTTTCTCATGAAACTCTACAGCAAATAGCATGAAGCCACTTTAAGCAGTAATCTTCTGTAGAAGTTCTGGAAATAACTCATGTGCTACTGGGACATCTTAGCCTTCAAATAAGAAGGAACATGGACACTAAAGGTATGTTAACATATGTTGTCTTCATATTACAGGTGGATTATGACTGTTATCTCAGTGATGGTGACAACTACAGAAAGTCAGGGAGTGGTACTGACATTTAGTTTCTAAAACTTGAGTAATACGTTGTAGATATACACAATTATGGGTTGAAGATGACTGTGGTCAGCAAAGGTATAAGCAGAAGAAAATGTTAGCCAAATAAGTATTGTGCTTTTATGTGCCTCAGAAATATATGCTTTTTTATCAGTAGCAGGGAAGTAAAGGAAAAGGAGATCCTAAAAATTGGATGAATAAGGGATCAAAAGGAGACATTTGATCTTTTGACAATCACCCCTCAAAAGTCTTTTGTAGGAAAGATGTATTGAGCTGAGGGGGATGTTTGCAGAGATAGTAGAACATAGGGTATGCCTGTATATATAGTAATAAATAATATAACTAAATTATAATACAGATTGCTAGAATATAAAGTAATCTAGACCTAAATCTGTCCTATGTTTGTAATAATCTGTCTGCTAGAGTGTTAATGGAGATTATTTCCTAAATGAAAAATGACAATGCTAAATTAGAAATCTGGTTTGATATCTCTGAACTGAGTTCCTCTACTGCCATTGCTGAGAAAAAATATTGCATTAAGCAGGGTACAGACGGCTTGGCATTCGAGCCGTCCAATGGTCCCTGTCAGATATCGGCGGAGCCAGGAAGACAGCTCTGTTCTCTCCCCAGCTCAGCCGATGCTTTACATGGAGACCCGCGCATATTATATTTGTATTACATTTTTTAAATATATGTATTTTCACACACAGGAATTCTTTGTATACCTTGCATTAACACAATGCATATAGAGTGAATGGGCACTGATGATGTTAAGTGTTAAGATAAGTTTGCAATATTAATGCTATTCTTTACAACTAACCAGGATCAGAGAAAAAGGAAGGCGAAGGACAGAAAAAGTCTCCATTTGAACTAATCTTCAGCCAGATTCAAAGGAAAAAGTCGGAAAAAGGAAAAGGCGGTATATTCCAGGTGAAGAACTTCTTCAAAGGCTTTGACAAGGAGGCAGAGAAGAAAGAGAATGAGAAGAATGAGCAGGAACCTGATCCCAAGTCTACATCTGGAGATCAAAAGCCAAATGATGTGGTTGACGGCCCTACAGAGGGTAATTCCCAAACCATTATAGTATAACTAAGTGCCAACTACATACAAGGGTTCAACAATGTATTCAAATAACACTGCACTGCATTTATAGTTACATAATCAGTCTGCACATTTTGCTACTATTTGACTGATTTACTTAAGTGTGAAGCGAGATGGAGTAAGGCTATGTTCCCACTTAGGCGAATAATCGCCTGGCACTTGAGATTTTCAATCGCCTGCAGAATTGTTGTTAATCGCCTACACTAATTTGAATGGGCTTGTCCTCATTGATAAGATCGCATGTGTTTTTTTTCCTGATTGCTCCCATAGACATGAATGGACGATCACCTGCCAGTGATTCTGCAGGCGATTGAAAATCGTGAGCGCAAGCGATTAATCGCCTAAGTGGGAACATAGCCTAAAGCAAGCCAGTCTTACCTTCAAACATCTAACTATCCACAATGCAACATGTATATAGTGTAAACCATGTTTTAAGTTAGAACTAAAGTTTGTGTAAAAACATAACCTTGTCTGGAGATCCTGTCTAAAGCCCCCCGCAATACACAAATAAATTCTCCTTCAATCAACAAGCATGTTTGTGGGGATCGTTTGGGCATCAAACAAAAAAAGCTTTTCTTCTAGAGGGATTTATCATTTGAAAAAGGTCGATTGAACCGGGAACAGACATGTCCGTAAATCCTGGTCGGACGCCTTTATTTTAGATGGGTACCAGGGTGAAGTTTCATCATTATAAGGTAATGGTACATCAAATTTCTGTGTGGTTCGCTGTGAAAATGCATCCCGTAGTGCAATTGGTTGCCTCTCCATTCAATGTGCTTCCAGAATGCAAATGTGAAGGTAATTCTATATTCTATTGCTATATTAGTTCTTAGTGGATGAGACACCGAACCAATTGGCCAGCAATGTCAGCCCATATCATTATCTCATAACACATAAGTTTATCGAGTATGAAATTATTATGTGACTCGTTGGGCTTGTGTGGGTCTTGATGCTATATGTTGCTGTATGGCTCTAAATACAGAAATTTGATTTGGGTGAAAACTAGGGGCTTGGTGCACTTTGCATTGGTGTTTGCATTGGTGCACTTATAGATATGATATAGAAGGCAGTCATCAATAATTAAAGACTCTGCATTTGTGTTGTTGATGTTGCAGATTCTGAAGTCTGTCATGCTTATTTTTCCCATACAAAAAACTTAATGCATGTCAGGTGACCCACCACCTTATTAACATACTTGTTTGCAGTGGGTGCTTTTTACATGTAACATATGGGATATTAACACTGTGTTAGTAAAATGGCTGGTGTGGGCAACAACCCCCCCCCCCTCAAGAATGTGTTTTTTATATATGTTAGAATGGATTCTGGCTATGACATTCTGACTATTTCTTCTCCCAAAAATTGTCCTTAGCCAATGTAAGTGACACATGAACATGGACTATAGTGACATTTGGTTGTGAGTTTTTCTGGGGGACAGTACTCTGTAAAGTGATGCATAATATGGTAGCACTATATAAACTCAAGAGCATTAATTATTCAAAGCATCAAAACAATGCAGCCTTTGTATTTAATGACAGATTCTGTTTAAGTAGAAAACAAACAGAATTTTCATCGAACACCCAGTTTAAATGTTTCATTGTTTTCTAAAATCAACTGTCAATTTATAGAATTGAAAGAATCTTGACTTATGTCAGAAAATTTCAATCTGAAGGTATTATCCAATAGAAATTTTTTTGTGCACATATACTTTTCTTGATTTGAATAACCAATAAGCAGGAGAAGTAATTTAATAACACCTCCTTGAATGTGTATCCATTTGGAAGAATCTTCCATATCTCCTGTTCCTATTTGATTCTAAATTGTATTCTGTATCAAAGTCAATGGTCGCCAGGCTCAATAGTAAATGACAAAACAGGGACAAAAACTTTTCCTGAACTTCTTAACCTCACCTGTTTCCTTCAAAAAAGAAAAATCTTGGCTTTACACATGTGAATGTATTATTTATAGACAGGGGTTCACATAATTGTTTTAGTGAGCTACTCGGATGAGTACCAGGAGATGGTGTTTGGTACTCACCCCATATGTAGGGTGGTCTACTTTACTGTCATACTCATTGTCCTCTGCGTCAGCTTCCTGCATGATAGATTTCTGCTGCAGGTGGACCACCCTGTTCCTGATTTATTCTCTGATTAGCTGTCTCCATCCACAGGTCACCCTGCTGGCTTTGGGTCACATGTAACTTTCACAGTACAACAATGTTTGAACCCCCAGACCTCAGTACATATCTCAGTATCATATCTTAGTAGTGCAACTGTCAGATTTTACCCTACATGTGCCTACTCTGATTTTCTTCCACCAGATCACCAACACCCTTATAAGTCCAATCTTGTTTGGATTAGTAATTTACATTCCCAATATGACACCCCTAACTGCAACCTTTTATAGATATTAAAGTTTCCCTGTGGGGAATAAAAATTGCCAAAGAAAGTTGTGTGGAGCTGTAATCTCAACTCAATTTGCAATATCAGCTTCAGCCATGGGATGTCACTAGAGAGAACTTGCCGTCAGAGCACAACACAAGCATACTCTTTCTCATCAGAGAGAAACAGGAGGAGGGGGAAAGCTCCGTGCATCTTTCCTCCTGTGGTCCACAGATTCGCTTAGGAAGCAAAATAAAGGTACGCAGAGCTAGGTTTTAAACCATTTTGCGTACTAGCGTACTGCTTATGTGCACTCCTGCTTATAGACATTAAATGATTTGTACTTTCAGAGTATTTTCATCTTAACATGACAGCAGACACCATTGAAAGGCAATACTTTTACTTCAGTAGTTGGCCATTCATTCTGCCTTTATATTATGGATAGGTTAGTGTAAATACTAATAGATTATCCTTAATTATACAGAAGAAGATTCAGAAACCTCTGGATGGTTGAAAGTGACTCAGTTTATGGAAAGGTTTGGGAAGAAAGCAGACATTCACTATTTAAACCTGAATAACTGTGAACTAACAGCTGCTGATATGAAAGATCTTGGTAAGTAGAACTCTGCTTCAGGACAGTAATAGCTAATGCAGGAAGGGATACAGTATGTCATTAACAATAGGTTTCCTTTTAAAGAAATACCATAAAGTCATTCCACAACTGATTGGCTATAACACTATGTGCAGTACATACATGGAACAATCTAGTATTTATGTACATGAAGTATTTTAGTAATTAAAAGTAAAATAACATGCAAATTATATACTCATCTTAAAGATAATTTTCCTTTTTTTTTATAATTATACAAATGGTTAGATGGTATGGTGATACAGGAAAGAGAGTATATATTGTTTTACAATAATAATTTTGTAATTCCCATTGAACATGTTTGAATTTTTTCTTGTTGCTTATTATCACATAAGATATTATACATCAGACATGAGACAGAAAAATACAATATACTGCAATGTGAAAAGCAAAAAATGTTGATGCTGTATTATTCCAGGTATCTGCTTTTCAGGAATATTTAAACTATAGTGAAAAATCATCTCTGTATGCATAGAAATATTAGGGGTAAGGCACACATTTTATTGCTTTCATCATATTTAATTGTCTCTTCGCTTTTTATCTTTACTATAAATAACATTAACAAGTGCTGCATAAACAGAACCATAAATGAATGTAAAACTTCTCATACACATTATTAAGTAACCATATAGTACAAGGGCTGATGGGATACAGATTGACTGGATTGTTAATACAGATCCTTAAATTACAAAGTTTTGGTATATCTAAAATTGTGGCCTGATCTAATGTTTGCTGGTCTTCCTTAGGTTCACTGATGCCATTTCTCTTAGACATTGAGGAGATTGATCTGTCTTGGAATGATCTTATTGGTGGGTCCTTAAAACTGATTACTCCTCACTTTAATCATGTAAGCAGATTGAGGATACTCAATTTAAGTAACTGTGGTCTCACAGCTGACGACACCACTGTTTTAGGTAAGTAACAAGTTTTGTTACTTTTTGTAACTGAATCTATGTTTGGGGCCTAATTACGTGAATTATGCAAATACAGGTATTTAGATTCTAGTATTTTCACAAACATTTTTGCTGACCATAGCATAGCAAATCATAGTGGATTTAGGTTACCTAAGGCAAAGGAAGTAGATTGTTTTAGGCTAAATTTACACGGTCGTTCCCGCAGGCGTGCAGGAAACGACCTACAAGTGCCTGCAAAATTGTGTAGGTGCTCGGGGGTCGTTTAAAAAAAACAACCCCATTACATGTCTATCTGACTAAAGCCTGAAAACCAACTGGTGGATGCCTAATCGGTTGCGATATTGCTTGTTTACCGGGCAGTTAAAAAAAACCACCTGCTTAATAGTGTTGAGCTCAAATATTCGAATTGCGAATATATTCGGCAAATATTGCCTATTCGAGAATTCGCAAATTACGCGAATATGGCAGCAGATATTCGGAATTTCGAATTGGGAAGCTTATGGCCATGGATTGCAAATATATATTCGCAATGCGAATTGTGACCATTCATTTTGAAGGTCATTGTGAGGTGATTATAATTTTCGCAATGCGCATACATTTTCACGAATATAGAATCGAATATTAGTAGAATTATTTGTGAAATATCTAGAATTCCAATATTGCCTATGCCGATTGTATCTTTCTACAGTTGTCTTTGTTGAAAATTTAAATAAAATGGATTTGTCCTATCATTAGCATTAGGTCCTAGCTAACAACCCTATGATAAATGTGTTAAAACCTCTAAGGTTGTAATGTATGTTAACTTAACAAAGCACTGAATGCTCTGTACAAAATGTTATCGTTGTTTTGTAACCCATGAGACGACAATATGAGCTTTATATATACCGTATTTTCCGGCGTATAAGACGACCCTCAACTTTTCAAGTTAAAATATATAGAGTTTGGTATATTCTCGCCGTATAAGACTACCTCTCTTCCAACGCACACCAAATAAAAAAAATGTATGTCTACTCTGACTTTCAACCCACAGATCTCCAACACCCTTAGAAGTCTGATTTTTTTTGTATTAGTAAGGATAGGATAAGTGAAAGCATGTATGCAGCAGAGTAGTGCTTTATGCTCATAGGGAAGCAATATTTTATAGTGGGCTTTTAGTAGGAAGGATTGTGCTCAGGGACCTGAAAATTTGCATGGATGTAGTCTTAGGGGTTAACTAGTAAACTACAAAATTTCTACCATGGTTCTACCATGCAGGGATTTAAAGATATATGTGTTCAATGTAGGCAAGTTAAATGTTGCATATAGGAGTATAGCACTCTGGCAATGAAGAAGCATTACTGATAGCTTGACTTTAGCTGAAATGTAACTTATAAGTGTTGTAGATAGAGGGGTGAAACTCGGGGTGTAAGTAGTAGTAGGTGAGCATTACTGACCCTGAAAGTTTCATGATTATACTATTAATGGTTTACGTACTATGAATGTTCAAAGTTATACGTTTTAGTTTTGTTTCTACAGCAGTGGAGAGGGGGAGAGGGTGTGTTCTCTGTGGAGAAGCATCCCGTAGCCATGGTAACACTGCTCTTTCAGTTCCCAATGTCTCTCTCCCTCTGCTTTTGTCAGCCAGCACGCAGCCCAGGAAGCACAGATCGGGAGCAGACCTACTAGCTCCCCTAGATGGTCCCCTGCACCCCACTGCCAGCCACACCCGGTATATAAGACGACCCCCGACTTTTGAACACATGTTCCTGTGTTCAAAAGTCATCTTATACGCAGGAAAATACCGTATATAATAATACATACATATACTAAATTCTAATTTGAGTTAAGAGTGGCCCTTGGCAAATAACTACTGGAAAAAACAAACCACTAAAAAGTCAAACTTCTGGTGTAGTGGTAGTTTCGGTCTCTCAAATCTTATGGTCTATCAAACCTTCTGCTGTGTATTAGTAAAAAGTGATAGCTAATAGCTAGCCCAGGGGTGGGACCAAGAGCCTTTAATGCCCAACCCGCCACTAATGGCGGCGGTGATGTGTAATAGGCAACATGTGACAGGGACATTGTTATTTTTTTTTATTTCCTGCACCTTCATTGCAATGAGCAGAGATAATTCCTATAGACTTTTGTCGCCATGAGGAGGCGGACACAGTGTCAAAATCACTCCACTGCATCGTCTGCAAGGCAACTTTGGACACCTCTGGGTTTTATGTGCACTCTTTTTAGAGAACAAGTGGATGGAAGCATCTTTTCAACAAGGTGAAAAAGGGCCATAAAAGAAAGTTAAACAGGCCGGATCCAGCCCCCAGGCCTTAGTTTGCCCACCCCTGAACTAGCCAATATCCCACAAGTTATTACAAATAATGTAAAACAAGATCTATGTCTATGGTGACCATCAGATCCCACTAAAACTTCCATGCAATACAACTTTTTATATGTGTGCATCAACAGCGTGCAACTGTCAATACTTTAATATGCAACCCTGGTCATCTATTTAAATGGTATCTATTTACACATATTTTCAATGGCAGTTCTGTGCAATAACCATACCCCCCAAAAAACACACATGGCATAGAAACTTTATAGCCTTACTCTATGTACATATATTTACATTTCAGGTGTGCGAGAGTCATAATATTCATTGCTGGAGAAACAGCACTACAACCAACTCCCTGAAAATAAATACAGGACTGGATTATACTGATCTGTGTGTTCCTAGGCCATTTACATTGGCTGGATATGGATATCCAGAAAGACAGGCTGTGTTAATCACAAAACATTTTACAGGACATAATGATTTTTTCTGAATACTATTAGGTAATGTCCTTTTATATAAAGATGCACGTAAAGATGCATTTTATATCTAAACTGGACAGTGATGATTTGCATGTACTATTTGCAAATATTGAGGATACTCAACATATATATGCAATTTCTTTATTAATGTTCAGAGAGAAGAATTAGTGTTTAAAGTAGAACAGTCAATCAAGTGTCATCCCGTCTTTTCACCATGTTGTCAAATATATATATATAT
>CM070035.1:53699455-53722468 GCA_036250615.1 Ptychadena robeensis | reverse complement strand
TAATATGTCCGTGTAATGTATGTGGGGGAGTTTTTTTTTGAGTTTACTTCCGCTTTAATCTCCAAAAATGCACAGCTCAGGTAGTCGGGATAAGGAGCACAGCTAGTTAGAGTCAAGGACTTCAGTGGTACTGGCAATCAGGGGGAACAGTGCTTTAAGCTACAAAGATCATGGAGAGTTTGTGCTAAAATGATTAACTACTTTATTCCCCTTTACTAAAAAGAAGAAAAAAATTGTAAATAAATCGTTTTTTGGGTTACTGACTCTCAGAATTAAATACATCATAATGATAGTATGGGCTGTCACTTTTTACAAACTGCTAGCATGCTTCTGCTAAAAATGTGTCTTTTCATTTCAGCCCAGGTCATACCCCTGCTTTCCAATCTTCAGGTGCTGGACCTTTCTTCAAATAAAAATGTAGGACTTTCTCCAGAACACCTCCTCAGCCGACTGCGTTTCCTGCCAAAGCTTAAATCTGTTAACGTCAGCAACTGCATGTTAAAGAAGGAATCCTTTGCAGGACTGGGTATGGCTTTTTAACTCAGTGTATCATATTTAGTTCTTATAGATTAGACTAAGGTCATGCTTGACAGTAATGTCATTTTATTCTGGTAATATGACATTTTAAATTTTTAAATGTTCTTTTTATCTTTAAGAAGGTGCATAGTCCTTCATTCATTCTTTGCACTAAACCTACAATTCTGTAGGTCATTATATAGACCCCTGATCTGTCTCTGGGAGGAGAACTAAAGCTGGGAACACACGTGTAGATATGGTTAGATCAGAAACAGGGTTATCGGACATAATCGTAAACCACAGTCGATGTCTATTGCGGGGGCCGTGGACCGTGGGGTTTCCATGCAAAGCACTGCTCTGTCTCCAGCTCCTCTGATATCATGCAGCAGCGCAATGATGTCATCAGGCTGCTGTAGGGAACCCCGAACGGCTCCATTATCGAGCTGTGCGTTCCTTCCTTAAGTTTTAATTTCTGCAGAAGGGATAGACAGACCCTACCAAAATATTGACATGGATTCTTTTTCGCCTTACACAGCTAGAAGAAAAATAAGCAGCGTATCTACAATAACTATAATACATGAAAAATATTATAGATTGATTCAGCTTTAAATATATACTTTTGATATCACTTTTCTTCTCTCATATATTCATTACTTCCAGCTGAAGCTACTCGCTATCTAACAGATCTTCAAATCTTGGACCTATCTTGGAATAAGTGTGTTGGAGGCAACCTGAAACTACTTACAGAAACTCTAAACAATGCTACCATTCTCCAACATTTTCTACTAAGCAGCTGTAATCTGGTTATGCAGGACCTGGCAGTTTTAGGTAAATATACCTGCTCCTTATAAAATAACCTTGGGCACCATGTAACCTTTGACTGTAGTGCTCTATAAGATGGGTACATGAAATAAATTATTTATAATGAAGTTATTGTAAAGGGGAATATCCTGTTATCAACGCTATCCCAAGATCATTAGCAATTTATTCTGGCAAAATGCTTGTTGTATATGTTTCTGGCTGCCTGCATCTGGTATTCTGCTGTATCACAGAGATATGTGATAGTAGCTCAGGTAGGATGGAGGTTTGAAAATCACTTGTAGAAAGGCACGATAACCATGGCAATGCCTTAAAACAGAGTTTCCCAACAGTACATGTTTTTTTGTTCTTTCTTTAACTTTTGGTACCAATCAGTACCTAAACAATCACATGTCTGGAAAACATGTTTTGTTGGTGGGAAAAAAACACTGCTTTAGTCCAGTGGAAGAAGAAGCTCCTTTAATTGCCTTTTATATTAGATAGCTCCCCATACACCTTTAGATCACTCTGTACAATTGCCTTTAGATCTACCAACAACTATGTAGCATAGTGACCTCCCTGATAGAATACATAGTGATTGGAAGGTTTAGAAAGGTCCTCATATTACATGGTTTCGGTAGAACAAACGTTTATTGTACAGAAATTGTATGGTAAGATTGTAAGGTGTACGGGGGCCTTAAGCAATGTTTTAGAAGAAAGGTAGAAACTTAATAAGAAACTACAAAAGCATATAAAACATGGTTAGCAATTAAATATAAGGAATGGAAATGTATGGTATATAAGTGCAATTAAGATTGGAGACCACATGGTTGACCACAGGATTATTTATTAGTATTAATTTGCTTCTTCATTGCTAGAAAGGGCCTGTTTCAGATTGTATTGCTTAACTCAGTGGTTTCCAAACAGAAGGGGCGCAGCTAGGGGGCTGAGGGAGGGGCAAGTAGGAAGCCAACAAAAGAAGGAACTAGCTGCAGACAGTAAGTACAGAGCATGTAATGTGTGTGTGTCTGTCTCTATGTAAATTTCTGTCTCTGCATGAGTGTAAAGTGTGTGTCTCTTTGTGAATGATAAATTTTTTCTGTATGATGTATCAAAACCAAATAAAGTTGTGTGAGTTTTATTTCAAATAAGGTTTGAGGCCATTTGACATTGAGTATCATGTATAGTACCAATCTCAAACTGTGTAGTTTTAATGGGGGGCTCGATTATGTTCCTATTTAAAAAAAAAGGAGCCCTGCAGGGAAAGTTTGGCAACCACTGGCTTAACTGATGCATAGTTTGCAGAGAGGTCCCAGTTTCTGGCAGTTAAGACTTAAGCGCAAGTCCAGCTTTAGATTTAAGTCAGCATGGGGCAAGTTTCTTATTGTGCATAATATTCTCCAACTGATTCTGTAAGTACTGACACTGGGTAAACCAAATCTGCAGCCTTCTATCTCAGTCCCTGGTGTTAATACTAATAAATCATAATCAGGAGTTAATGCTCCCAAGCTCCTTAAATTTGATACCACAATAAACTAAACTTTATAGTCAACATGCTTTTTTTTATCACAACAATCTCAAAAAATATTCTACAAAATTGATGGTAGTGATTTCTATGTGTTTCAGCATCAGCAGCACAAGCGGGTCACCTGGACAGTTTACAGCAGCTGGACCTTGCCTACAATGACACTGTATCTGATGAAGGCTGGTCCTTATTGTTTGAGATTGTCCCTGCTCTGAAGAACATTGCTGAACTAGACATAAGCTTACGGCCTGCTTCTTCTCGGGACTGTGGACCATGGTTCATCCACTTGTTATCCAACATACCAAGGCTACCCATGCTTAAAGAGCTTGGTATGCAACGCTGGGCATTATCAACAGCCGAACAGCAGCAGCTGAACAGAATCCGCAGGGAAAGAAACATCAGTATTCACTATGATTGATTCTGCGTTTTTCAACATTTGTGTTATCTGGGATGGAAGAGAGATGGATAAACATATAACTTCGTTCCCTCCACCTCCTTGTATTCCTATTTTCTCACATTTATACAATTATATTGAGATACTGAAACTATTCACTAATTTGAATTGAATAGCACTTTTATATTTGGAATAATTACACAGATTTGTGAATGTTTTTGCATTGTTTTAAAGCGACACAATTCAGATGACGTTTGAAGCCACATTTGTGTTATATTTCATATTTGCAAAGAAAAATATTACAGTGCTGAGATTGATGTGTTTTGGAGGTAAAGTAAGGTTATGTTACAATTGTGTTAGCACAGTGCGGAATGTCTTATATAATAATGACCTTTATTGTCATAAGAGAAACTGGTTTGATCACTCCATTGTATTTGGCACAATGCAGTCGCTCACTAAAGTTCTTCTGTATACTGCATGTTCCTGTAAAGGAGGAGCTTTATCATATATACAAATCCAAGAACTGTTACTTTTTTTTTCCTTTTACGGCTCCTTTTTTGCCTTTTCCCTTTGCTTTCTTATCTTTTTTTGATTTGCCTTTTTTGCCAATCTGCAGAAGGTAAGCATATGACCCAAGACCTTTGCGCACCATGATCCCACGCCACAAAGCTTGAATCTGAAGGACAGAAATAAATGAGAATAGTGAGCATTTTTCAATCACACTATTAAAAAAGGCTTAGCCAAATCCAGGCCCAGGAGTGTATTCTAAATACCGAAGAGCTAATGGATGCTAGATTGTAAAGAACTAATCAAAAACACAATATTTTGTGTGATGCTACCTTTGTTGCCATCAGATTTTTTCGTCTTTTCTCTTTAAGATACTCCCACACGGCAACTCTTCCCTGGCGGCAAATCTCTACTGGTGGGTCTGTCATGGGATTTTCATCCAGTACGAGCAGGTCAAGTGTATGTAACATGTTGAGTTTGTCTGGTAACGTAGACAGCTGGTTGTTATGTAGAAGCAATTTCTGCAAACCTGAACAAAAGATAGAAGGAAAAAAACAATTTAAGAAAACAATTCATAATCAACCCTAGTAATGCATCACTCCAGCACAGAATTGAAATGCATTGTTCAGGTACCAAGGCCCCATAAGCTTGTTCATTGCAGGGTCCTGATGCAACTTTGGGAAATAACAAAAATAATAATACTATTATGCTGGTCATTGGGCTGAATAATTGTGGTTATTTATTAGTTCATTTAGATTATGGTATACCTACAATGAATTTTGCAGATTGAATCTGGTAGTTGCTTTAGATGGTTATTGTGACAATCCAGAACCCTGAGATTCTGCAGCTGGTTCAACGTGGATGGAAGAGACTGTAGGCTATTGTTTTCAATGTACAACTCTCTCAGGCTCTATATAAAGAAAAGAAAACTGTGATGTTTACCATGACTTTGACCCATATCATTCTTAGATAAAGAATGCCATTCCCTCTTTCCAATCTCTGGGTATTGTACAAAGTGGATAGTGGCAGCATTGCTATCTATTTTATATAAATGGTTTATCTTATTAAAAAAAATAGGATGTTATCCTATGATGTGATCTCACCTTGAGCATCCATATGTTGTCTGGTAAACTTGTAAGTTGAATGCCATGATCTTGTCCAATGTACAGTTTTTCCAAAGACTCCAACGAGAATATCTCCTCGGGGAAAGCAGGGAACCTATTTCCGGTAATCCCCAAGTGGATCAGGCATTGTAATGATTTTACTTGTGGTGTAATCTAAAGTAAAAACATAAATTCTTACTATGTTGGAAACATAGTGGCAGTTGCAGATATTGTGTAGGCATTTGGGAGGCGGTTGATTATTATAAGTTGATTATTGTTGGACAACTGCCTGACAATCACCTTTTTTGGTGGTTAATGGTTGGTAACTGCACTTACAAATTGGACCTTACTTGTGTCATAAATAAGACATGGCGCAATCAAATCAGAGGCGCAATTAAAATTGAGGTTGTCTTTTCCTGCTTATGTCTTATTCTTGTGTCTTTTATAATGTTTTCTCCCCACTATATGGCCATATCACACAGGGCTTTGCAGAGTGCAAACATAGTCAAATATATCATATTGTTTTAAAGAACAGAATACTCTGATAAATACTATAAAATTCTATAATATTTAGATATAAAGCCTTGGGTACAGAAGATACAGGAGAAGTGATTGGAAGGAAGGAATAACAGCTCAATGAATAATAGAACCTGTGTATCAATCATTGGGGCCAAACAACAGTGTGCAGATATAAGGCTAGGGAAACACAATTTTTTTAAGTGGCACCTTGGATGCAAAACACTGACCATGGGTGCTTTTTGCCCATTTTGTGGGATATTTAAGCCTGGTGTGAACACTGAGCAAAATGTAAACAACATTGGGTGTGTGCAACATGCTAATGCTTTCATTGATTTTAAATGTATTTGTAAAGTGTGGTTGCCTGCAACACCCAATGTTTCAGCAATGACAAATTTGGGCCTCACATTGTTACTGACACAATGCAGACCATAACATGCCTATGGAACCCATAGGAAACAACATGCCGCACCTGCACTGTGCCAAAATCTCCAATTTCAGGTAGACAAGGTCAATGTGTAAGAAGAAATGCAACACTAGCTATAGAGATAATAATTAGATTTGCAGGATTACTCTATTTAAGTAGATAGTTATAACACAACTTAAATCAATGAAGTGTTGCAGATCATTGATATGCCGTGATTTTCATGAATCAAATAGTTTGTAATCACTTCTTTTGTAAATGGCCACCATAAGGAGAAAAAGGCCCTTTAAATTTCTTTTTTGTTGGTGTAACAACACGATGACTCCATGAAAGTTTTTGAGAGAACCCTGTGAGAGGACATATGTGTAGATATGTGGATGCCCACACTTTTTTTGTGAACCCAGATTCTATCATCTTACCGAGCTCAATAGGTTGTCATCTAATGAAAGCACTTGAAGATTCTTAAGAGCACAAATGACAGAGGGGAACTCAGTAAAACAGTTTTGACTAAGGTCTAGTATCTTGAGAACTTCCAACTTTGCAAATTCATCAGGTAACATGGACAGGCCTGTGTTCTTCAGATAGAGGACATGGAGAGAATCCAGTTTAGTTATTGTAGAAGGTAAGATTTTCAAGCTATTATTGGACAGCCCAAGTTCATTCAGGCCTCTCAACTCTTTGATTGAATGAGGGAGCTTTTGAAGGTGGTTGCCAGAAGCATCAAGAACTGCCAACCTTGAACACTGACTGAGAGCCTTTGGAATGGACGAAATATTATTTACGCTGATAAACATCTTAGTAAGATTAGATAAACAGCTAATTTCTTCAGGTAATGATGTCAGTTTGTTTTTTTCAAGATCAACAATTTCTAGGCTTTGAATTGCACAGATCTGCTTTGGAAAAAAATCAAATGTGTTATTCCGTAAATATATTTCTTTAAGCTGGGTAAAATTTACTATTTCTGATGGAAGAGATTTTAGTCTGTTGTTGGAGAGGCCCAGTAGGTGTAAATGATGGAGTTTTTTGCATATAAGAACTGGAAATTCATGAAGGTTTATATTATATAATCTTATCTCACGAAGCTGATGCAGTCCACTTATAATCTCTAGGGAGCTCCAATCAATGGGGTTATCACTGAGATCTAAACTTTGCAGTTTTTTCAGCTCTCCAAGCTCATCGCAAATCTGAGTTATGTTGTTGTTATTCAAGTAAAGGACTTTGATATTGCGAAGATATTGGATTTCCTTCGGAATGGATTCAATCTGGTTCCTTTCCAAGTGCAGTTCTTCAAGCTCTTCCAAGTCAAAAATCTGAGCAGGTATCTTCTCATGCATCTGCTGAGCTGAATCCATAAAGAGGACTCGATGTTTTAATGATTTTGGTGGCTCAGACTCTGGTTTCTCTTGTACTGCCTCCCAGATCTGTTCATTGGTGTCCAATAAAACGGATGTCACAGCATTTGAAAATCGAACACTGAACATTTTGCTTGAAGAGTTTAGACCAAGTTCAGGCATTTCTGTAGATGGATTCTACATATGGTGTAATCTAAAAGTACAAACAGAAAAAATATTTTAAATCAATACTATAATATTGATCATATTTACAGTATTACTGTATGTGGGCAAACTATACTGCTGTACTGGTGCAGAAAATTGCTCCAGACACAATACCAGCGACTCCCCCCCAACACTTTGCATGCAATGACTACCTCCATCTGGCTTGCAATGATTTAGCCCTGCATGGAGGACCCAGTATACTTCCACCAATAGGCCATACCTATTCCATGAGTTCTAGTTTGGGGACCACTACACTAACATGAAATATATGTATTTATTTTTACATTTTTAAGTTCATTAAAATGACACCTGGTTTGACATTCCTTTTTTTATGTACAGTTCCTCATGTTTTCTAATTGCTGTCCTTCATTCTCATCTTGCTATTAGACTGAGGAGAACAGAGGAGATCAGCAGCACTAAGCTTTCTTCAAATAAAGGGGATATCTAAAGGTAGCCATACATGGGTCAATACCCGCTCGATCGATGACCCATGCCATGATGTGCGCGATCGATTACAGCAAATGAGCATGGTGCAGGTCAATCGATCCCGCTCCAAGACAGCTCACTTGAACAGGGAAACTGTTGGTAAACACCATTCAATTGCCATTGCTTCAGATTGGGACCAAAGCATTGAATGGGAATTAATTTTGCTCAATTCGCTGTTCGATTGACGGACACTTGAGTGAAGCTTGCACTAGGATGGGTCTGTCTAGCATGTCTCGAGCCGTGTTTGGGGACCTTTAGTGTTAGAAACCAGGAATTTGCATTAGATTTCCCCTCAACTCCTCTTCATATGGAAACTAAAATTCTAGAATTTCTTATCACTTACTGTACTGGTGATTCCTCTGAGTTAACTGCCTGCAGCAGGATTGGCTATAAAAAGAACCAGCAGGACGGATCCGCGTGTGATCCTACCTGCCGACTCTTTTTGATCGGATCCTCAAGGTGGGCTCCCCTGTAGTTGCCCACAACTATGGCTGTGATTCAGCCCGTCTATGGGGGGCTATACCCCCATAATAGGAGGTATTTAGGGAAATAAAGCTACTTTAAAGATCATTAACGTCCCTTTAGTTTAAGGCTTACCATTGCAAGGGTAACCAATTATTTATTACAGCACTATAAAGCTAGCCATACAAATTAGAATTTTTATTCAACAAAATTCAACCTATTGTAAATCACTACTGATTTAAAAATAAAAACCTGATGGCACTACCATGCCTTAAACTACCATACCATATACTTCCATACCCTAAACTACTATAACATACATTACCCTACCATAAACTACTATAGTAGCATATCCATTTTGTATTGACTAAACTCACCATTAAAAAAAAATTTTCACTTGATGGATCCATTCTCAATGACTAAAGATAAACTTTTGTGCGTATGATAAGAACAGAACACTTTTAGATAGAATGATAGATAGAATAGATAGAATGGTATCAAATACTTGTATGATCAGCAAAAGTTTTTTGACCTAATATAGGCTCTTTCAGTTTTGTGCTGGATTTTGATTTAATTACAGTAGGTAAATTGAAAAAAAGTGAAATGGACAACTTCATTGCATATAAGGACTCTTCACACTGCACAGTACTACACATGCTACATGTGCTGCACATAAGCCAATTTCCACTGCATATTTTTCTAATGAGATGCCAATCCTATATTATTTAAACTGCATACATTGACGTGTTATAAATGTGTAACACACGGTACAGCACATGGCAGGTATACATCCTTGCACAGTGTATATTGTGTGCATTGGCAAAAGTGAGTGTAGTATGAAAGAGCCCTTAAATCAGTGGTTGCAGAGGTATTCCAGGGGGGTGCAGCTAGGGGCTGAGGGAGGGACAAGCAGGAAAACAACCATGGAGAAACTATTTGCAGACAGTAAAAAGAGTGCATGTAATGTGTGGTTCTCTGTGTTTCTTTGTATGTATGTATGTATGTATGTATGTATGTATGTATGTATGTATATGTATGATTCATGTCTTTCCATGAGTGTAGTATGTGTTTCTTTATGTGAATGATTAATATTTCTGTATGAGTTGTATTTCGGATAAAATGTGAGGGTCATTTCACACAAGTACTAGTACATGATTCTGCAACGCAAACACTGCTATTGTGAAATGGCCCTCAATCTGAAACTGTGTCGTTTGAATGGGGGGTTCAGAAATGTTCCTATATAGAAATGGGAAAGTTTGGAAACCACTGCCTTAAATTGACTGGTGTCTGGCTAGCAGATATAAGATTGCCTCCCCACATTCCATCCCTGTGTGAATGATGCCCCTGGTTCTAGTGAAAGTCCAGTAATGCCAGCCATGCCCCCCATCTCACCAATCTCTGTCACTGTGGCTCCCCAAGTCTTCCTCTGATATTTTCAAGCTGCAGATTCTCCATCAGCCTGGGCAGGAGAGTCCCAGGGAGGAGGAGGGGTCACTATGACAACAGGGGACAACAACACAACAGGACTGAACACAGACTCTCCCTCCGCCTGTAACACAGGTAACACTTCTATGTGTGTGATGGCTTATGTATTATAAGATATTTGTTAGGTAGGTCCATTTAATTCTGTTCTCTCCCAATACACAGCATATTGCACTCTGTGATGTTTCTGATATTAATGCTAAGACTGAGGTTCCCTATAAAGAACTTCATCCTTTTCCTTCACTTGCTTCAGCTTTTTCAGTGGTATTAAAATATTCAGATATCTTGTTGTAAAATCTTAAAGTGTAACTCTTTGTTTTAATTGTGCCACATTTAAATCACACCACAATCATCACAAGTCAATTCCTGTCTAGTACCCACCATAGAAGAAGTAAATTGTCATTAGTTTTAATGAGACTTTTCTTGCCAAATAATTGAAGGAACATCTGTACTTGTTTATCAATCTATTATATCAATCAACTGAAAACTGATGTGTAACTGATCTGTACCGGATTGTCTGCTGTAAACACAAACTACACAGGGTTATATATATTTTCAGAGCAACAAATCATCTGAGGAGGGTGGCTCTGCAGACATCTTTGCCACTGAGGTATTGTGTGTGATCCAATCACCCTCACCAACCATTTTTATCTGGCGTGTTTCTGCTGGCTGTGAAGATTTGTGTCCCCTGGGCTCCCCGTTCCTCTTCGGGGTCCGGCCCCTATCGTGGGGGACTCTGTTGCCCTATTACTGATTTTAATTTACTCCACCATTTTGACATGTAAACGAAACAATCTTTTAACCTTATACCTACTATAACCCTACTGCCCTAGCTGTTGGACGGACATTCATCCACTTTCATATCTCATTCCCACGACTTCGATTTAGGACCACATAGGACACATCTACCCCCTGATGAAGATAAAATCGAAACGATCGTTGGGGTGGGTTCGATTCTAATCCATGGAATCCCCCGTCCGAATTTACAGCTTTTATTTTACTGTATTCTACTTTAACCATGCAACCATGTATACATTGATACTGTCTTGAATTTTGAAATGGTGGAAATGTTTTATGATTATGGTCTGTCATTTTATTTCATATTGTGTTTATGAACCTCATGTTGAGGCATTAATAAAGCCTGCCATTTTAACGTAGAAATACATGTTGTGAACCGTACTTACCTTGTTTCTTAATTTTGGCCCTTTAAAGTCCCCTTGTCCTTGATTGCTCAAGGAGAAAAAACTTAGTGAAGGTGTTTACTTTGTAATTCACCCCCACTATCCCCTTCTTACATTTGTGTCTCTTCAGTTTACACTGAGACACTGTGACCTTGCTGTACATTTAACTGATTAATTAAATATATCCATTGAACGCTACAAGCAGCACACCTCCAGCTGCATCAGAGGGTTTAAATTCCTTCTTAAAGTGGATGTATGTAAAAAATACAAAAATATATACAAAACTAAACTTTGAGATGGCACTGTGGTGGGCAAGCGCTCCACAATTCCCCCCAAAAATATACCTATCTGCTGTTCCCTGAAATCATATGAGAGATTCCACATTTCTTTTCCAGGCTTTCAGGGGTTAACTCAGTGCAATATTGCGAGTGTCCACAGGAGGCGCCCGATAATATTTTTCAATAGTATAAGCATTTGTGTGGATTTTTAAGTACCCAGTCTGCTCAGGTATATTCAGGTATGTCACTGCTGTCACAGATGTTGGGCTTCTACACTGGCCCAATTATAGGGAGGATAGCATAAAAAAAACACACCTGTAATGACTACTGTACAGGTCCTCCTCTCTCCCTGGCTCTCATGGCGCCCGCCGCTTCACGACCAGAAAAGGCCCAAGATGTCTGAGCGCAGTGACAGCCATGTAAGTGCCAGCTCTGCATTGAAATTCACACAGACAAATTACCCCATAAAAAACATTATTAATGTTATAACTAATGACATCCCTACACTTAGCATCATCACATGCAAGACTTCTCTAGGGTCGCTCCTACTCTTTGGAACTCTCTCCCTCGTCCCTTTAGACTTGCTCCTACTTTTAACACTCACCTATTGTATACTGTTTCCCAACCTATTAGACTGCAAGCACGTTCGGGCAGGGTGCTCAACTCCTCCTGTGTCTTAACCTATGTGTTATCTTATGTTGCATCTCAACTCTAATTCAATATACAGAACTGAGTAATATGTTTTTACCAATAAAAGTAAAAAATATTTATAATAATAATTTTCTTTGTTCAGCCATGGCAACAGGTCTGAGCCAGCAGTATAGAGCAGCATGCACTGAACTTAACCAACCAGCCAACCCTTTCATTGAGGAAATGCTGCTACAGCTAGACCAGTCTGAGTAAGTAACACATGATAACATTATGGTAATGGCCTGGCCGTTTAGCAAGTTCATTAATCATATATATATATGATTTTCAGTTTCCATTCTGATTATGTGTTTTCTCATCTTTTGAATGTAGACCGTATACAACTACTTTAAAATTATGTGGAAATAACCGTCTAGTGGCCGGAAGAAGAGTTACAGATGAAAACTTCCTTGTTCTTTCTTCCATTCTGAGACTAAACAGTTTTATAGCAGGTAGGTTGGGTAAGAGACTGTAGTTTCCTATAGAAATGTGTACTGTAGTTACAAGAATGCGTTTGATTTCAAATACCGTATATTCTTTGGACTATAAGACGCATTTTTCAGCCTCAACATTGGGTGGGGGGGGGGGGTGTCTGAGTCTTTTGGTCCGAATGTGTGACCAGACGCGGCCGACGATCGCAACTTGGCTCCCTGCCAGCTCTCCTGGCAGATGGGAGATCTGCACATAGCCGGATCTCCCATCTGAACTGTATTGGTTATATTTGCAGAGCCCCGCATATATAGCCAATGCAGAGTGTGTGTGGGGAAAGCTGCACTCGTTGGCATACAGGGGACAGGGAGACCAGATTCCCTCACGGGGCCCCCCTCCTTTCCCAGTGTATGAGCGAAGAAGAGATGTCAAAGTGTGACACCATTTTTGTGGATAAAATTGGGTACTGCAGGCAATCTTTTCCCCAATTCATTTAAACACATGACATTTTTTATTTTCTGTTTTCCTGCTCTAAAAACTGGGTGCGTCTTATGGTCAGGTGTATTTTATATATAATATGGTACTCATTCAAAAACATTGACAATTTTAAAAGTAAAACTAGTTTGCAAAAGCAAATGTATAACATATTCATGAGTAGGGAATGACACCCCCTCCTCTCTCCTGCTGCTGGGAGAGGACTACAGCAACTGTACAAGTAGGTATGTTTAATGACATAACAGACCCCCACAACACTGGCCAGATGAGATTTGCCATCTTTAACATGGGGTTTGGCTTGGGGGTAACATAAACTTTTTATAGGCATAGGGGGTCTGGTTCTGCACTAAGAGAGAAACTCTAAGTCAATGTATTTAAAAACAGTGCTTTATGCGCTAGGTGTGTATATGCAACTGCCTGAAAAACACCTCTGCCAGTTTCCTGGGGGATCAATATAAAAGGATCAGCAACATCTTGGGCCAGAGAACCCTTGAAATTGGAATGTAACAATAGATAACATATAGTTTCATTGAACCTGGGAGTGTCTGAATGATACTGTAATGTTGTAGTTAATGACTTTGTTATCTGCTGCACAAAGACTCAAATACCACAAATAAACTTTGCATTTTTTAGGTCTCGATTTGAGGTTTAACAATCTGACCGACAAAGGTGCAGCGCACATTGCAAAATTCCTTCAGGTATGTACATACATATACCACCAGATATTACACTCTCAATTGAAGGTAGCCATAGACGCCTCGGTCTGCGATCGATTCCCGAATCGATCATTCCCGCCGAATTAGAAATCAGTGATTGATCGTTTTGCAATCAATGGCATACCTCTTGGGAAACTGATTTGGGGTCGATCTTGAAAGGAGCCAATTGCCAATAAGGCAGATTCCACAAATCGATCGATCAGAATGACTGCAGCATATGGAGCTATAGGTCAATTGCACAGGAGGTAATCGATTTTCTCTTCCAACATACTTCGATTGACAAATAATCAACACCGACATCATGGATCAAGGTTCGATTAGATTTTTGGTCGATTTTGCTTTTTGGGTTGATCGTTCAGGGTGCACACTTGATTTGTAGCCAATCATTCTATGCAAACGCACACCACCCGTGTATGGCTACCTTAAGAGATATTACTATAATAACATACTGAAGAGCTGAGGTATAAAAGTCATGAATCGGTTCATTGGTTGGTTTACCACCTCAAAACTTCTACACAAAAACTATGAATTTGGAATGGGATGTCATAAAAATATATATAACAAATATATATATATACACTGTATATAACAATATTATATTCTTTAAAATGTTTTTGTTTTTAGGAAGAATGCTTCTTATTTCATTTAAATCTTATGGGAAACGACATTGAAACAGATGGAGCAGAAAGAATTGCTAAGGCCTTGCATGTAAGTAATACAGAAAGTGGATTATTTTTATAAAATATATATATTCATTGACAGGGCATGATTAACAGTATGTGTTTTAACCCTACTATATAAATATTTTGGAACATAAGAGGCCAGTTAGTTTGGAAATGTCCTATTGTTTCCTGATAATACATTTCAAGTTCCCAGCAGATTTGGGAAAACTTTATTGTATTTTGCTTGTCATAGTGTGCCATTAAGGGTATGTTTCCACCGCATTTTTCCCCCATATTGGACGGGGATAATGTCGGATAATGAATGGGAAAGTGTCCACCTCCGCATTGTTTTCAACGCGGGGACCCGGGTTGCCATCATAGCAACTCTTCCCCCCCTGCCTATTTTATACACTGTTCCCTAACCTATTAGATTGTAAGCCTGATCAGCAGGGTCCTCAACTCTTCCTGTGTCATAACCGATACCTGTGTGTTATCTTGTGTTGCAACTCAACTCTAATTTGTTGTACAGCGCTGTGTTATATGTTGGCGCTGTATTGTATAAATAAAGGATAATATTATTAATAATGATGGCGAGGGGTTCGAGGGGTTCCAGCATCAGGAACAGTTCTATTCAAATTAATAAATTGTGGTCTAGATGCCATTACCATGCTGTGATTGAACGGAAATCAATGTGCACCCCATGGGCACATCGATTCCCATTTAATGGGGACCCTGAGGACACGTTCTCCCCAGCCCATGTGAATCAGAACACACTGCAAGCTAGTGAGAAGCAGCCTCACTCACACAGCTTCCGAGTGAGAAGTGCTGGCTCGGCCCCCTTCACACTGACAGCGGACGGCTGTGCAGGAAGGAGGCAGGAGCCAGTGACATCCAATTTGCATAAAGATTCACGTCTCCATGCAAAGTAATAGAGATTGAACAGGATTTTCCAACATGTTGGAACCCCGTCCAATCGAGTTGTGCTTTCCTTCGGACGGGATCAAGCCCGCTCGAAGGAAAGCACACACAGGTAGGTTTGTAAACAGATTAGAGTGAGCGTTGAGCTTTTTACAGATCTACCCGTGTGTGCCTAGCTTAAGGCTTAAACTCCACTATGATCTGTGCACAACACTGCCCATTCTAAGTAATGGGCTGTGAAGAGTCATAACCCGCGTGTGCACTGCGTCAGCAAATTAAAATGTGTTTAGTTTGTTTTTGTTTACGGGAAGGGGGATGCCTTCATTGAAAACCATTGGCCACCTCCCAGTGACGTGTACCATACGAGCCTGTTGTTTTTAGGCACGTATTGGTTGCATCATGTCCCTTGGTTTTCAGTGGTCTGCATTGCTTTGATTACCAAGGTTACAGAAAGGCCAAGTGTCCCCCCACATATTTTTCCCAGCACTGATGCTGGATGTTGGACATTGGTCATGATTCACAAATAGATGATTGATGATTTGTTGTTCTTTTTTCTCATAGAGGAATGATACTCTAAGAAGCCTCAGGATGACGGGCAACAAAATAGGAAACAAAGGAGCAATGTTCTTTGCTGCAATGTTACAAATTAACTCAACACTTGAAGAACTGGACCTTGGCGACTGCGATGTGGTAAATAAAAAATGAAAGAGTGGATTTTCCTCTTTCTGCTTTGTGAAAAGAATCTTCAGCCAGAACATTGTGAATATAGAGATAAAATGGTACAATTTGAGCTGTATTTATTTCTCTGCACTTTGCTCCACAGAAAGCATACATCAACCAGGGAGAGTAGTAAGAGATAAAGATGTACTCAGCATTTGGTATTCATATATTGTAAATTGTTCTACTAACTTTCTATTATTGGAAACAATATGCACTGAAAAAGCTCGTTTAGTGGGAGAACAGCACCACATCATGGCATAGACTGGCAAACACTGCATCTACTACTTTCTTGCAGGCAACGTTAAATCAAATATGTTAATTTTATGATGGTGAATGCAAAATGACAAACACTACATAGCACTTTCCTTATAAGTAAAGATATTAAGTAAGTATAAGTAAAATATGCGTGACAAAATTTAGTATATACAATTTTCATAATGGCTGTGGGTTTGATTACCAGTTGTCCATAACAGGCTGTCCTAGTTACACCAGCCTGTGGGATTCCTCATGTTTTTATTTTAGGAGTAATATGGAAAAAGATCTCGGACTCCATTTTCTACACAACTGGGAAAAAATTTGTCAGTTTAATTATTTTAATGTGCTGAGAAGCGCATCTAAACCCACCAGACAAACTTTTCTCTCTAGCTAGCCAACCCCACATTAATGGAGCATCTCTGCAGGCTTCCGACATCTTCAGCAGCTATTCACATTGATTTTTTTTTCCTGCTTTCACTTTGTGTCCATGGACACACATTGTATCTGGCGGCCCCCGGTGGCCACCGGTGGTATTGCAGCCTTAACTCATGCAAGCTGGGAAGCAAGCACTGAATGTAAAATGGCGGCTCCCACAGACGTCAGCAGGATAGGTTAATATATATTTTTGTGGTTTTGAGCAACTTTGAGCTATTGGGACAGTTTAGATGTAAGTAAAAATGTTTTTTTATTAATTTTTTAGTTTAGGTGCACTTTAAAGTAAAGCTTTAGGTGTACCCTGTTCGAGATTAGGCTGATATGTCTGGTCCAATAGTTACTATGTAAGGCACTGCAGGGTCATTAAGACTGATTAAGAATATATGATGATCCAGCCATTGGAACCCCCACAAGCTCT
Source organism: Ptychadena robeensis (assembly GCA_036250615.1). Lineage (NCBI taxonomy): Eukaryota > Metazoa > Chordata > Amphibia > Anura > Ptychadenidae > Ptychadena > Ptychadena robeensis. The sequence continues at coordinate 53,705,505 of CM070035.1, read as the reverse complement.
ACAGCCCCCCATACATGTCTCGATTTTCCGTTTGATCGACTTAAAACGATAATTTTTTTTGTTGATTAATTGAAAATCTATGGCAGCCCACATGGTTCGATCGTCCTAAATCAATTAAAATTGGGAAAATTGTTGATCGAAAAATGATCGGACATGCTGGAAAATTTTAATCAGTTGTAATTATTGTTGTGACAGACAGATAATACCCAAAGTAGAGTCCTAAAACAAGTCCTTCTAGTAAACGAAAGGTGGGTATACACTGGTCGATTTTCCAATTGGTTCTCGAACAATCGTCCACCATATGCATTTTCTGTGATTGATTGTTCGCGATCAATCGATCCCACACAAAAAAATTTCATTCGAACAGGGAACCAACATGTTGGTAAAGGTAGGCAATCGATGAACCCTCAATTGCAGTGTGATGATGTCACCACACTGACACCAGGGTCCCCATCCAAAATAATAGAAATTGAAGGGATTTACCAACATGTTGGTTCCCTGTTCGATCAAGCTCCCGTCCTAAGAAAGGTTTCCCTGTTCGATTGATCCCGCTCTAAGAAAAGGTGGCCTCATTTGATTTGTGAACAATCGATCACTGCAAACATGCACAACGTTCGGTTGGTTGGGAATCTCTTGAAACATCGACCCATGTATGCCCACCTTAAATCACTGTTTGATTGCCATTTCTTCCGATGGGGACCACAAAGTGGTACACATCTATTCACCATTCAAAAGACAAATGCTCAAGCGCAGAGTGGTAATGTCATCACGCTGCACTCATGTGTTCCTTGATTGAACGGACATCGACCCGTGTATGCCCACCTTAAATAGGTAACAAGGATCTAGTTACTTCTCCTTTAAAATAGATGAATATTTTAACTTAACAGCTATTGTATGGTTCTATGTTCTCTATCTCTTACAGGGAATTCAGAGCTTGATCGCCTTGGCCACAGTTCTACTGAAAAATAATTCAATCAAGTCTATTAACCTAAACCGTCCTTTGTTCTATGTGCTACAGGTATGTGGTTTTTTGTCAATTCTGTTCAGAAAATGTTTGAACTGTGCGGTCTGATAAATTCTAACATGAGCATTACCTTAATTTGATTTTAAGGAGGACACAAGCATTCACTTATCGTTAATGCTGAAAACAAACAACACTCTTCAGGAGATCCATTTGTCCAAACATGAAATGACAGATTTTGGAGTTGAGCGACTCTGTGAAGCTTTGCGTGACAACACAGCACTTAAATATCTTGATCTAAGCTGGTATGGATTGTGTACTTACAGATCAAACTCTGTCACTTAAATGTAATATTGTTTTTATCTTTATTAAGCAGGCCTCAAACTTGGGGCTAGACAAAGTTAAAAAGAGCGATAAAAACAAAGGAAAAGGTTAGATTCTTTAAAGAGGAGATGGAAAATTGTAGGTCAATAATGGGTCCATTCCAAAGGGAATGGTTTTGTTCTAACAGTAATAATCAATTCCATCAAAGAAAAAAAAAAGAAATCACTGTGCTTTGGGCTATTTTATGTAAATAAAAAATATATAAGGAGAGTTTAAGAATGTCACTAGACGCCACTACACCATTTGCCAGTTTTGTGTGGGTGGTTGCCAGGCATCTGTCAATTACCAGTCTGATTGCATTCTACATCAATGAGCAACCACAGGTCGTATGCAACGTGATGCTCTCTGGTTCACCAGCTCGTTGGTAGTGGGAAACGTGTGAACCTAGCCTAAACCTGCTGAAGTTCACAGATATCTGCCGGATGTTCATGAATTCTCTAATCTAAGACACTCATAAATAAATACATAAAACACATAAAGTCTTTTTTCCTGCCCTCATTAAAATGATCTTTTTTTCTACCAAAAATGATATATGCTGCATGCATTTTAATTTGTATGTCTGTGGTGGCTATGTATGAGCTGATTTTTTTTATCACATTTTAAAATATATATACTTAATGGGGTTAGCAGTATAAATGAATATAAAGGCCCTGTTTTATGAGCAGTCTTTGACCAACTTTCCTCCACGCTGTATATTACAACTCTGTGTGCTCCTACTCTCTGAATTCCTACCGTGTTTCCCCGAAAATAAGACAGTGTCTTATATAGATTTTTGCTCCCAAAGATGCTCTACGTCTTATTTTCGGGGGATGTCTTATTTTTCCATGAAGAAGAACATGACACTGGGGTATCAGGGTGGCGGAATCACTTAAAATGACACGGGGGGATCAGAAGGGGGATTTAAAATGGCACAGGAGACTCAGAGGGGCGGATTACCATTTTAGTAACCCCTTCTGATCCTCCTTTTTCATTTTGATTGCCCCTTTTGATCCCCATTGTTCAGAATTACAGTACAGTATCTTGAGGGGTTCCTTATTTTCGGGGAAACAGATTAACATACTGCGTAAAGTACAGACAAGCATGCATTGGCGCACTGCTGGATGAGTATAAACAGTAGTATTCTTGTTTTCTTTGCTAAATCTATTATTTCTTCTTTCAGTAATAAAATAACTCGGGATGGGGTTAAGCATTTAGCAGAATTGCTGAAGACAAATACAACTTTGGAGATCTTAGACCTGACATCAAACAGGATGGAGGATGAAGGTGTCATACACCTTGCTGAAACCATTCACGCATACAATAAAAGTCTCAAGGCGTAAGTATAGTGAGCACATCTGGGGCTGTATCTACTACAAAGGGACCTTAGGCCCTTATCCACAATATCCACAGTGCTCAATCAATAGCAGGCAGTATCATATATCTAACAGTAAAGCCCCACCAAACACGTTTAGGTTGTGACTCGAGTTTTGGGCCGATCGACAAACCCGTCACCTTTTGTGTGCCAGCACACGTCCATCAGGTCCCCTAGCAGCTCGGGCCGCCATCAGGTTCCAAGCAGCTAGGGGGACCCGGCAGACAGCATCTGTGAGCAAGGTCACTGCCTCTGCTCACTGAAACAGCATGAAGGGAGCTGTACTATGGCTGTGAGCAAAGGCTGCAAGGTCACTGCCTCTCCTCACTAAAACAGCACTAAGGGAGAAGGAGGAGCTGCTAGCTCCTCCTCAGCAACTTCGGTGTGAGAGACAGCTTCTGTGTTCTCAGCCCTGTCGGATCCCTGACGGAGCTGAGAAGACATACCCGTACTTTGGATTCAACCGATCTAAGAATTACGGACATGTCAATTTGGTGGCCAATTTTGGCCCTTTAAGCTTTAGATCTCCAACCGATTTTTTGACCGACCACCTTGAGTGCACAAGCGGTCGATCGGCCAAAAAATCGGGTGGAAATCTAAGCGTGTATGGGGCTTAGCAGAAGTTTACACAGACAAATTTTTTCATTCATGAGTAACAAGCAAAAACAATCAAAGTCAAACTCAAAATTGATGGAGCAGTAATCGGACATGTTGGTAAATTTCAGTCAATCATTCTGGATGGCATTTTGATTTGTATCTGATGGTACTATGGAGCATGGGAACAGGACTTAGGAAAGGAATTGATCGGTTTTGAATTGAGCACACAACTGTGGTAGTACCATTAATCGACTTTATTAGACTGACATATTTTAATAGCACAAGTTGATAGAATCTAAGATCCATCTGGAAAATGTATGGCTAGCATTACATCTTACAGTAACATCTTTTATCTTTTCTTTTATTGTTCATTTTAGATTAGCAATTGTGAGCAATAACATTACAGGACAAGGCCTGAAGGTTTTGGCGGATGCAATCCAAGCAAACACAAGCTTACGCTACATCTACATATGGGGGAACGTGCTTGATGAAGCTGCCTGTGTGGTATGTGTTTTATTCTAACTATTATAACATTGAAATTTCTGCTTTGAATTTGAACTTAAATTATGCAAAAACTACATGTGCTAAAGGAAAACGTGTTTTTTTTCCAATGTTTCCACATCCCTTCTCTACATCTCCAGCATATTTGGTGAAGATACCATGTTCAGGGGCCTTGCAATCAGATCGCAAGTCAGCTAGTTGAAAAATTAGACCATCTCTATTTATTATTTAGATTGGTATAGATCAGTCATCCTGAGAAACAATGCTGTAACATACACAGTTAAGGGTTAGGGTCCCCCCCCCCTAATCTTAAAAGTGCTGTGCTCTATGATTAGTGATGAGCAGCATAGGCAATATTCGAATTTGTGACACTTCTCTAATTATTCTCCAAATATTTAAAGTAAATTAGCAAATTCGAGATCTCCTGTCATTATATCAGTTGCTAAATAAATGTGATTTATTGCAGAAGCAATGTGTGTTGCCACAGCGACATCTTGTGGAAGAATGTGAAAATGCAGCTGCGGTGTAATCTTATGAAACCATACGAAAATTGACATTTGTACATGCGAATCTTGCATGCACAATGCATGGTACTTTTCCCAGAATCTCAAACATTCAAGATCTTTGCGAATTCTCAAAGTACCGATATTCGCAATGTAAATTAACACTATCTATGATGAAATGTAGAAATATAGAAATGTAACTGAGATCAAAGCACTATATGAGCTAAAAGTAAAACTAAAGTCCCCCCCCAAAACTGGAAAATAAAGACTGGTGAAATCCTTTGTCATATTTGATGTCTGTGTCACTAGGGATATTTCTCAAAAATTTGTGACTCAAGATACAACAGGAAGTAAGACAGCATCTCTCTAAAGTAATGTGAACAGTCACAGAACAGAGACCGCAATCTTGCTTCTTCCTCAGTTAGAATATACCTTTTTATTAAAATCTTTTTTGTAAAGGAGGAAATCAGTGTTGGTGTTATTTTCCAGAGATAAATAAGACTAATGCTTGGAGTACGCGGCTTGATATTCAAACCATACGAGATATCTCGGAGGCAGCGCAATGACTTCATCGTGCTGCAGCCAACCTACCCCTTTATTGAGCAGCAGCTCCTGTACTTTGCATGGGGACCCTTGGGCTCGGGCTCGAAACTACAGGTTACCAACATGTTGGTAACCTGTAGTTTCAAGCCCGATTGATTAATCCCGCCCGAAGCTACACATACATGGCTCGATTTTTGCACAATAGAGCACCATGAATGTGCACAATGCTCTATTGTGCAAGAATCTATGCAAACATCAAGCCGTGTATTCCTACCTTTAGATTGAGATGTGATTTCTTAAAGGGAATTCAATGTAACAGTAGACAGTACATTAGGATCATTATTGTACTGATTTACAAAAGTGTTATATGGTTCAACCAATAAGAGGATATAGGAGCGCAGTACGCTTCTCAGTAGATAGAGGTAATACACAGCAGTGTGTCCTAGACAATAATGAACTCACTCTGTTCACAAGTAGTGAAGGCCGAACTGCCCGCAGCGACCATGGATTTTCGCCCGTCTTCTAGCCAGCGAACAGTACGGGTGTTCGACCCGCCCCGTTCACCGGCCAGAAGGAGATCTCTATTCTTCCTCCGGCAGGATCAGCAGCAGGGAGATCGTGCCGGAGGAAGAATCTTTTAACTAGAAGAGCGGGCATGAAGCCGGTCTCCTAGTGAAAAACCGGCTCGAGAACAGGAAGTGACGTCAGTGACATCACGTTAGGCTCCCGTAACCAGTAACTATGCGTTTCAGGTACTGGATGTGATGTCACTGACATCCGATTTTCCGGTTCAAATTCCCCGCCTAGAGACGGGGAATTTTAATCTGTCCGCGAGGAGGACGGCGGACCTCTTTAAAAGTCTGATCCGCCCGTTCATGGACAGACCTGGCCGATGTTCGGCCATCACTATTTACAAGCTATTGTATGAAGAGTAGATGGGGTTCTGGAGCGCAGAATCAGGTTTTGCCTATGACAGGGAGGTACTAGGAAGGAACCTCTGTTAGCCCTGGTGTGGCTCGCGGCAGGAACTGCCCACAGCAGTGACAGCCCTGAGAGCCTGGGCTGTTTGCTGTTGTCCACCAGTTCCCGGAGACTCACCAGGCAGGGGTCACCAAGAGGATACACTAACCAGGGATATGCACAGGACTGTCTGGGAGCGGGGAGTCTAAGCTTGCTCTGGGTCTTCCCCCAATAGCCCCCCAGGAGGGGG
>CM070035.1:53685990-53699355 GCA_036250615.1 Ptychadena robeensis | reverse complement strand
GACTGCTGATGATGTGACGGAAATCAGCTGGACAAGGTTCCCACAAAGCTGGATCTGTGTAAAACTCCTCTGCAATCCCAGTTCAGGTAAAGCCCCCCATAGACAGGCAGACTCCTCCATGCAACTTCTGTACAACCAACTTTTCTTCTACCAAAACCATGTAATAGGAGGACCTTTCTACACCTTCCAATCACTATGTATTCTATCAGGGAGGTCACTATACTACATAGTTGTTGGTAGGTCTCATGAAAGTTGTATGGAGGAGTCTGCCTGTCTATGGGCAGCTTTACTCACCAGAATTGCAAGTGGCACACAGCCAGACTTGCCACCTCTGCTGAGCAACCCAGTATACTTACATTCTGTGCTGTCTTTCCTAATTTAATTCTTTGTAAACAGGTAGACAGTCTACCTAGAGGTTAATGGACTTGTGTGGCCACTAGATGTGTATAATGATTTTCAATTATGAAAACACAGCTCCATAGGCTTGTAAAGGGGAAATGATGGTGTGATTAATTTGTACTTTCTGACAGTATGTGTGAGAGGCTGTTACAGCCCCTGCATAGAGAGAAAGGGGGACTAAATTAGGATCACCAACATTACAGGGTGTTTGACAGTGACTACAACCAAAAGGCATGCAACGGTGCATGTATGGGGGAAACATATGTGCCTGAGGATGGCACACAGTGTGTATGTTCCCAATAGCTTTGCCTGAGGATGGCACACAATGTGTATGTTCTCGATAGTGGATGGCAATGCACACAGTGTGAAACATCCTTTATAAAGCTGCAAGCAGTGACTTTGCTTAACAGTTCTACTGAATGTATGGTAATAAGAAACACTGACTCTCTCTCCTCATTATTTTAGGCATTTTCAAATCTTCTTTCAACTGGACGCCTGAGCAGCTCCTCAACCGATGTACAGCCTTATGTGGTGGATGGACGTGTCTATCTCGCAGAACTTTTTCATGGACTGAAAAAACATTGTTACTGGACACCAAGTTATGGTATTGCAGATGATCCAGTGTGCAATTCTGGTTCTGCAATAATACATTATTAGACATTGTAATATCTATTGTACATATTTATTACCATTTATTCAGTTTATATTAATAAAATATTCAGAAATTACAACACTCACTCACTGTTCTATGTATAAGGAGCCAGTGTTGTCAGCCAAGACATACACCCTGAACATGGAGCATAATTAGGGTACAGCCTTATAGAGTCATGTATACACCCTGATTATGGATCATACAGTACAGCCTTATAGAGTCATGTATACACCCTGACTATGGATCATACAGTACAGCTTTATAGAGCCATGTATACACCCTGAATATGGATCATAGGGTACAGTCTTATAGAGTCATGTATACACCCTGACTATGGATCATACAGTACAGCCTTATAGAGTCATGTATACACCCTGAATATAGAGTCATGTATACACCCCTCAATATGGATCATAGGGTAAAGCCTTATAGAGTCATGTATACACCCTGACTATGGATCATAGGGTACAGCCTTATAGAGTCATGTATACACCCTGAATATGGATCATAATTAGGGTACAGCCGGAGGAGTGTGGATGTGATATAACACAGTACAGTGCTCTGTGAGTGCTTTACATGTAACTGATCACTTGTCTCATTACATCACATGTAAAATGAAAAAAGTTCTGACGTCAAAACTATTCAGCAGTTTAGCATGCCCAAAGTAAAAAAAGTTGTTTCCGCCCGGTTTCGAACCGGGGACCTTTCGCGTGTTAGGCGAACGTGATAACCACTACACTACGGAAACTGCCATACCGGGAAGGTGGACCGTGTTGATCTCAGTTTCTGTACAGAATAAAGTGTACAGTGCATTTATATTTCACGTCCTTCATGTTTATTAATACTGTGGCTATTACAGACAGCCGAGCGGAGAATGGTGTTGTGACTTCCCAGCATTGGATACGAGAAGCCGGGTGCAGCCATTCACACTACCCAGGCGTTATGTGGGATAAGTAGGGGTTTTAGAACTACTTCTCATTCACTTAACTATAACTATAATTTCCCGCCAAGCGGAGCTCAGTATATCAGCTCGTCCAATCAGCCGCTCTGGTGACGTCACCATCAGTATAAAAGCCCGGGCGCGCTAATTCCCGCTCACAGCGGTGGTAGGAGAGTTCTAGCCAGCCTAACCCTAACCGTGCGGGTTCCCGGTGCTCTTCATGCACGTTGTTTTATTCGCTGACTTTCAGCGTGCCCAAGAGCAAGTGAAGGTCCGGACCAAAAAACGTCAGCCGTAGTCTCTCCTGTTACCGCAGCCCGGCCGTCACTGCTCGCTGCCTCCCTTCCAATGTCTGCAGCTCCTGCCTATGAGGCCGCGGTCTGCCAACACCCCGGGCAGCCGCGAAGAGTTCGTCTCTGTCAGCCTTTGGAGGTGCAGCGGAGTAGGGGAGGCCGCCCACTGATGTCGGGTGAGAGGAAAGTGAGCCGAGCTGCACCCTATGCATCGCTGCCCCTGAGCTGTGGGGTGAGTGATGGCAGCATGGCTCCGACACTTCTGCACATGGCCTCCATGTATTGTACGGGGAGGAGGGGGCCCATAACCTCTAATTTTATTCTTCTAGGTGATGCCGGATGCCATCCACTTCCTATATCAGCAGGGTGAGGGCACTCTGGGGACATGTGTAATGCTTAGGTGTTGGTATGCCCCCCCTCCCCCTATGTGGTTCAGCATTCTTTCCCCTGCAGGCTGGGCTGTGACCTGCCTAGCATTCATGCAGTGTGTACTCTTACCTTCACTGCCAAGCAGGGGATCAAACACAAGGCAAGTGCTGTTACAAGCAAATACTCTTCAAAAGAACAGCTGAGGACGATTAATGTGGGTGTATATATGGGTTAATTCTGTAGCATCAACTTTAAACCTGGTTGTTTGACAAATAATATTTTTTTTTACCATGACACAATGTGCTAGATTTAACTAGAGCAGCGGTTCTCTTTTTTTTTTTTTGATCCGCGGCCTCAGAAGTGATGTTGCATAGTGTCACTGTATTTTGAATGCGGAAGTGTCAGTTTGGATTGTCACTTCGGTGTTCTACATACCGCACTTATAAGTCACATATGGTGCAGTCAGGTAAGTGTAATGTCCCCTCCCCCCTATTTTCCCACCACACAAGTGCAAATAATGTGTGGGGAGGGGAGTAATGCCCAATCCTTCCTAAGTTAGGGCTTGTTTCCATTGATGCGATTCTTAGCGTTTCCGCGCGTTTGTAACCGCGTGGGCGCAAACAACCGCATCCATTGGAAACTTCAATGTAGCCTCCACTGGTGCGGTTGCGCGCGATAGCGCGCCGATGCGGTTTAGGGCTCGTTTCTGAACGCTAGCTGCAGCGTTTTGAAACGCATCCGCGTCCCAACCGCATCCCAAAAAACGCGCCCATAGGGATGTATTGGAAGCGTTTCAAAATGCGCAAGAACGCATGGCATAGCGGATGCGTATCCTGGGTGCGTTCGAAAAAAAAAATCACGTCGCAAAAACGCGCGACAACTATGCCATGTGGAATCGCATCAATGGAAACAAGGCCTCAGGAGGGAAGGGGTGTTACTCTCCCTTATAACTTCCCACCCCACTTGAGGGTATTGGCGCTGCTCCTTTCACCTGAGAGCCTCCCAACCCACAGGGTGAGAACTGCTGAACTAGATAGATTCAACTGTAGGAAACATAAAGCTAGCCACACACGGGTAGATTTGTAAAACGATTCTAGTACAATCAATCAACGTGCGTGGTCACAGTGATTGATTGTACTCGAATCTGCTTACAATCCTTCCTGTGTGTGCTGTCCTTCGAGGGGGTTCAATAGAGCCCCCTCGAAGTATCTCGATTGAATGGGTTTTCCAACATGTTGGAAAACCACATTCTATCAATCACCAACACTACATGAAATGTTTTCATGTAGAGTGCAGGCTGCACGGAAAGCCGACATCATCACAAAGAAGTGACAGGCTCCGAGCACAGCTCTGTGTGAAGGGGGAGGAGTCAGCACTCACTGCAGCCGTGGAGAGTGAGGGGAGAGAAGCCGGTGTAACGTCTACTCTGGAAGGGGGAGCAGGAAACGTCGGGACACCGGCTGGATTTCTTCTTCAGCTTTCAGAATGATTCACATGCTGGAAGCTGGAGAGAACCCTAGCTAGCCGCACTTCTTTATTGAACGGTAATCGATGTGCCCATGTGGTGCACATTGATTTCCGTTCAATCGACCACCAATCAATCACAGCGTGGTGACCACGCTGTGATTGATTGGTGGTCGATTGCACGGGAATCTACCCGTGTGTGGCTAGCTTAAGAGGAGTCATCTGCCATGGTAACAAATCTTTCCCTTCTTGAATAGATTGCATACAGCCTTTCTTCAGGCAGGATCGATTGAAAGCTCAATGGAATAGGGAACCAGCATGTTGGTAAATCCCTGTTTGATTGCCATTGCTTTTGATGATGATTGAGCATCCCCATCCAAAGTATCGAACAGGATTGATTGTGCAGAAGTGCTGTGCCTCGGTTCTCCGTTCAATCAAGAAAGCTTGAGCGTAGCGTGGTGATGTCATCACGTTGCGCTCAAGGGTTTAGTGATTGCGCAGGTATCGAACTGTGTATAGCCAGCCTTAAGCATGGTACAGACATGGAGATATGGGTCAAATCGATGGCTGTTTCGAGCGTTGTGCGCGTTCACGGCCATCTATCCGACCCATATAATATGCTCCCATCCCTGTTTTCGAGCGGGACAAATGAATCCCGCTTGAAAACAGCCTAATACGGCCGATGTCCGATGCTTTGCCTGAAGACCGCTGGTCTCCAGGCAAAGCTCAGCTGAGGAGGAGCTGGGGAGAGACAGTTCTGCTCTCCCCGGCTCCGATATCTGACAGCAGCATGATGACGCTGTCCCATTAACCTACCTAGCGCACTGCCCGTATCGTGAGGGAGTGTACACAGTACACTGTCATTTCCGGCCTCGCGCCGCTGCTCTTCACACAGCTGGTGTCATTGACACCAGCTGCGTGAGAGGGAAAGCCAGTGCTCCTCCATTAACATGAAACTCCGTAAATGCTGCAGCGATTAAGACAATCGCTGCAGCCTTCTAGGGAGGCATCGGGTCTTCCCGATGCCGGCTTCCCCTGCGCTTGAGAGGACCCTGATCGGCGAACGAACTGGGTTCGTCTCAAACGCTAGGGAGGTTCTTTTAAAAATGTAAGAATAAATGTAGAACAAACCCTAATGGGCAATAAGCAACAGTGTGTTATACTTTTTGTATTTTGGGTTTAGATAACCTTTTAGGTTTTTCTGGAAGCATGTTACTTTAGTTTGCAGAGCAGATTGTCCTGTTCCCACCAGATGGAGCTCTGTGTATATAGAAAGAAATGTGAGTTGCTGGTCAGATTCTTTAGATACACAAACTATAACCTCTCTACGCTCTCATTCACTCATGTCTATTGTCAGGAAAATACAACATTTTGTCATTTGCCTTCCAGCTAATTTCTATTTCAATATGGTGTTAGTTTAAGTAAAGTTACCAATATTTAAATACATGAACTTTATGATTACATGCTTCTGGATTTAACATCTATTTTATAGAAAAATCACAAATCAGAAACCCAGGAAGGTAATCTACAGGATATGCGTGCTTCTGACTTCATAATTGTTTTCACAACAGGGCCTTTTCACACCAGCCGCGTTTGTGTTGCAGTAACTAAGCGCCACTAGTGTTACCACAAGGTACGCAGACTGGTCCTGTACTTAGGGAAATGTATAACACTGCATTACCACAAATTGCTTGAAACACGCTTTTTTGGGGACGTATACTTCTATATAGGAGGCGCTATCACAGCGCAAAAAACTTATAGGATAGCAGCTGTGAACATATCACCTGTCCCACCATGCCAGATCACCTCCTAACCCAGAGGTGAGCACATTTGACTCGTGGGCCACATGGGTTCTTAAGTTTGACAGAAGCTGGACACAGAACCTGTATTGACCTATTGACGGTGTCGGTGCCCTAATTCCTCCCATCATTGATGATGTGTGGTGGGGACATTCTACTCTTTCTTTCTAATGTGCTCTACTGCTTTCCATAAAAAATAACCATACTACCAATAAACAGACAACACCAAGGAGGGAAATAAGAAATCAAACGTCAAAAAATAAACTTGCCTGACATATTTGAGTTAAAGTGCGTAGACCTTGGGGACAAGACACTGGCTCCCCTCGCTCACTGCAATGAGTGGAGATAAAGCGAACATGCATATTCTTCTAGGAATTATGTACGCTCATTGCAGGGAACAAGTAGAGGGGAGCCAAAAAAACTTTACCAAGTTGACTGGGAAACCGACACCCCACCATTATAATGGAGGTCTATGGCACCCCCCCCCGTTCTGTGTCACCGATGATGCAGAAGAGGTAGTCCCGGACTCCCAGGAACAGCTGCAGCTGGATATAGAAGTGCCGCAGCTTTCCAGGGGTCAGATTGGTTTTTTATGATTGTTTTCAAACAAACTGGATGCCCTGGGTTCATCTCAACTGCTAGGGAGATTAAAAGCCAAAATGGGCCAGATCTGGCCCTGGGCTGTAGTTTTGCCTATGCCTGCCTAAACACTTTTCTACTGGTATTTTTCAAGCTATTACATCTTTAAATAAACACTTATGAAAAGCCTAATAAATGCTTCAAGCCAGTCGCCTGGAGAGTTTTAATGCTGCTGTGAACAACCGCACATGTGAATTTAGACTAGTGGAGCTCTGTGACCATTCATATGCCCTCTGGTTCTTCCTACCTTATGTGACTGGCAGCAGAGCTCACTCCACTGCAGGAGCCTTCCTGATTGGATGATGGATGAATTAGAAAGGTACCAAACTACAAATCCTTAGTGAAAGTTCATTGTACAACATTTGCACGGTCAGTTTGATGACCTTAGCTCAGCTCTACTATTAATCATTAACACTTTCCTTACTGGTTTCCACATTGTCTATATCCAGATCGTTTGTTTCTATATTTGACATTGACAACCAAAACTGTCATTATGTGATTAAATATATTTGAATTAGGGTTTCTGTGTATCGAGCATTCCTCAAGCTTGTCCTTAGACCTTCGACTCCCGATGGAGCTAAATTCTTTTCTTTCGTCACGCTCTTATAGTGTTAAATGAAGGCATCATGGGATTTAATGTACTTTGAGCATTGACAACATGTCTTCTCTGGAAGGATTTTGTTTTTCATGGCAGGAAACAGCTTGAAGTACTCTAATACAACAATGTAATGTCTGCTGGAATCGCCGCACAGTTTAGTGTCTTCCATATCTGAAGGAGAAGGTGGTAAAAAGTAAAGCTTACAATCTGACCCTACATCTGATGAGGCTTAATGACAGATTTCCCTAAGCTTTGTCACTTTCCATCCTTATCTCTGTCTCGGGGGAACATACCTTTTGTCATCAACTTCTCCAAAGAAAAGTTCTCAGTTTCTAGCATGCTGATATTCTGCTCGATATGATCTTTTTATATGTTAGTCCACCTCTTCCTCTGGGGCAGAGTGCACTTATACAAACACTTCCATTCCTTTGTGTTTATCTTAGAACAGTTTTTCCCCTCATACTGTCAGACTGGGAAAGCAGGAAGTTATTATAGATTGCAGTTAGGCATTACAAGTTATAGTCATTGTTTGAACATTTTCCTTTGTGTAATGTAATAATATTGGTCTGGTTTGTAGACAGTTTCAGCTGGTAGATAAAATATACAAAGGTTGTTTGAAAATGCTATATATTCATGATTAGAAATATAATGGTTATGATGGTTCCAATCTCTGGCTATCAACCCTAAAATCATGACATGGCTGATTATTGTCAGCATTCTCAATCATCACTCTTGGTAGCATGGCCTAATGAGGGAAGTTTTAAAAGAACAGCAGGGAACAGATGGCTCAATATTGGAGCCGTTCGAGGTTCGTCCTGCAGCAATGTGATGACATCATCACGCTGCTTTCAGATATTGGAGGAGCTGGAGACACAGCACTCAGCCAGTGCTTTGCACAGAGTGTTTATGCAAAGCAATGGACATTGGCCGTGGTTTACGGTCATGTCCGATTTCCCTGTTTTTGAGCCGGATTGATTGGTCCCACTGAAAACAAGAATAGCCGCATTACATATGGGCCAGATAGATGACTGTGAGCGTGCACGGCGAAGTGGCCATCGGCCTTCACAAGCGTCTCCTATACACTTTTGTGTCTTTTTTTTTGCAGAATTGTGTTGCCGCTACCTTGCCCATTATCATCAAACCGTAACTGCTAGCACAGCGCAGATCGTGTGAAAGGGTCCTTAGGCGCTTTGCAGGCTCCTGCTGACTGTGAGCTCTTGTTTACATGGATAATGTGCAGGCGCTTTCGGGGTGTTAAGATAATGCCCCTGTGAAAGATCTATTGAGCAAGAGAAGTAAAAACACCCAGTCTCATGTCACGTTCACCCGACTGCTGTGCTTATCGGGTGTTTACTGGTCGGTTAAAAACCACCTGTGTACATGGGCCCCTAGTCTCCGCTTGTAGTAAAATAGATAAAAACTGCTGTGATGGGTACTGGTACCAATTCCTAGTACAGAGTACAATATATACAACTACTAGATCTGCTTGCCTTATACTTCCCCATGTGTCATAGTGTATGTACACTGCCTAATACTACGAGGGCCCCAAAGCTTGTCCATTAAAGGTGTGTGGGAGATTTAGATAAACAGTGATCAGTTTCTTCTGAAAACCACTAATACGTTTGTCACTAATCCAACGTCTTCTATTTAATAGCAACTAACCACGCATCATGGATTCTTGAATTCATTCTTTGTTAGTAAAGCAAGCCAATCAAGGTGTTTGATTCCCTGAACTACTTAATAAAAATAGCATGTGTCTTTTAAAAATAACTCCCGTAGTATTTATGTGATGAGGTATAAAGCCACCTCTGTCTTATGGATCAGGAATCAGGATACAAGTTACTCTTCTCTAAAATATGTTCTTCTTGGGTACATGTTAAGAACTGGGACGCAGGATGTCATTAATACAAGCACGGCAAATATTTTTATTGTGTGAATTCCATCACTGTTTTGGACTCTTTTAATCACATATCCTTATAGTATCGCATATCCCACATAGAGGCTTTCTTTATTTTTGTGTACCATCCTTGTTAAGTGTAATGGGGGGTTCATTAGTCTCCATTAAAGTTTGAAAAGACTTATTTGTGTTCTGCCAATTAGATTATTTAAACAAATATTGTTGGCACTCTCATGCTCAATGTTGCTGATGATGTGCAGCTGGCGAGCAGTGTACATTAATGACAGGTTAGCTTTTAGCAGCTGACTGATCAGTTTCACTAGTTGATTTGGTAATCTTGTCAAATCACAGTAATAATAAAAAATACACCAACCATTACTCCCAAATCATCACCGTGAAACCCACAAATGTCCCATTTCAATGGAATGACTAATTAAAGAGATTACATTACCTCAAATAACCAAACTACTATTACAAAGTATATAAAGGTGAATGTGGTGTTGCTTTTCTAGTTTAATAATATTCATATTTTAACATATGTTTTTTAATGTTTCTATTTTTAAAGGCTGATTACAACGTGGATATAATTTTGCACAGATTTCTGCCAATAAGCTCTGAGTGATGCTCTTCGCCACAATGTGACTTCCTCAGGAGTGATGTATTGGGCCTGATTTTTCACAATTTGTCTTGTTATTTATCATAGTCATGTATAATTATTTTATATATTATTTATAACATTAATAACGCACATATACATAATGCTTACATTTTCTGTAGTCTTACAGGCACACTTCTCTACAATTTAAAATCCTACATACTTACCTTCCCTCTTTCTTGCTCCAGGTGCCGCCATAATTACTGGGTCCAGTCCTTCCTTTTCCAAAATACAGTGAGTGAGGCTCTTTCGGTCTTGCTCCACCATCTTGGAAAAGGGAGCACTGGATTCGGTAAGTATGGCAGCCCAGAGTACAAATCTTATTCCAGTGACGCTCTGCCCTTCTAGTAAAACCCTTTTTAGCATGGCACTGTGACTCTGGAGAGGCAACAGATTTAGGGCTCTTTCACACTATATGTGTTTTTGAAAGGCATGTACTTTGCACTTTACACATCTGCGTTTTAAAAAACAAAAAAAAGCATTTAAAGTGTGCGTTTACATAAGCAGCAGTTCATATAGTGTGAAAGGGCCCTGAGGTTTTTTTCCCATCAAGGTAAGTTTTGTTTGATTTTTTTTTTTATCTCTTTCAGAAGATTATTGTGTTGAAGTGGGTGATAGGTCCACCTTTAAAAAAGATTTGAACATTTAGCTCTAGAAAATCAAAAGTACAGTGTCAATTGCGCATTCAACACTGGAAGGCTGGCCGATTTTTTTATTGATTCAAGCACAATCTAGCACTGTGGGGTGCTAGGTCAGACACTCGAATCTATTAAGAAGTAGAGCCGTGTATGCCTAGCTGTACAGTAAATGTGTTTTATAGATGAAACTCTCAAGCACACAAACGTACTTAAAATTATTTATTATATAGGGGTAGAAATCCCCAAAAACCTTAAATACAGGGTAAAAAAACAGGAGGCGAACACCCTGGCCAATCAAATGACATTTTTCTTTTTAGGTTGTGCACATCATGAAGGATTTTGACTGTGTGTCACAATATTGTTTGTCATTATTCGCAATTAGTACAGAAGACGAGGGTCTGAGTATTGTAAGGATTTCAGTGGCCACTATCCCCATAAATTTAAAGGAATTAACACATTTGTTACATATAATACTCGACAAGGTCAAATAATCTAGGTCTAATATTCTAATAAGTGTCAACAAAGGTGTTACCTGGTGTACACTGTATGTACTTTGTATGTACTCCATTGCCATCAGATTCTTCTGGACTATTAAGGGCTTGTTTCCACTTAAAGCGGAAGCCCGCGGTTGTGCACGGTGCGGATACATCTGCGCCCATTCTGTTTAATGGGCTAGTCCCCGGGCGCGGAATCGGGCGGACCGCCGCCTAAAAACTCGGTCGACCAAGTTTTTAGGCGGCGGCCCACCCGATTCCGCGGCCACCCAGCACTGACCGCGGCCATGAGATGCGGTTCTTAGTGGCGGCAATCGCGCCGCCGGCTTCCACACAAGTGGAAACAAAGCCTTATTTGTATTTTCATTTTATATTTGTCTATGTTTTGATACATATATTTAACACAATAAAATTGTCTTCTTTTAAAGAATACTCTTTCCCTCTACTTATATCTGGGCTTTAATGAACTATTGGCCATGCCAGGCAAAGACAGGACTATGCATGAAAGATATGTGTACTCAGCATTCAGGTGTGTGCTATAAGCAGTAAAACAATTATATCTAAAGCTGTTCACCTTGTTCATATGTTTTACTTGCATGACATCTGTTACCACAATATGTGGACTTTTTTAAGTATCTCATAGAAATATTAGAACATAAAAGGAACCAGAGGAAGGAATGTTTACAGACTGGTTTCATGGCATATTCTTTGGTGTGTGCGAGAACCTAGACAGAAGAGACAGTTGGTGTTTATTAATCAGTCTTATCTGTCTACTTATTGCAAAACAACCAAATATGCAAATACACAGAAGATATTTTGAATGCATTTAAATATTTAAATTTGAAGTATTAACTGTTAAAAGAACTATCTAAACGAGATATGTTACATTTTGTGGTAGCTGCTGAAAATCGAAACCTGATGATTTACTTAATTTTCTGGGTGCATTGACTGAAACTATGCAAAATACTGTATGTTCTCAAAAATGCCCCCAAAGCAACAACAAATCAATGCAATGCACAACATATATTTTACCTTGTGTTAATATGTATTTTTTCAATTGTAGTTTACCACATACCAGTGCCATCTACCATCAGCACAAGGTCCTAAAGGATACATCTCTAGGATGCCACCTGTAGTGTCCCAGAGATGTGTCCTATAAGACCTTGTGCTGATACCATCTATGCTGACACTACCTTGCATCAGCAACGGTCCTATAGGATATATCTCTGATGACATCTGTCATCCTATAGGTCGGACCTTGTGTTGATGGTAGGTGACATTTAGATCACCTTCCCCTTCGATCACCACAGCGTATGATTGTTTGGGGAATTGATGTGCACCACCTTTGGGAATCAATCCCTGGCTGATACATTGGATGGGGATCCAAAATAATGGGGATGCAACAGGTAAAAACCAACTTGCTGAATCCCTTTTCAATCAGTTTTTTGTACGATTTCAACCTTTGTGGGTCGGTTGTTCAAGACAGACACATTGAATTCCCGATCAATTGTCTCTAACACGCACGCCAATAGATAATTTGGGAATCAACTGCAGAATGGATACATGTATGGTTAGCTTAGGATTAGTGTTGTGCTTTGGAAAAGAAAGACTGAGGGACACAGAATACATATTGCAAGAACAAAGTATATTTATTTTACCTGATTCCAGGAAGTCAGTCCAGTTTTTGGAATGAACATTGGATAAATATGTTGGCAAATGTTTATATACTATAAAACAGGCATGTTTTTGGTGATCCTCTATGTCAGCCGATTATTTAGGTTAAAACTTCAGAACAAGCGGACCGTTAGGTGGGATAATATAGTTTTCAGATATATATTTAAAAGCTTTGTGTAAATAAAGACAAGAAAAGCTAAAAGGAACAGCTCTGCGATCTATTCCCTAAAGCCTCCCATACACCTTAAGATCGATCCATACAATCTCTAGATCTACCAACAACTATGTAGTATAGTGACCTCCCTGTAGAATACATAGTGATTGGAAGGTTTAGAAAGGTCCTCATATTACATGGTTTTGGTAGAACAAATGGGGTATGGCCCAGGCCATACAGTGGTAGAACAGGACAGGTTCATGCCTTGCCATGGTCCATCAAAGAGGTTGAGTGCAAATGCCATTAAGAGGTTGTCTTTTTAAAATAACATAACTTGGGAGTACAAAGACAAGTGTGTCTTGCCTACAGTCCAGCATTGTGGAAACCATGAATGGCAACATGTAATGGGACATACTTGTGCAGAGCATGATCTCCTCCCTTCAGTAACTGTGCCGCAGGTCAGTATTCCAACAGTCTCACCTACAGGAGGACCACTGACTTGCTAAAGAAACTGACAGTAAAGCTGGGCATACACAGCTTGATTCTCTGTTTGTTAAACAATAGTTTTGGAAAACATGATCAATTGAAGTGCACTGGACAAGCTGGGTTTGTCAGACAGAGATCGGAGTCCCAGGAACGCAAACTTACTGATCGTGTGGCTCCGATCTAATGAAGAGGCAGCTGCAGGAGAACGGATCAC
>CM070035.1:53645846-53664020 GCA_036250615.1 Ptychadena robeensis | reverse complement strand
GAGGGGGGGAAGAGATCTAGCATATATTTTTGCATAAATAAAGTTCAAAGTTAAAGTCGAATTTTGACTTTGAACTGAATTTATGCAAAAACTTTTTGTGTTAGAGACATTCTTTTTTTATACCCCCAAACCTTCTCTACATCTCCAGCAAGTTTGGTGATGAAACCATGCTCAGGGGCTTTACAATTAAGTCGAAATTGTTTTAATGATCTGAAAAAAATAATAATCTGACCATCTCTAATATCAAGTTATTTGTGAAAAATATTTGCCATTTAAGTATTCTAGCTCAACACTAGTACGCATTTATACATTTGAAACCTGGTATGCTTGCCTTTACCAGTCTGTCAGTCCATCTGTTTGTTGTCTAGTTGACTAGGGGGGCACAATTGTTCTTGTACAGGAAGACTTAAGCCCCCCATACACTCATAGATCCCTGGATGATTTTGCAAAATCGCCCTGGTCACCTGGAGAGACTGATCCATGTGGCCCAAATCATGTTTGGCCAGAGAACGGACAAGTCCATTTTTCTCTGGCTGATCGCGTTACTTTGGATGGGGACCAGGGTAACAGGCTGCACACAAAGGGTGCGCTCCGATTCACTGTGATGTCAACACACTAGAATTGGCCATTTGGGAATCACGCAGAGATCTCTGTGTGTATGGCTGGCTTTAAACGAAACCAATCAAATACAACTTCTGCTGTGCCTTGATTTGCTTGTTTTCAATCAGTTTACCATAGAATAAAATTTGCTAGATTTGTTTCAGTCCTTAAAGTGGTATTAATACAGTCCATGGGTAGAACATGGGTAGAACATGATTTTCTTACCTTTTGTGAACTTTTCCACATTTTGTCACATTACAGCCACAAACATGACTCCATTTTATTGGAATTCCATGTGAAAGACCAATACAAAGTGGTGTACATGTGAGAAGTGGAACAAAAATCATACATGATTCCAAATTTTTTTTACAAATAAATAACTGCAAAATTGCCTGAGTGCTAATGACTAAATAAAGTGCACCTGTGTGTAATCTAATGTCAGTACATATACAGCTGCTCTGTGACGGCCTCAGAGGTTGTCTAAGAGAATATTGGGAGCAACAACACCATGAATTCCAAAGAACACACCAGACAGGTCAGGGATAAAGTTATTGAGAAATGTAAAGCAGGCTTAGGCTACAAAAAGATTTCCAAAGCCTTGAACATACCACGGAGCACTGTTCAAGCGATCATTCAGAAATAGTAAAAAAGTATGGCACAACTGTAAACCTACCAAGACAAGGTAGTCCACCTAAACTCACAGGCTGAACAAGGAGAGCGCTGGTCAGAAATGCAGTCAGGAGGCCCATGGTGACTATGGACGAGCTGCAGAGATCTACAGCTCAGGTGGGGGAATCAGTCCATAGGACAACTATTAGTTGTGCACGGCACAAAGTTGTCCTTTATGGAGGAGTGGCAAGAAGAAAGCCATTGTTAACAGTAGAGATGGTCGAAATTAATAAAATTCGATTCTACTTAAATTTTTGACTTTTTTCTAGTCGAAGTGGAAAATTCGCATAAAGCCTAAAATTCGCATAAGGTAAAAAATTCACATAAGGTGGAAAATTTCGATTTGCTGTATGAGCTTGAGCTATAATAGAAGAATCAGTGTACATAGTAGCAGAGCTTTACATTAAGAGCTGAGATTTAAACCCAATTTATACACAAACTTGACATGTTAGAGCAAAACTTATTGTTTTCAAATGTTTCTCCAAACCTTCTCTACAACTCCAGCAATTTGTGAAGATACCATTTTCAGGGGCTTTGCAATAAGCTGACAAAGTTAGCTAGCACCATGCAAATTTACGCCAATGCAAATTTTCCAATCACTACCGCATACTCGCACACAAAATAGTGGCACAGCAAATCAAAAGCAAAGTTATTTTTTAAGTCGAAATATCAGGCTGATTTTCAACTTTTTCGGCGAAAAGTCGAAATGACCCCATCAAAATTAGACTATGCGAATTTTCGGCGAAAAAGTCGAAATTTCTACTAGTTAACAGAAAAGCATAAGAACAAGCCATGTGGGGGACACAGCAAACATGTGGAAGAAGGTGCTCTGGTTAGATGAGACCAAAATGGAACTTTTTGGCCAAAATGCAAAGCGCTATGTGTGGCGGTAAACTAACACTGCGCATCACTCTGAACATACCATCCCCACTGTGAAATATGGTGGTGGAAGCATCATGCTCTGGGGGTGCTTCTCTTCAGCAGGGACAGTGAAGCTGGTCAGAGTTGATGGGAAGATGGATGGAGCCAAATACAGTGCAATCTTGGAAGAAAACCTCTTGGAGTCTGTAAAAGACTTGAGACTGGGACGGAGGTTCACCTTCCAGCAGGAAAACATAAAGCCAGGGCAACAATGGAATGGTTTAAAACAAAACATATCCATGTGTTAGAATGGCCCAGTCACAGTCCAGATCTAGATCCAATTGAGAATCTGTGGCAAGATCTGAAAATTGCTGTTCACAGACACTGTCCATCTAATCTGACTGAGCTGGAGCTGTTTTGCAAAGAAGAATGGGCAAGAATTTCAGTCTCTAGATGTGCAAGCTGGTAGAGACATACCCTAAAAGACTGGCAGCTGGAATTGCAGCAAAAGGCGCTTCTACAAAGTATTGACTCAGGGGGCTGAATAATTACGCACACCCCACTTTGCAGTTATTTATTTGTAAAAAATGTTTGGAATCATGTATAATTTTCGTTCCACTTCTCACGTGTACACCACTTTGTATTGGTCTTTCAAGTGGAATTCAAAGAACATTGATTCATGTTTAAAGCTAGCCATACACGTGTCGGATTCCATGTCCAATCGATTCATCATCCGATCGATTCCGGCGATTCTGCCGGGAATCGCAGGTGTGATCAATCGGCCAATTTAGAGTATCCATCGCAGCATACCACCTTGTCCAACGGATTCCGGGACGATTCCGTGTGCGATTCCACCTCCGGTTCTCCGTCGGATCCGATTCTGAGCCCCTGAACGATCGGACCTGATCGATCGGACAAGGTGGGCTGCATGCGATTCCGGCACGATCGTTTCGCGTGCACGCGCCTGGAATCGATCGTGCCGGAATCCGGTGGAATCCGACACGTGTATGGGGGCCTTATGGCTGTAATGTGACAAAATGTGGAAAAGTTCAAGGGGGCCGAATATTTTGCAAGCCACTGTATCTTTTGAATACCCTTGTTAACATTTATCTGTCGATTATTAGGTCATCAAAGTTAACAGAGATTCTTTGCTATGTGAATGAGTATTGCTCCTATGATAATCCTTGCAAATAAACAGTCCTAGAGCTGATAGTTAGAGCTTTAGTTATATCACCTCCTGGGAATAAGTAAACTTTTGCATGCTATAATATTCTATGGATAGACATTTTCACATAATTACATTCCAACTTCATTCCAACATCTTTTTTGTTAAGAATTTTTTAAAATGTGCTGTGTATTTTTATTGTCTCATATTCTCCTAGACCAGTGGTTCCCAAACTTTCCTTGCAGGGCCCCCCTTTTCTATTTAGGAACATTATCGAGCCCCCCTCCCTATTCAAACACAGGTTAAGAATGAGGGCCAGCGCCCCCCTGGAATACCTTTGCGCCCCCACAGTTTGGGAACCACTGTCCTAGATCATCATGATTCTGCCACTCTATCCCTATCCAGGTACGTAAAGAGTTAATATGATTCTGCTATACTATAAAATTGAAGGCAGAACCGGAATTATTGTTCAAAGCTGAAATCCTACGCAGACCACTTGCAAGAACATCTGATGCAATTTTTTTCCAGTCATTAATAACTAGTTTGTTTTCAATTGTATACAACATGTTAATTAGCTATGTTTGGCCCTAGAGAATTTAATAGCTCAGACTTGGCCTGGTGTAATTCCTACAGTAAACATTCCAGTGTAGTTTATTGCAGCAGCTTTTATTAAAATAGTAATTTATAAAAAGAAATGCTAATTCCTATTTACAGAGTTAATACTTTATGTAATTCTATTGTGTTAATAATGTTGTTTTTGGGATGACACAGTGTTTGTGGACTGGGTTTCTCCATACACCAACACAGTTCATGGAGAGTTTCGTGGCCTTGTCCAAAATTTAGTCCCTCTCTGTCACCTCCAGTGTGGTCCTGCCTGTTAAAATTTAAGTATTTGCACCACCAACTATACAGTATATTAGGTTACATCATGAGGTCATTGAATGCATACATTTTATTTGAGTAAGGCTGCGTCCACACTACGGAAAATTGTGCTGTTCTCCCGAGCGTAGACTGCAGGGAAAACTGCACAGTGCAGCTGGCCCCTGTAATCCCTTATGGGCAATTATTATTATTATCATTTATTTATATAGCGCCAACATATTACGCCGCGCTGTAGATGTGCCAGTCTATTCTGGCACATCATGCCCGCGGTTGGATGTGGCACGGCAGCGAGAGCAGATTAACGGGGGCATCCCGCGGCCACACCGCAGACACGTGCCATGGCCATTGGTGAACATGGTGTTTCCGGACGCGGTTTGACAAAAGAAATGTATGGGATGCGATATTGCCGGCACAGCAATACTGCGCCCTAAACAGCGCCCAAACAGCGAGTGGGCGATATAGGAAGGCACAAGCAGACGTGACCATAATGCCCCCCCACGGTTGCTGGGGGCGGTGTAGTGTAGACCCAGCCTAACTCAAACTGGAGTCTTGAAAAGAGGCGGGCAAAAGTAGAATTTTTTTTATTTGTAGATAAATTATATTTATTAAAACGATTATTTATTTGGGTAGTATGTAAAAAATAAAGTAGTGTACTCCAACCTGGAGAGACAAGTCGTTGATTACTGTCAGTGGACTTCACCTACCATCTCAAAGATATCAATATAACGTCTATACACGTCTAGATTTTTCATTTAATCAACTTAATTCAATCAATCATTTTGGTTGATTGATTGAAAATCTTTGGCAGCCCACATGGTTAGATCGACCTAAAACAAATAAAATTGGGAACGTTTTCGATCGAAAAATGATCGGACATGCTAGAAAATTTGAATCGGTTGTATTGAAATTCGAAAATCAAAAATCTGTTACTACACTTGGCATAGCTTAAAATCAATCACCGATTTCCCTGATCCCCAAAAACATTTTTCTTTTAAAGTTGATTGAAAGGAAAATCTAGACGTGTATGGGGGCCTTAAAACCTTTAATTACGTCAAACTTGCAGACTTCTAGGCCAATAATGATAAGCAATGTGCAGCCAATTAAACTTATATTTCTCTAGCTTCCAAGGAGAAAAATGTAAGACTTTAACAACTCAAAGAAGCAGCATTGTTAAAAGAACAACAAATGAACTCATGTAATATAACTTTAATACTTTTTCTAAACACCATCTGCCATGCAAATTATTTTAAATACTATTTCTGCTTAGAATACTGCTGGCATATAAAACTTGTATTAATGGAATGCTTGCTGATATATTTGAGCAGTAGAGGACAGCGGTACCTGTTTAGCCTTTGTTTCCAGGGGTGGAGGTTTTAAACTGTCCGGCCGTATGGCTGATATCTGTAACATTTCTTCCCGGAGACCCCCCATGCTGATAACAATTGATTGGAACAGACGTTTAAGGCCTTCAGGAGGGTGATGACTAAAAGACAGTGGTAATACCTGGGGACCGTGCATGGGTTTTGTGTGGCTTTTCATACTGATGTGTTTATCCTGTCATGACAAAGCTCAGAAGGCTAATTATGTCGGCTGGTTATGTTTCATAGATTATGCCATCAAGGATACATACAGAATAGTCATCTCAGGGTCCCAGATGACAACAAGACAAGTATAGTTACTGCTGAGGGATACCAGAACAAAGTATTGGTGTCAGCTGCACTATCCAGTCTGCTTGCAATTATTTCTGACTTCATTAGATGTTCCGCTGTCTTTTTGCGTTTTTTTCTTTTATATATAAGTAACACAATTCTTTGTGTTATTGCATATTTAGGTGTTTTTACATTCTATTATCCAATGAGAAATATAAATCATGCAACTAAATGTATAAAGAGCATGAAATACCTCAGTTCAGTCTGTGAGTTTTACAGTTTCAAACGGTATTCGAAGAAGAGTAAAAAACGCAACAACAAAAAGTTATGTTTTGCTATTCAGGGAAGGGCTCAGAACCCCCGACTTACGATTTTGGCTGTTGGGGCAGGCTATATGTAATTTTCGACTCCTGCACAAACAACCTAGATGTTTATAGATATATAGGGAAATTGTACCATCCCTATTTGGTTTCTCAGTCTGGTCTTGGTCGCACTTCTTTGCCTCTAGGGTGCCTGGGGTAATAGAGGGATGTAGTCGTCTATAAAGTTGATGGGGATTGTTTGGTGGTTCCCAGAAAAAAAATAAGGCTGTTGGAGGCGCCCATCAATAAATAAACAAGATTGTTATTGGATCAACGCTTTCGTGGTACCTCAGAGCACTTCCTCAGGATGGTACAGTATTTGGGTAGTCTCCTGCTTCATGGAAGATTAATCAGGAAACCATGCTCTGTTTTGTGAAGCTCGTCCTATCCTAAGGAAACTATGCGCCAACGTTCCAACAGCCTTTTTTTTCTGGGAACCACCAAAACAACCCCATCAACATGAAATACCTTAGCTACTTGAATGTAATGCCACGACCTTGAAATAAGGCAATGCCTTGAAAAAAGGCAATGCCTAAATGCCACATATAAATATATATATATATAAATGTCACATACAAGTTCTGTTAAGAGATGATAATTTCACCCATTAGGGGAAATTGATTTAATCTCTTTAAACAACTTTAATCGACCCTTTTACTTTATATTCACTCTTTCCTCAAAATGTCTGTGACCTTCTCCCATGATGCAGTGCTTTCACCTACCATGTTTCCCCTAATATAAGACACTGTCTTATATAAATTTTAGGTGCGAAAAATGCACTAAGGCTTATTTCTGGGCTTAGAAGAAGTGACAAAATGCCTTCTGTCATGTCTTTTCTAAATATGGAAGCTTTCTCTGGGACATGGTAGGTCTTATTTTTGAGAAAGGGCTTATATTAGAAGCACAGGGGGATAGCAGATAGGCCTTTCGGGGGAGGTCTTACTTTCGGGATAGGTCTTATATTAGGGGAAACAGGGTAGGTGCCTGATCTGAATACATGGAGTAATGGGGAACCACAGAGAAGGTGAGTAGAAGTAGGCCAATGGATGAATTGTTTCATTCATTATATAAGAATCTTAAGTTTAAAGCGTCTGAAAAATAGGGGAAGGATTAGCTCTTCTTTGAGATTTTGCTCCATAGGGAACATTAACTATCCCTTCCTGTTTTGCTGACAATGGTTTCAGACTTGTCCAGTTAGGACACAGCCAGGTAACTAGCATTTCAAAATTGCAGCTTATATATTTCTCTGATAACATGTGTGCTTTAACCTTCCTAACAGTATGGCCATATTGCGCCATTTTCAATGACGCCATATGGGTATTCAAAGCTGTGCCGTGATTCCCCGCCCTCCCCGATCCTCTCTACACATCGCCAGTGTCTTCGATGATGTGGCTGGGAAAGCGACACACCACCATTACCACCATTACAACCCACCATGGAGGTCTATGGTGGCACCCCCCCCCCCCCACGCCTCTTCTGCTCCACCAATGAGTTGTATACAAAATCTGCTCGAACTGTGTGCAGGCATTCTGCCACGGAGGTTGAGACTACATTGGTTTTTTGAGTGGGAGAAATTTATTTTTTGTAATTTGGCAATTTGAGGTCCCTTTCACACTAGCCAGGCTGTGCTTGTAGTTGCGTTTTTTGCCGATAATGGATGTAGTAGTGGTAATGCTACAGTGGCCACTAACTGCATCTGTTACTGGCAAAAGAACCCCAAACTTTAAGTGCGCTGTGCTTGCGACTCCCATACAAGCGGGCTGCAGGTTGTCTTCGGTAAAGTGTGGCATTGCAAATTACCTCAAACACAAGCCTATGGACACCTGTGTACCTTGCATTGACCCTAGCAACCCTGTGCTGCGGTACTTTACTGCACCACAGCTGCACTACGCCCTTAGTATCTACACTACGTTCTGCAAAGTCTCAATACCATTGTACATTCATTCCCACCATATCCCCTGAACTATTACACAACTTGAAAAGTTTCTGTGCCTTCTTTTTTGATGGACAGATTTAGTTTATGCTGTCTGGATTCTCCTCGATTTTCATTGGGGCCCTATGCATCAGAACAGGCTTCATGTTTTCCCTATGCCTATGCTGTGGTAGTTTTACATGGAACATGGAATGATCTGTAATTCTTTTTGGACATGAGTTTGCCTACTTCTTTCCATCTCACAATCTTCTCTATAAAAATACACAAAGTTCACCCTGCTCTACCCTCATTTTTATTATGACTGACATGTCAATAATACTTCCTTAATGTAATTTTATGTCTGAATTGATAGCAGCTTTTGGAAACCAATAAAATAAAATAAAGAACAATGTAAGATAAAAGAAGCTTCCCGAAATAGAACATTCTAGTTTATATAACAAGATCTTTGATTTCACAAAGGGGTTCATTGCCTTGGATCTCACTAGCAACAACTGGTTCTAATATTGGAGGTATCAGTAAGTTGTTGTACCAGATGTACATACTTGGTAATTCAAGTTGTGACGGGGCTGACAATATTTTGGAGAACTTTACTACGACTTCCTTGTAAAGGGGAACCTACTATAATTCTGTTTATTAAATATAGCACACAGAGGCACATCTGATTCATACATTTCAGGTTTACTGACACATGGGAAAAGTTAGACAGAACTGAGCAAGACTGCCATATCTAAAACTCCGTTCAAGCCAAAACCTATTTAAAAAAAAAAAGCTTTTAATAAAGTAGGGAACTGTTAGATTTTAAACTCCATCCTAACAGATTTTTCATTCTGATATTTATTCCCATGTAGTTAATTTGGCTTCTTTTTTAGTGTTGATCGCAAATTTTTATTGCGAATATCGGTACTTTGAGAATTTGCGAAGATCTCGAATATAGTGCTTTATCTTCGTAATTGTGAATATTCTAGATTTTTTACACCAGTACCCAGAAATACAGTGCATTGCATTTGCAATATGTGCATGTACAAATGCAGATTTGCGCTGAAGGTAATAAATTGTTAGTTTTCAAGTGACAGTGTTGATCGCAAAAATATGTGAATATCGGCACTTTTAAGTGCTAAATGTTTTTGTGCAATGAAGGTAATAATGAATGGAGATCACAAATTCTCGGATTTATTGCGAATATTAGTTGGAACATTTGCAATATTTTACTAATACAAATATTGCCTGTGCTGCTCATCACTATTCTCTTCCGGTTCTGTTTAACAACCCTGACATGGACAGGAAGTAAGAAGGATATTTTAATTCATGTATACTTTATTAAATCACATAAGGAGTGTTTATCATAGACACAGAAAAGTAAGAGATTTTTTGATGGCTTACGCCAGTGGTGGGCGACTGAGTTTATTTGGAGGGCCACAAGTGTGGCCCTCGGCATCAATAAAGGGCCAGACATCACACCGATCCAGCACACACCCTCCTCGACTACATATGGTGAGATATGGAATGTCCAATGTATATTATCAAAGGTTATGTGCCTCATAGATATCATCAAAGTAGTAAAGTAACAGCAAAGGCGCTCAGGCATTGTCTGGGTCGCTGATTGGCTTTCACGTACGGCAAGCAGCGTGCTCATATGGAGCCTGAGCCTCTTACCGCTCTAAGATCCCAGGTGATTCCTATGCCCTATGCATTAACAGTAAGGTTTTTGGGGGCTGCAAATGGAGGACCAAGGGGGTCGCAGAACAAGGCCCAAAGAGCCGCAGGGCACCTGGGGCTTACGCACTAATTAAATAAAATGGAAACCACATAAGACTAACCTACTTGCTATAGTTATATATCAGTGAATTATTATCAGAACAGTTGGCATGTCCTACAAAAAGTTCAAGAGAACTCATGGAGAAGCACATGATCAATTTCATCTGATGATTATGGAAATAAATGCTGCTCTGATTGGGTTAAAGCTTACACAGGACGCTGAAATGAGGTAGGTAGAAATGATCCTGACCAGAAGTTATGCGCTTCTCCACCAGTTCTCTTGTAGGAGAACTTTCACTAAAAATATTTAACTAATAATGTTTCTCACGTTTGAACCTAGATAGTACCTATTCAATTCGCAGTGACTTATTTTATTTTGTCTGTGGTGTCCTAGACTCAAAATACCTGGAGACAAGAGTGCACAGGGTTTTTACACTTAAAGAGACAAGGGCCACTTCCCTGGTCCTGGAGGCGATGTGCTCCTGACAGGGAACAAGTATTTACAATGGCCATGTGGAAGAAATTGAGCTGATCCTATTCATCTGCTAGGGCCATACCCCCCAAATAGAGATTATAGTTGTGAACACACCTCCAAACAACATTTAATGTAGGCCTGGGGACCCACATTCTACTGAACATGAAAGTACAGTGCAGGATTGTGCATGGAAGGGACAGAAAAGTTAAAGTTTTTCCCTATAAGAAAATTTGTCTTATGGTGTATTGCACTATTTTGTATTGGAAAAAATACAGTTTAAGTGTGTAGCGTGTGTATAGACAGTGTATAGCTTGCCATTCCGGCAGATCTAAGCAGACTCGTTCCTACCAAAAGTCATAACGTGTTCCCCAACGGGGCACATGACTGGTGCACCAGCAAGACAGAGAGAAAATGCACTGTAAATGTATACACTGCTACAAGGCATAATATATTATGTGTGTTGGACAACTTCAGAATATGTCTACACTGCACACCACCACGTAACATCACAATACATGGTTTCCTGTGTGTTGCACCCTTAAAAATGATGAAAGCTAGCCATACACAGTTGGATTCCATGGCCGATCGATCACCTATCCGATCGATTCCGGCGATCTCAGCGGGAATCGGAGGTCCGATCGGCCAATTAAGTGTGTCTGATCGCTACATACCACCTTGTCCCACGGATTCCTGGACGATTCCGTGTCCGATCGCTTACTCCACAAATGGCAACTCCCCATGATGTGTGCAGAATCAGATGTTGGTTCTCTGTCCGATCTGATTCTGGGCCCCTGAACGATCGGACGTGATCGGACGGACAAGGTGGGCTTCATGCGATTCCGGGACGATCGTTTTGCGTGCACGTGCCCGGAATCGATCGTCCTGGAATCCGATGGGAAACGGACCCGTGTATGGGGGCCTGAAGACATGTTCTTATTGTGTTCTAGCTGATTTGTTTCAAATGGGCTCTGAACCTCTGAACCATAATGCACACTGGGCTGTGGAGTAGAAGAATCTTATTATTACTGTTAAATGTTGCTTTAGCTCTTGGCCCTTGCAAAGATCTTTGTTAACTTTCCAGAAGCAAAATATTCTTATACACATAAAAAATCTGTTTTCAAAGTTTTCAAAAGAGTATAAATGATGACATCATTATGAGTTTCAGTGCATGATGACATCATCCTTATCACATGACAATTCCCAGATACATTAGATATTCCATATACGTTTCTGAATCCTGTTTTTACCTGCTTTCCATGACCGAGGTGATCGCTTAGTATCCCATAGGTAAAGGTGTGAGTACACGGGTCGATTTTTTCGTCTGATTCAAAAAGATAGATTTTTTAATTGTTCGAACGAAAATCTAAAACCGAACGAAAATTTTGTTCAACCAACAACAAACAAAAGTGAACCATATCGAACAAAAGATGTTTTGAAAGCTGATTGGACATGTAAATTTGCATCTATATTGTAAGAAAACAAATGTAAATTGAACATACCATCTTTCATTCAAAATTTTTTTTGATCTAATAAATTTGAATGAATCTATTTCTTGTTCAAAAATCAAACGAAATGTAATTTTATAACAGTCGAACTAAATTTCATTTGGTGGAATGAAAATACAGTGTATACATTCGATATAGGCACAATCGATGTTCGATCAAAATATCGAACATACTGATAGAATCTATCATCAATTATGCAAAAATCTATACTTGTATTCCTACCTTTAGTCATGAATTGTG
The DNA here is from genome assembly GCA_036250615.1 of Ptychadena robeensis. Taxonomy (NCBI): domain Eukaryota; kingdom Metazoa; phylum Chordata; class Amphibia; order Anura; family Ptychadenidae; genus Ptychadena; species Ptychadena robeensis. The sequence goes on along the minus strand of CM070035.1, from coordinate 53,651,924 downwards.
ATCAGTAAGGTCAACATGCGGCCCTTTGGGCATTCTTCAGCGCCCTCCTTAGGTCCTCCTCTTGCGGCCCCTGAAACCTAACTGTTAATGGATAGGGCATAGGAACTCTCCTGTTTGCCGACCTTCTGCTGAAGCGTCTTCGCCTGGGATCTTCTTAGAGCAGGAAGAGGAGGAGAGGCGAGGGTCTTGCACAGGCATTCTGGGACGCCAATCAGCATGCTCAGCTGGAGGAGTCAGCAGACAGGTGAGTGCCTATGCTCCCACTAATTCACCAACAAACAGGGGATGGTTATATAATATATATTGTGCACATAAACTCAGAATAGGGGCACATGACATTTGAATCAAAGGTTATGTGTTCCATAGATATGGGCTAGGCTTTGATGATATCTATGAGGCACAAAACCTTTGACGATATATGACACAAAATGTGCATTACCATACTACAGTGTTCCCTAATGCTTGAAGTATAATATAACATTTTAAAATAATGTCTTCTAGCAATGCTTGCTGTCATTATAAAATGCTTCTAGAAGTCCGTTTAGATTGAAATTTGTTATGTGCGGCCCTTTAGTGATATTGAGGGACGCACTTGTGGCCTTCCATATCAACTCAGTAGTCCACCACTGTCTTAGTTATAAAGATCTCAAGCGTATAAACCATAAACATAAATAAAATAATGGTCATTTAACGAGGGTACAGACGCTAAGATATGGGCCAAATCGATGGCCGTTTCAAGAGCTGTGCGTGCTCATGGCCATATATCTGGCCCAGATAATATGCGCCCATCGCTGTTGTGCCATATCGGACATGACCGTAAATACGGCTGATGTCTGTTGCTTTGCCTAGAGACCGCTGGTCTCCAGGCAAAGCATCGGCTGAGCTGGGGAGAGAGCAGAGCTGTCTGCCTGGCTCCGCCGATATCTGAATCTGTGGCATCCCTGCAGTCACCTTTATACAACCTTGAAATCTTATCTAACACAAGTTCCCTCTATAATTATTCTGTAAACCCTGTCAGTAGGTTTCTGCTTGCTCTATATGCAAAATATTTTAATGATAATATATAAATTTGGAGCAGATTGTTTGGCTTGATTTGTAGAAGAGGCTTATGAAGCATTACCTGTGTAATGTAAATTTGTTCCCATACTTTCTGTCATGTCACTAATGGAAGTTACTTATAAGTGCCTTTTTCTAATAACTATTTACAACATCAATTGATTTTCTCTGCCCATTGTTGCATTAAGCAGGGAAGATATATTCTCGTCTGCGGTCGCACTCCATACAAATATTCTGTTTATCTACCTTGCATGAAATATCCAAAGAATACATTCTGAATAATGTTGTTTTATAGTTACTGTGGTATTGTAAATTCAGTAGTATGCTTTGTATTTACAACCTCAAAGTATATTTATGACAGTGCAAAATTGTAATACCTTTTGTACGCCAGTCACTAGAAATCAATATTCATTGGATTTCCTTCTGATTTACTCTTATAATCTTTGATCCAATTTTATTCTGAAAGCCAGTTTTTTTCTTTGTTTATGAGATGTACGGGGTTAACCCTTTGGAACTAAGGCTTTTACATAAGGGGATTTCATGCGATTAGAAGAAAGAAAAAGTTGCTTATGTTCAGGGTGAGGATTTAACAATATATTTTTTATTTACCATTCATATTAATGTTTAAAGGTATGCATAGATATATTAGTTAATATTGGAGAAAACAATTGATTGGAATATTTGGTTTATTTTGGTAAGAAAGATACTGTTCACTTAAGCCTGGGGTAGATTTTTGGTTGTCTGCTAAGCACATCAGCAGCAATCACTCATTAAACGTGTATATCTATGTGAATATATATTGCTCAAAGACTGGACCTTGCAAAAGGAAGTAGTCTCCCTATGGCATCCATAGTAAGCACACTTTTGGTAAAGTACATAGAAATGAAATAATCCATCTACTGAAAAAAAGTAGAACTGGCTCCAATACCCATCTCAATTCCAATGCTGTCCCCTAAAGGACCACCCCTCTAGATGGCCAGTGCTGGTGCTCCTCTCTATGTCTAATAATAGCAAAAAATTTGTAACTGACTTCCAATGGGCCAGACTTTTATAGACCCACCAAGTTGGTGGTTAAGTTGGTCTGAGAGTGGTCTGCACTGATCTATGCCGTATGATACGTGCAGAGTGGCGGTTTTAGGCATGGGCAACCTTCCGTAACAGAGTCTCACCTCACCAGCATCCATAAAACTGGGGGGTTGGCCATCAGAGGGGTTGCCCAGGGCGTTGATCTCCCTAGGACTGTCCCTGGTTATGCACCACAAGAGCTTCAACAAGTGGATGACATCACTTGACAAGATATAAGAAAGATGATTTTTCCATTTATGTGGCAACCTATACTTTTTGAGTAGGTGCTGATTAGTTGAATCTCATGAAGCATGTGATCTACCATTTTATTTATACTTTAGTGTCATCCTCCTGTGGTCAGAAAGAAGATTTAACATTTTCAGCTACAATTCCTTCAAGGAATTCAACAGAATAACAGACTTGTGTAAACATGGATGAACAGAGAGGTCCACTAGTTATGAGTTTCCGACTAGTAGTTTGGCGCCTACTTCTGCAGTGATTTAGATGATATGAGATGCTCTTAGTGCTGTTGGTGAAATGTAAATGGTTTTGTACTGTGTTCTGTTCCTCCACTGGGATCTATATCCACATAAAGCTGTCAGGTAATCATTTTACTGGACTGCATTAGCATTGCTTAAAAAAGGGCCATGACTTATTTGTGGCTGCACTAATTTATTATAAACAGGACACTTAAAAGGGTTAATTGATTAGACCTTTTAAAAGGTGGTAAATGTATTGATGGGACATTTAAGAATGTTTCCTGTCATCTCCAAAAATATTAGGTGCCAGAGTTAAAAAAAAATAAAAATATATATATATATATATATATATATATATATACACATACATATATCTGTACCAACCAATACAAGGCCTAAAGCGAACATCCACAGCACTGACTGAGACATTAGAGGGTTAACATCATTTATAGAACCTGCTAATAATATATATAAGTGTTAATTTTAGGCCAGGAATAACATTCACAGTAATTTTATTTTAAAGTGCTGAATGAATTACATATTGTGTTTGGCGTTCATGGTAATACCATGCTCTGGCTCAGTGGTGGGGTCAAAGATGGATCAAGCTTATCTATACAGATGGCATTTATTTGCGCATACTTATCTTGTGAGTATTGAGTTTCGCTTTATGCCTGGAACATATTACTATATATATATATGCTCCTGTTGGATGGAATATATTTATGTAAGGATTCCTGCTCATAGAACATTGTGTTGCTACAATCTGAGTTGATGCTTCAGATGGCAAAATGTGATAGTTGTACCATATTAATGTTTGATGTCATCATCAGACCTTCTGCTGAACACGTTGTTCCCCACTGCTACTTCCCTACTAAATCACTGTGATTACTTTTGCTGACTCAGATGTTTTCTGGTATAATGGTTTTCTTTTAATAATAGTGTTGATCACGAATATTCTAATCACAATTTTTTATTCTGAAGATCTCTAATATAGTGCTATATCTGCGTTATCGCAAATATTCAAGATTTTTTACATCAGTACCCTGTGCAATGGATTGCGTTCGCAGTATAGGCATGTACAAGTGCTGATGTCCGCAATGAAGGTAATAATGACTGGAGATAAAGAATTATCGAATTTACTATGACTATTAGGTGAAAAATCTGCGATATTTTGTAAATATGAATATTGCCTGTGCTGCACATCACTAATAATAATAATAATCAAATGTTTATATATTTAATTTTTGCTGTGTATATTGAAGGAATCTCATGTATTTTTGTATACCTGAATGCAAAAGGCATTTACTGGCCTGAAAGAGAATAGGGACTAACATAAAACATTCATCCTGTATCGAGATCTTTTGATTTCTAATAATGATTTTTTAAATTATCTATTGTTAATAAACAGGGCATATGATACAATATAAAAAAACAACAGTACAATTAAAATATCAAATAAAAAAATAACAAAAAGAAGATTAAGGAGCTTTTGCTTTAGCAAAATTCAGAAAAAGGAAAACAATAGTTTTGCTGAAAATGAATATTTAGGACAAACTCCTTTTGGTTGGTTGTTTTGAGTAACTTTACAATACACTTTAGGCAGTTCAGCCTCATTTAATCATCCATTATTCCTTATGTACTCGGCCACTATAGATATGACGAGTAACATTATACATGAATATGCCACTGTGGGGTTGGACTTTAAATCTAGACTGGGGTCAGCTGAGGAAGCGTCAGGCTTTTCTGTCACACATCTGACCTTTAAACTACTCAGTCACTTTTCAGTATGTTTTTAATCATCATATCTGGAAAAACAAGAGAAAAATAGACACGATTTCATGTGGAAATATTTTGTTGCTGGCTCACATTGTCTCACATAAATATGTCTAGCATAAGGCATGTTCATTTGCATTTTGTCTTGAAACTTTGTAGCCGAAGCAATCATCTAAGGAAGTTTTGTGTTCCATTCGGAGGCAATTGTAATACACTGCTGATTGGAGAGTCACATTTCAGGCTGTTTTCCTCAGATCTGCGCTGATCTCTCCAGGAAGGCTGGAATTTATTAATACCGTTTTTAGAGATAAGCCTTAACAATTGTATTGCAGTTGCTCCGTCATATCTGGTGACACAAGTGTTTAGATATTTTGGCATACCAATAAATTGCGATTCAAAATATTATTATACACTTTTGTAAGTAATTGGCCAAACTTTTTGTTGAGTATAGTCTTGCAGGACAACTGCTTTTAATTATGGACTAAGTAGTATTTAAAGTTTAGTTTTGGCTGTAACTTTGGCCCTTTCCACAATTTAAATATCTATCTAACTCTAAAGGTGGTATGTAACGGCCATATGCTATACAGTAGTATATATGTAGGTCAAGAGATCTTAGACTGCATGTTTAAAAGATAGGTCAGGAAGGGGACATTGGGGTCCTGGGCACCCCTTAAAAGTTTGATAAACTTTAGCAAGTTCAGTTGCTTTGGCTTACTACAGATATACTGTATTTACTACTGCATTTTTAACTGCTTGCTCTTTAATATTAAAAGCAGTTTTAATGAGGTAGACAGTATGTGTTCCGCTTGAGAACTATTTACATTACCAAAGGCCTCCGCCTGTCCCTATGTTCTGCTTAGAATGCATATCGGGCAGACCCCTGAAAAGTGACTAGGTGCTGGAAATGCTGGGACTGGTTGCAGGAAACATGGTGTTTCCAGATGCCCACGTGGATGTACCTTTACATTCCAAACAGAGTTCCTAGACCAGAAGATACAAACAAACTAGTGAAGCCCCCCATATACGGGTCGATACCCGTTTGATCGACCCGTGATCGATCGCAGCATCATCACCAACCTGCTCTTGATCGCAGGTCAAATGAACGGTGAATCGATGTGCACCAATTTGCACATCGATTCCCATTTGATGGGGACCCTGGTCCTGTAGACACCCAGTGTTGGGAGATGCTGACAGGCAGAGATGAGAGTGGGACACAGGATGGCTGCTAGGAGGGGGGGCCTGTGCTCAGGTCTGCCCCCTACTGTGTCCAGGAACTTAGCTCTGTGTCTGTGGCAACTCTGTCTGCAGGGAGGGTGTCTCCCTGTGCACTGCTTGTGGGGTCCCCATTCACGCTCGACAGGGATCTACGGACATGTCTGTTCCTGGTTCGACCTACCTATCTTCAAGTGGGATTGATTGACAGGGGTGGCCGCGAACTTGAGCAGAGTGATGTAATTGCTCGAAGCATCCATTGATCGAGCAGCTATCCACACTCGTATGTGGGTACCTTTAGCTGAATTTATTGAATTTAATCTAAAGTTTATATATACATTGAAGCCTTAGGATGCTGATGACAATCTCTGGGATAGGATCTCATAAGAGTCTGTTGGACATGGTAAGTATAGGACTACTGTATGCTTCTGTGTTCTACTCTACAGGGAGTGCAGAATTATTAGGCAAATGAGTATTTTGACCACATCATCCT
>CM070035.1:53623286-53638305 GCA_036250615.1 Ptychadena robeensis | reverse complement strand
CCCAACTGTCCAATACATTAATATTCAGCCAGGCTGCACCTTTTGACACCTATTTGGTAGATCTGAATGAAGGTTGTACAGTGAGATAGAGATGAGCTTTAAATATAAAAACGTATTATTATATTCAGCATGTCTTTATCTGGCCATAGACCAAAGTGCACTATTTTCATGATCCTATTAATTGCAGATTTATCGCCAATTGAGGATGATCAGCTACACAAAAAATGTGATCGGAAATGACATATCGCCTGCATGGGACGATCGATAGATATGATCGCAAGTCTCTAACAGCGTTCTTTGATTTACGATTGATCGTTCACAAATACATGCATAAAGTGAGCGATCGGTTGAAATGGCGAGAAATCACATGAAAAATTAATTTTGCAGGGATCGAACATGTCTGAAAATTCTAGTCGATTGATCGTGAATCAAAGCATGTTCAGCAATCGTTTCTATTGATCATTTCTATCGATCGACCCATGCAGGCCATATCCCATTTCCATCATTTCCGATCGCATTTTTTTGTGTAGCCCATCTTTAGTTACGCCACTGAACGATCGGAGATAAATCGTGATTAATCGGATCCTGAAAATGGTGCACTTTTCGATCGATGTATGACTTATGATCAAAGACTCATTCGCATGCCGCGATCATTTAAAAAATCGATCTTGGGGAAATTGAGACGTCTATGGCCAGCAGTAACCTTACTCTTACCTTTGGTCTAGATCCTTTTGTCACAATATCTTTTGTTTTTAATAAGCCATATAATATATATCTGGCTTGGCTGGTCTAAAATGAGTGTCTACTTGTGTCCTTAAAAATATCATACACATACACTTGGTACTGTCCTCACTAAAAAATCTTGCTATTCTTATATATATATATTTTATCCTACGGCTTAATGTCTGATTCAGTGACCATAAGGCTTTGCGCTAAAACAACTACAGCAGGAATTTGTCATTGTAATTTCCCTGTAAGAGCCTCAAATTAAGTAGCCAATAAATAGGTAGAAGATGAGATTATACATCACTATTCAGGTTCAGTGCGTATAAAACAACACACAGGCACATGACACTTGACAATGAGAGACTCTAAGCTCATTTATCAAAAAGCATCAACAGCAAAGTATTACCCTTGTACGGTGGTCCCAACTCAATCAATGAACAAGAATCCAATAAAGATAAATAAACCTGAAACAGACATCATAATCAACTAAATACCACTACAACAAAATGAGCTGTGATGGAACATTTTGGCAAAGACTTTCTATTGTGGATCTATACAAATTACTTCAGTAATGGAAGGGCTTTCTGTACTGGATATTATTTTCAGTAAACCACTTTTTCATTGTCTGTATGAAGCTGGCTACTTAAATCAAGTTAAATAACTAGACTTTGGCTTTCAGCAATGTGTTATATCGGCTCTTTGGTGATGGGAGTGGGGATGTGAGAGTGTGGCAGTTTTTTTAAAATCTAGTTTAGATACAATATACATCTACATAGACGCTTGTTATCTTTTTTTGCTAAATAAATATATCTACTGTATAAAACCTCTCTAGAAGCAAGGCAGTTGGAATCCTAAGTTGGCATCAGACATCAAAACTTTCAGACGTGAAAAAACATGTGTGGTTGAAATTGTCATCAGTCCAGCTAATGCCTCCATGCAGAAAGCTCAGTCAACGGCTGTCTGGAGATGTGTAGAATTATTATTAACATACTTATATAGCACCAACAAATTACTTTTACTTAGCACTTTTTATAGTCATATGAAATTAATACAGTTTAAGTCGTTTGTAACTAACATAGACAAATTACATTTTGTTTGAAATTTTTTGAGGGGAATTTACCTACCAGTATGTCTTTAGATTGTAGGAGAATCCCCACGTAGAACATACAAACTCCTTGCTGAACCCATTTGTAGAACATACAAACACCCTTTGTGTGCCCGCTTTTAGTTTGGATGGGGACGCCGGCACCCATTCAAACTAATGGCATCGGCCAGAGATTTATGGACATGTTCGTTCTCTGGCCGACCGTGCTTTGGGCACCCGCGATCAGCGGCTGATTTTGCTGAAATCGCCTGCGGCTCGTTACTTGTGTGGGGACCCTTAGGCTATCTAGGAATAAACAGGTCTAAAGTTACAAGCAATGGGAGGTTCACATACTAAAGTCATGACTATAAAATGTCCTGAGTCCAATGTCTTGAGTTAATATGTTTATTTTTCTTTTGGAAAACTGAAGACTTAAAAAACATGTTCAATAAATATATAACCACCGTGACAATATTACCGATATATATGGTAGAGTGGTACCTAAAGTCTTTTACCATTGTTGCCCTGATCAGATCACTGGACTTCATCTGTACTTATGAGTCCTTAGCATCTTAGGATACCCAAGGAAACAAGCGTTCTGGAAACAAGAACATGGTTTCTTTTGGAATGTGGAGAATTCTGGTGGAAGCAAACCTGCTGAAAACTTAAAAAGACACACACTGGCTGAGTACAAAAGGCGGAAGGAAGATGACAATCAGTTTGCAAGTTGCTTCTATGTGAAATTTCTTTGCTCTTCTAAGAATACATTTAAGGCATTTTATCCAGGAAGTCATATGGCCTCCCTTGTGTTGCCGAGCTAAGATACGGTAATTGTTTGTTGATAAGTTAATCCAACAGGTGCAGTTCCTTTCTGGACAAGATGAAGCTATTGTTCTGTGGAAAAAAGTGTTCAGTCCTTGTCAGCAATGTTCTGATTAATGAGATAAAAATGTACTTTAGTCAATGTGACAGTGACAATCACGTAAAAATTCCATTATGATGCGCAAGTCCCAGGAGTGTGCGTTAGTTTTAATGAACAAGAATGTAGGAATACAAGAAACTAATCACGTATTACTGTTCTAACTACTGTGCCAGTTGCTTCAAATGTGTTCAATGGAATATTACACTTAGGGAAAATGTACCCTGTCATTTCCCGGGCTGCTGTTAGCCTGCAGAAGCCCGCAAAAGGACTGGTAATTCCTGCAGCAGAGGGCTTGTTTTAAAAATTACCCCATGACAGGTTTAACAGGCAAAATCCTGAACGCTGGTCCGTTGTAATTTTTGCTTGGGTGAGGAGGGCGGTTAAAAAAACCTTTTGTCTGGCTACAGAGGGGTAATGGGGTAAAGGGGTATTGGACTGTAGAGAGATTAGGAAGACTTCCACTGCTGTAGTGTTAATAGACTTCTCGATGCCGGGCCGATTTCCTGTGTGATCAGCCGTGCGTGATGACGTCATCATGCATGGCTGGTCGTGTCGGGAATCGGCAGCGCACCCTTTGTGTGGTGGCATTTACTTTACCAAAATAAAGAGATAGATCTAAAATTTATGGACATGTTCGTAATTTGTTCGAAATTATGGGCAAATTTAAAGTTTGAACGTTGAATTCCGACCAATTTTGTGGCAGAACGATCGCCATGAGTGCGCATGACAGACGATCTGCGGTGTAATCGGCTGCAAATCGAAACGTCTATGACCAGCTTTACACTGTAGATATCAAGGTCACATGCCCAAATCTTAACCTTGACAGTGTCCCTACTGGGAGCTACTTAAGTGGATTATATGCGTATTTTCCATAATTATTTCCTTCAAACAGGATAAAAAAAAAAATTAACAATATAATAACAATATTAACAGAAACCTCAGAAATACATGTGGGTCTTTAATATAAAAATTTAACAGAATCTTTCGAGCTTCTGAAAACATAATTTTTGATATTAATCCAAAACACAGAGGATAAAAAAAGTTTTCTTAGGCTGCATTTACACTAAGCTTTTCCACGTGTCCAGCTTTTCCATAGTGCAGTGAGAGCAGATTCGTAACATCCAACTGGGCATTGATGATCCAGTGGCGTACCACGGGGCGCACTGGAAACATGCACGGAAACACAATGGGCTCAGTTTACTAATGGTAAGTACAGGGCGTGGTATTGCCGAGCCGGTGAAAACTATGGTGAAACAGCGCCCAAACCGCAGGTGAATGCAATAGACAAACACACGCCGCTAACTCTTATTTAATAACTATGCTCACAAGAAAACTCCCTTCTGCATGGGAGCTGAAGCCCAGTACTGTTTCCATGCCCACCTAGATATATAAAAACATTACCTACACCTCCTCCAAGGTGTTTGGACAATACACGGTTGCAACATTTTGCAAGTAACACTTGTAGAACATTAGCACTTTCATCTAAATTAATCTACCATAGATAGCATGGTTTCTTAAATTGAACTTTGTCCTAAATTATGTCCTAGATGTAAGTTAAAAAAAATTGTAAAAGGGAACATTTAGTTATATATTTACTCCTGTCTTTCAGTTTAGTGAGAATTATGATATCAGGCTTCTGGTTAGGCTGGCAATACACGGGTCGATACCAACATGTTGGTTTCCTGTTTGTAAGAGGTTTGCTGCAATCGATTCAAGCACAATCAATCACGGTGAACCCAAATGGCAATCCACTGTGCTTAAATCAATCCGAAAATCGAGCCGTGTATATCTGTAGAATATTGTGTAACTCAGAGCAGAGGAAACTGTGGAAGAAGAAAAATCTCAGAATGTAGTGCTCTCTTGCAATTTGGTAAGTCATTACTCTATAGCAGTGGTTCCTATACTTTCCTTGCAGGGCCCCCCTTTTTCTATTTAGTAGCAAAGTAGGAGTGAGGTCAGTGGCCAGAAAGACCATAAGGGGGTATGAAAACCAGTGAAATTCCTAGGGTAACATACAGGTAATGAAATGGTAAATGGGTCAGTATAAGGGGTGAGTGAATGAATTAATAAATAAAACCTATAAGAGAAGATATATGAAAGTGCTCATCAATCCTCACAGTCCAATTGCTGAGCAGGCAACATATGTGTTGCCTATATGCAAAACTACCAATGCCAACATGTCTTTGCTGTTTGGTAGAACTGTGTAAATTCCATCATTGGTTGAATCAAATAAAGATATATATCCACTCTTTGTATGCATTCCTGGGTATTCAAACCAGTACAGCTTTGAAAATGTTATCTTATGGCATGGCTAATGAATGCTGCCCTGAATGTACCTGCTAAGTTGTATGATGAGCCCCTGAAGAATAAGCACCAAAGCTACTTCTTTAGGTTTTGTGGCATTCTTTATATAGCTATATTCTTAGGCAATGTTCTATTAATAGAAAAGGTTTCCATTAACACCGATAAGGTGTAACAAGTAGCATTCTATGTTTTACATGACACTGTTTCAACTGATACATTTATTTTATGCATATCCATCTTTTTGTTAGTATAGTTGTGTGTCCACCAGATGGCAGCAGAAAAGTTTGTTAAAGTTGTTTACAACTTCTTTTATTACCAATGCTTGATCAATATACTTATATATAGAATAGGATAAAAATAAAAGGAGACTTTGTCCTAAATCCCATTTAATGTGCTGTTGCTCAGGGTGTTGTGGTTGTTGTTTGCACGGGATGTCACATGAAAGCCTGAAAGATGCTCTGTACATGATAGGATATTTCTCTGGATCTGACAAGTCAGAAAGCTTCAGCTCTTCTCAGTGTGAAAGTCTCACCCATCCAAGGAACCACTGAGTGACAGTTAATGCCTTTCAGCTTCTGTTGTGATTTTTTTTTTAATTCAATGGTTGGCAGTCTGAGCCATTCTTGAGGAGTTGGAAAGTTGCCATGAGCAGGAATTACTGAACAATTGCTGTGTGAAACTTAAGATAACAGTTTGTTTCACATGGTAGAATTGCTTTGTGATGCAATAAAATTATCTGTTCAGCTCTAGATTAACCTTATGTGAGAAAATAAAATTAGAGCTGATTTTATCTTGTTGGCAAAAAAAGAAATTCTTAGAGCTTATCGTTCGTATGGTTATTTTATATGTCTCACTCTGGAGCAGAGTCTGGAGTAACTTGTGCAGTATAAAGGAAATGACATTTGGGTGTCCATATGCAGATCCAACTGCTCGACCAATGTGCTGAGATCTCAAAGACCCAGATGTTCAACACCAATAAAATAATAGCATGCAAAGAAAAATAAATGACACTTTCGATATGAATATTTAGCATCTGCATAGACATAGGAAGGTCATCTGCATCCATAAAATAGAGGATTAGCAGCACTATAAACAGCAGTTTGTGTCGCAATAGGTACAATCATCCAAGTATTGCTAATGGCTAAAGTTTCTGCAGACAGAGGTGTCTTATAAAATGTGTGAATACAACCATGTGGGCATGGGTTTCCTCCTGGCATTCTGATTTCTTAATGCTATAATATCTTAGTAAACTAAGTTCTAACAAATAACACAAGACCAGCGATGGATACATTTTTTCGTTTGTTTGTGGGTTAATTGCAAATCTCCTTAATATGATATCATCACCAAAATTGCTGGAGATGTAGGGAAGTTAAAGCGGACCTACCACCAGAAAGCTATGTTTTCATGAATGGCACTAGAAGTGCCAATAATAGGGAGGAATGCAGTGAAAAAAAATTACCTTTAATGACCAGTTTAGGAAGATAATCCCACAGCTCTTCTCACTTCCTGTTTCACTTTAGGCAGAGAAAGGCAGCACGTCACAGGAAGCTTTGATTTCTCAGTGATCTTCTTTGAAAATTCCCATAGAAGATCACTGAACGCTCCCCAGTGGCCACCCGCGATATTGCACCCCCAGTTCCATGTGTTGCCTTCAGCGAACCAGAAAGTGAGGAGATCTGTGGGGTTACCTTCCTAAATTGGTCATTACAGGCAAGTTTTTGGGTTTTTTCACTGCATTCCTCCCTATTATTGGCACTTCTAGTGCCATTCATAAAAACATAGATTTCTGGTGGTAGGTCCACTTTAAGTTCAAAGTTAAGTCACAATTTTAAAAATTAACAAAATTAAGTCGAAATTTGACTCAACATTGAACTTAGTTTATGCAAAAAGCATAAGCTAGAACAATACCGTTTTTCATGTTCCCACAGCTCTCCAGCTATTTTGGTGATGATGGCATGTTCAGGGGCTTTGCAAATAACTCGCTAGTTGGGTTGACCATCTTTACATCAAACAATTGTCCTATCTTTCATAGGTATAAGAGCTATGGCAGATAAAGATATTTAGTAAGTTTGCTCCACAATTTATGTTGTCTGCAATATTTTTAGAACAGAAGATAAAGCGGCAACCTCTATAGAATGACAATTCGATGACCTACATTTTGCACAACGATGAAGTTGTTGACAAAAGCAAATTATGCCAGTAAACCCATATCACTAACAGTTTTTTAAAATAGTTTAGCACAGCCTGTTGTTTTGCCATGAAATCCAACACAGAGCATTGAGGTCTAAACCTAGCCATATTCAAATCAACTTAAATTTACGTTTTAAGTTCATTTGACTTGTCCAATAGAAATGTTGACCATTGATCAAAAGTCCAACGATTCTACTATTCCACAACAAAATCACTGGGTAGAACCAACAGTCAATAACATCCTTACGGACTGTTCGTTCAACTCCACTTAGGCAGTTTTGGAACGGATGCGGCGCAGTATTTCTGCCAAGACCGTATCGCTCCCATTACCACCAGTGAGCTGGACTCCACTGCCGCGGATTGCCCATGGTGCAGCGCGGACACAGAAAAAAATACCACATATTTTTTACGTGTCCGCACTGTACCGCGGTCAATCTGCGGCTCAAATGCATGCTGGCACTGGCCATGCCTATTAAAATCAATGGACGTGGATCAGCCGTGGTTTAGCCAATTGACAGTCAATAAAAAAACCAAACAAACTGCGGTAGTAACCTGCAGGAAAACCGTGGGTGCGCTGTGGAGAAACCAGTAGTGGAGCCTTACCCTTAACATGCATATAAAAATATAAAAAAAATAAACCTATAACTATGCATATCCTAATCTAGGCTGTTACCCAAAGTACATATTGCTTCTAATCTGTCTGTTTATGCCCAAGTAGAAAGCACATGCTCACCATCCCAACTTCTCATCCAGCCTCAACAGAATAGCAGCAGCCTTCGGGGTATTTTTGCTAAATGTATTTGCTATATAGTTTGGCAAATAGAAGGACTGCATTCTCCTATGCATACATGCAGGCTATACAGTTGGTAGGTACAAAACATTAAAAGACACTGTATTTACTAAGAGTGCTGTATGTAATCATGGTAGCACAATACTATTCTGTGCTGACCATTCTTTCTACTGCAGGTTGGAACAACCCAGAAGCAGCGCTGATAAAAATCTGAATAATTAGACTTTTTCCCAGGCGTTCAGGAAAGCAGTGATATCTATCATTCCCAAACGGCGAATGTTTAAGTTGCAATATACAGTATTGTTTCACAGTACATTTCCTATATGATGCAATTCTCCAGAGGAAACATAGCAGGCGCTGTGAAAAGAATTCTCTTCTCAATGAAGGAATTACAAATGAGCATTGTACTTTATTGATTGTTTACATGGCCTTCTTAACCCTAGACAACAATCAAGGCACATTGACTTCCTATGCTCCAGTCTTTGCTGTGACAATGTGGCAAATGTCAGCATGCTCAGCCCATGACTAGCAAAATAACAATTTACATTTATTTACAATGGATCTGTCCCTTTCTTTTTTGATTTTATTTTGTTTTTTTCCCCTGTAAAAAATCATTAATGTAAGGCTTTGAAATTAAATGTATTTATTTATTTAAATACTTTAGGTGATTATTCAAATGCCAATTTAAAACCTTTAGAGACCAGCTAACACTTGCAGTATTAGTTTGCAAATAAGCAAATTAAAATATATAATTCAGTATAAGTTTTTGTTGTTAGGAGTTACTATGCACAGCCACCACATCACTGAACTATTTACATATTTTAAAGATCTATTTATAAGTAACTAAAATGAAAATGTCTAAGTTATTTTGTTTTCACCTACTTGGAAAATTAAGGAGACATGTTTGCAGTTTATAAACTTTCATTGTAACTTAAATGTCCTGAAAAACTGCCTCAGAATGTATGTAAACCATAACACATTAATTAACCACTGGAAGCTTTATTTTTGGATCCATCCCACAAATGCAAATTATTACTAAGTTATTTTTAAACAAATAGTTTTTTTTTTCTACCTCTGTATCTATAGCTATCGACCCCACTCTCTCTTTTAGGGATTACAGAATACTTTTCCACTATGACAAGAAAAGGTGGTTTTGTAGTGCTACCATGGGGTGACAACACTTCTCATCCATAAATACAATGTAGCAAGCTCTTTTGATGCCACTTATGCTGGGCATACACGGTCGATTTCCCTGCAATTCCAGGAGCTGTCGAGCTTCCTCGATATCGAGATGCAGCACTTCTGCATCATCGATCCCGGTGAGGTCTCCATCCAAAGTAATGGATATCGAACAGGGTTTATAAATGTGTTGGTTCCTTGTTCGGGCGAGCTTTCTTGGAGCAGGACCACTTGATCCTGCTCGAAGGAAGTGGATGGCTCACATTTTTCACAATCGAGCTTGAATCTATTAAAAAATTGAGCGGTGGATGCTTAGCTTTAGTGTCCACCATCACATACAGCAACACCTTCATGTAATTTTCAGAAATCATTGCTGGACTTTTCATCACGATTAGAGTTCACATTCACGTTGCAAGCATCCATCAAGACACTTGTACTGAAGTGAATCTATAATCTCCACATATCCTAAACTATGCCCCTTTAAAATCTATACTGATAAGACTTGTTCTTATGTCAATAGCCGAACCCAGTTGACCTACATCTAAACTTCTATAATCTCCTAAACTGCTTTAACCTGCATTGATCTTTTATTTTGCATTTCTATTGACTTGTATGGAGAGAAAACCAAAATCTGACAATGTTTGTTCTACAAATTACAAACTATCTACAAATGTGTTTCCAAGCTAAAAATGCAAACAATAGTGTATTGTGCTGATTGAGAAGCAACAAGTGCAGTATATACTTAAGGTGGGTTTACACATGTAGAGTTTTTCTTTAATGAACTGCCAATTCGATTTTATATTCGATGTCGTTGTGGAACATTGTTCGTTCATTTATTAAATGTAACATTAGATTTTTTGTTCATCCCGATATTAAATGAAAATACATTTAAAATTACAACGACAGATAAAATTTTACCAACATGTTCAATGACCATTTGAACGATTTTTGTTTGAACAAAATGTGTCCATCGAACAAATTGGCCGTTCTAGATTTTTGTTCAATCAACCAAAAAAATCTTCACTCTTCGTTGATTGAACGAAAAAATCTACAGGTGTAAACCCACCTTTATGCTCTTAGCTACATTATTCTATATTTGTCTGTTGTCTTTTTTTAAGTTTTCAAGGGCTGTAAGGTAAGCCAGTAAAAAAATAAAGCTAATCATACAAGCATGGACTTTTGCTTGATCAATCTACGATACAATCAGCAGTTGAAATATCAGTCGAACATAGATCAATTTCCCCCGAATATAAGACACTGTCTTATATTAATTTTACTTGCAAAAAATGTACTATGGCTTATTACTGGGCTTAGAAGAAGTGACAAAACGCCTCCTGCCATGTCTTCTCTAAATATGGAAGCTTTCTCTGGGACATGGTAGGTCTTATTTTTGAGGAGACCCATACAATCAACTGAAATTTACCAACATGTCTGACTCCATCAATATTATAATTGATTTTGATCACTTTTGGTTGATCGATTCATTTTTAAGTTGATTGAACTGAAAAATCAAACCGTGTATGGCCACCTTAAGAGGGCCCATTTTGTCATGTTACTATCCAGAAGACTTATAGAAAAGGTAAGTATATCACAAAAAAAACGAAATATATGGTAGCCTTGGTGTAAGTAGTAGGATGGGGGCAGTTTAGTGTTAAAAAATATTTAACACTATCTACTATCTCCCTAAGATCTGTTTGGCAAGGACTAAGGGTAGCCATATATATATATAAGTATTAAAATCTGCTGTATTAGGTAATAAGCACCTTAAGGTGATGACTATACTATGGCTAAATAAGTTATACACAAAAAATGATAAACAGCTTCCCGTTAGCGTGGCTGGCTGACATCCCAAATCATATAAGAAAAGAAAAACCATATGGGTTGAGGTGTACAAAAAAAAATCCTGTTCCTCATCAAAGGGGTCTCCCCTACATCACGTAGGAGCTAGGGGACTTTAAAGGCCAGCTAGGAGAATATTCCTATGTAGATTCAATATAATAGTCTTTAGTCAAAACATAACATGAGAAAATAAAAAGTCCATGTAGTTTAATGTCCATAAAAAGTCACAAAATTTTGCTACAGAGTAAATGCTGGATTGTCTCTCTCCCCACTTGCAATAGGGCTGAAAGTGGAGGGTGGGCAGGTCCATACAGCAGTTGTTTTTAAACTCCAACGTATGTTTCGAATCCCTTCATCAGGGGGTCTACGTTGATGCCATACAGGCCCCACAACCATCCGGGTAGTGTTCAAGGTGCCATGTTACGTGCCGTTAGTTTGCAAGCATAAGGAGGGAACGGAGGGCCACCATTTGGGGTCACCCCAGCCGCATAAAAGGTAGCAGATAGCTGGTCAAGGTGTCAATGATGTATTTTTAGGATCCATAAATAATCCAAGTAGGTGCTACGGTATTAGGTGTTAAACACAGTGCTGGTGTCCTCTTCTGGTGCTGGACAGAGACTATGGCTAAATAAGTGCAAAGAATTTAATAGCAGCAACCGAACTTTCCATTGCTGTAAGAAAGGTTGAGGTGCCCAGAAATCTGTATAACATTGCAGGAGAAGTGATTAAGGAAAATTACCCACTGGGAAAAAAATGTTCATTGGAAAGTTAAATGTCTCCTTGTGAAAAACTTCAGGACAAAAGGAAGCGTTTAACAATGGGCTGAGGGAGATGCATTTCCTTTGGGTCCGCGAAACAAGGCACTGTCCAGTTGATGAGTAGTGGGGCCGAGCAAGAGTCTTTGATGAGCCATCTCCTGCTTCCTGATATTGTGAACCTCCTGACAAACACTGAAAATGAAAATCAGCACGCATTCCAGATCAATCAGTGCACTATCTGCAAAGATGCCTCCTTGTCAGGATGTGGAATGGATCCTGTTTTGAATAAGATTTTAAACCTTGCCTTAAGATAATATTATTATTGTAACATGGAAATCACTGGGGAAGACGTAGTGAGAGCAGAAAATGTAATATCCAAACAACATAAAACTGGAGTAATTACCTGAGAGCTGATCATCATGCTGGGTGTCTGGGCTTCTCCTGCTACCGCTAAGATAATCCAGAGCCAACACATTCCAGGAATCAGAGAGGAAGTACAAGTCCCATAGCCTGACATTTTCTACAAAGATTTAAACTTCAGACACTGTCAGTCTGGGAGGTCACAGCTAATAATTCATCATCTACATGGTTGGATACTAAATGGCAGGTTGCTGAATAGATGTTGGAGCTTAGCGTCTTTATAACCATGAACATGTTGCAAGCTAAAAGTACAATTGATTGCATGCATATTATTCTAAAAACTTAAAGTTCACATGTTTAGCTAACAGAGTTAAGTTATTTGATTGGTGTGTATAATGTGAGGCTGCAATACTTTCATCATGGTTCCTGGCTATCTTTATACATATTACCCTTTGCCAAGGTACTCAATATACCAGAAAAAAAGTATCCAATAAAAGAAGAGGGTTCTTTACACTAAGACCCATGAAAATGGAATATCATGGGGCAACTACTAATGATTATAATAAAATACAGTGCAGAATGTTGTTCCAGGCCATGGAACTAATATTCCTATTGAATGCCCCTCTTAAGCTAGGCATACACGGCTTGATTTTTTTATGGATTCAAGCACAATCGAGCGTCATCCAGTCTTTCTTTGAGTAGGATCAATCGATCCCTCTCGAAGACAGTTCAGCCAAACAGGGAACTAACATGTTGGTAAATCCTGTTAAATTTCCATTACTTTGTTCCATTACCTCAGTCCCCATCCAAAATTTTGGCCCTGGATCGATAATGCAAAAGTGTTGGCACGCTGTGCTTGACGGTTCCTGGAATTACACAGGAATCGACCTTTGTATGTCCAGCACCAGTAGCATGAGCTTAACCTACCTTTATACAAACACAAAAAGAACATACAAATTCCTTGCAGATAGGGCCTTGGCTGAGATCTGCATCATGAACCCTTGTGCTACTTGCCCAGAGTGCTAACCACTATGCCGACTAAAGCCGGCCATACATGGCTTGACCTTTTGCTCGATTTCCAAATGATTGTTTGGAAATCAAACATAGCCAACCATGAGCGATTGACCCTGCTCCAAAGAAATGTCATCTGAACAGGGATACAACGTTATTCCTTATCCAAAGTATTGGCCAGGGATCGATTCCTCCAGATGGTGCACATTGTTTCCTCGATTCTTGCGTCAGCATGCTGCGATTTCAGGGGATTTGAACCATATATGGCCGGCTTAAGAGTAGACCTGAACTCTTAAATAAGGCTTTGAAATTAAAGCACTCACAAACTAACATGGGCACTATGTGGAAGGTGCCATCTCTTGTGTAGAACAGTAGATCTAGCCATCAACCACTGATCTTGTTCATCCCCTTGTCATCTGTTCTGATGTCATAGATGTGACAAAAAGAAACTGTTTACTGTCATAAGGCCACTCATTGAAACAAACATCTAAGATAATAATTGTATGTAACATAATAAGTAAAACTTATTTACCTGTAAAATGCCAAATAGTGTAGATAAAAGCCCTGAGGCTGCTCCTGGGTGTCTGTATATTGGATGTTAAATTTGCAGACTCAGCAGACCTAATTGTCAGTCTAGTGACACTCCATAATGTTCTCTGTTGCTTATCTCTAGCTGCTAAAGGTAGAAAGATGAAGGGAGGGGCAAAGATGCTGGGGCAGCACAGACAGCAGTTGATATTCTTAAAAGAAGAGATGACTATTGAATATAAGAAGGTAGGTGTCTGGAATTAATAAGTACAACATTTATGAAAAGTCAAAAATGCTGGAAGAAGGCATATTAAATTCTCGATTTTCCTGTTTTTTTACAACAAATGTTTTAAGTTGATGACAGGGTCTCTTTAACGATGAGTCATTTATTGGAAGAACTGTTGATGGCAAGGTACGGTAATCAGTCATTTTTAGGTTACAAAATTGCTTTACTTTTCTCTGTGTTCCTGTGTTTATCTTCCAGGATGAATATTACTACAGTAAACATAGAGAACATTTTTAAACCTCCCTAAGGTTTTGCTTTATTTTTCAGAAACATGATTTGTTTTGCACTAAATTGAATTAAAACCAAAGTAAGATTAACAGGAATAAACAGCACATTAATCAGATTTAATTAGGTTTGCAATACATCAAGCTGTTATTTGGGGAGCTTTGTGTCTAGTAGTCTCAGGCATATGCTCCCTGTAGCATATGTCCTTCTGTAGCAAACTGGATTCATAAGTCCAAGTAAAAAAAAACAAAAAACATATGGTAAAAAATGCCAAGGAATTTAGATAGAAAAGAAAGGCCATTTCAAAGTCCCAACTGACTTGCATCCATTGGCAGCCAGCAAGACCAGCATCTGAATCCCTGTCACTGCTCCAGTCATCGTGAAGCTTTTACATTGACTTGGGGATTCTTGTGCATCAGTGTACGCATGTAAAAGTCAGAAGAGATATGACTTCTGAGATGTCTCTGCAGATTCATGGGTTGTTAAGGTCAGAACAAGTTAATAGATTTTTATCTTTATGGCACAAGAGCCTATTATACTGCCGGGAAATGTATGTCTATGATACTCTTATAGCTTTTCTCTAAGAGGAAAAAAGTTATTTTCTTTTTTTTTTCACAACCTAGCATCACTTAAAAGGAAACATTTATTAGGAGAAATATTGGAACAGGGCAGTCTTTGGTTCATTGGTGCCTGATGCCAGATTGACTGTAGATGCCAACCCTACATGTTACCGCAGCTTTGCAGGATCATCTTGGCCATGTACCTGCAATAGGACGCATAATGCATGTACATTACTACTACTATGCCTTGGTAATGT
>CM070035.1:53593155-53623276 GCA_036250615.1 Ptychadena robeensis | reverse complement strand
TGAATCTACAGGACTAGAAGCACCCACCTCATAAGACAGGAGTGCTGTGTCTTGTCTGTCCACAATGCATGTATGTAGGCCATCATTGTTGACCTCATTTTTTTTAAATAGTTCCAACACTTTAAATTTTTGTAGCATGTTAGCTGAGGGCAATGTATAAACCCATAATGTCTGTACATTTTTTTGATTACTAAATATTTATTTGCACTTTACACCAGCGGTTTCTGGATGTGCACTTGGCTGACGGGGTGAAAAGGAATAATTTGCATGGCTCCGCCCACTGTCCTAAAACAGAGGCTTCCACCTAAAGTTTTGGGATTTGTGCTGGATTGGGCTGTGTTAATACCTTCTGTTTTAAGAAGGCTTGATTGTGCTATGCACTGCTCGAGTTGAGGGCTTTTTGATTCCTTTCATCCCTTCTCACCATAACCTTCATGGGTACTTCTCTAAATATTTATTTAAAGGCAGAAAATGTGTGCTATGTGGCAATACATTTAGTATTGCAGTATAATGTCTAGTTCTTTAAAAAAAAAAAAAAAGTTAATAAACAAACTTGATGTTCGTCCCAAATCTTTCACAAAAACTGTTATTGGCAATGTGTCCAGAAGTATTGGCAATAAATCCAGTCTTTTTTGGTCATATATTTATTTCTACTTCAACTGGAAGACTAAAGGTCGGTTTACACGTGTAGATTTTTTCGTTCGATCAATGAACAAAATTCTAGAATGGCCAATTTGTTTGATGCAATACATTTGTTCGACCTTGAACAAAAAACACGTTCGACCGGTCATCGTACATGTTGGTAAATTTTTATCTGTCGTTGTAATTACTTATGTAATTTCATTCAATATTGGGTATGATGAACAAAAATATCTAATGTTGCATTCAATAAATGAATGAACAAAACAACATGTTTGACCATGACATCGAACAAAAAATCTAATTGGCAGTTGATTGAAGAAAAAATCTACACGTGTAAACCCACCTTTACTCAAAACTGCCATTGATTTGGTTACTCATTTACCTTGAAATCTGGCTAGAGACTGTCTCCCAATGTCCTCTCCTGAAATCCCCATTCCCACACTGTTGGCACTTTTACCTGCAACTTTGTACTGACCCTGCTTGAAGTGAGAGGTTAAGACTGTCAAAGAGTGGTGAACCCCCGAAAATCTCCTTTTTTTGCCACAATTTTGTTTGTATATAGTAAAACATGGCTTCTTGTGTGACAATATCACAAATTGCTAAACGAATCTATGGGAAAATGCAACCAGATACATAATGAGGAAGCAGATGAGATTAGAGACAAGTGGTTTTCCATGCATTTATGTGAGGAAATCATATATTACTAGTGATGTGCCTTTAGATCCCCTTTAAGTGAGCAGCGGCAGTCGTGCAACGGATAGTACATACTTGAAAGAATACATAAAATTGCACCTAGTTAACTCTAGTTATACAATTGTGTTTAGAAGAAGGGACTGTCATTGGCAAAAAGATACACAAATGCACAGAGTTTGCAAAAAAAAACTTTTAGTTGATTCGAAACAAGTCCATGAATACAATTCAGTTTACCAGTCCTGTGTCTATACTCGATGCGTTTCACGACATACTGTTGCTTCATCAGGTGAAACACTGGACACAGAGCTAACAAGAGAAGACACAAGAAGGTAGGCCATAGGTATCTAATATAATAATAAATAAAGCCAATAATGTACCATTATTGTACCATAAACTGTACTTTATGGATACCTCCAGACTTATTACTTTTGCTTGAAACATTCCACTTACAGGTCCTTAGGACCAGTGATGTAGGAAGCCCTTGTTTCCTCGTGTGGCTCCCAGTTTCTCAGTGGTAGCCACAGTGGGGGCCATTACCTCTAGGTGTGTCTCCATTCCACTGGGTGGGACTCTTTCCCCTGTTGTCCCCTTCTTGGCATCTTAAATGAGGTAAATTACAGTTTATCTCTTTGATATATATATTTTTTTATTTATCATTATATTGGATACCCACTGCCACCTTGTGTGTTCTCTTGTTAGCTATGTGCCAGTTTTTCTCCTGATGAAACTACAGTATTTTTGGTTCATTTACACTATGTAAATCAATGCATTGCAGCTTCTTAGTCTGGACATGCCACATTCCCAGTGCACAGACACCTGAATTAGGTGTCTCCTGGTCGCTTTTTTAGCATTCCCCCAATATGAATAACATAGGGGCATCACTGAAATATCCCTGAGCATCTGCACACTGTGTGCTAGAGCGCGCACACAGGGGCAACCAGGCGCTTTCTGGTATGTGTGAATGGTGCCTAAACGGTCAGACTCTCAGCTCATGTATGAACACTATGTGATGGTTATGCCATTAAATGTCAGTTATGAACAAGTACATTATAAATCCAACTTTCAGTGTTCTTTTACTCAATGAAAACCACATACCTAAAGCTGAGCAGCGAGGTGCTTGTGAATCAGACCTTTAGATGTGCTATAAGTGATGCTATGTATTTTTCCTAGAACAGTGTTTATGGATGGAATCCTAATGATTGCTGGCTCATTTATACAAGATGAAAACATGTGGGTGACAGGCTCCTGACAGAAAGGGGTGCCCCAGCCAAGAAAAACATTTTAGGTGAAAACATTATTGCTGTCTAATGCAGCGTTTAAAATGTCAACACAGGAATATGCTGTATTTATATGAACAGGTACGTTGCCAGTCCTGGTTAGACATCCAGCAGGCTGTATCAAAGTGAGAAGAAAGCCTGGGATGATCAGAGGACTGAGTGACTACTTTGGTGTCTTTTATGCACAGTGAACAATGGATTGAAATGTGTTGCTGAAGAGTGTGATGACTTTGTCTTGTACAAAATGCGCACAGGGACACTTTTGGGTCAAGTTGACTGGTAGGCTTCAACGATCAAACGTGTCACACCTGTCTCGGCCACTAGTGCAGGTGTTCTAGGTCAGCTCTCGCTGTGGTTATCAATCGCTGACAGTTGACAGTTTAATTTTACACCACAAGCACCTCATTACTTGTGTAGGCATTTGAAGAACATGTGGGCACTGGATTGGATCAGTGATCAATGACAAAGGTTGCACAGGGTGCAAATGGTAGCAGCAAAAGTGAAGGTCTCCTTGCATGAGTTGGCAGTGGTCGGCATACATGACAGGGGGAGTTTAACTGACAAACAGTCTGTCACTTCTTAAAGAATGGACGGTTGCAAGGGAACTGGCTCTACACAAAACTACTACATAAAATTCAGCTAAACATTAAAAAGTGTCTTGTTCTGAAAATGCTCTAAAGCTCTTACAACTCATGTAAATGAGTTGTAAATCTATAATAATTGATACTTCTCTTGAATCTCTGTGCTTCAAAATGGAATTATATAGATGTACGTTAATATTTTATTACTGGCAACTGCTCACGAATAGACTGAGATGCGCAGCGCCTCTGTTATTAAATCATTGTTATAACTATATTATATCACGTTGATGCAGTCTTACAACCCATGCATACTTTACTGCGCTAGGTTTTTTTTTTTTTCACGATCCGACTTGTAATTTAGGTCACCAGTGGCAATATTTGTAAGAGAAGGTGATAGAGAGTGAGGTGATTGATTACAGGTCAGTCTAACTATAACAGATATTTTAGCTTTAGGAGATGCTGGCAAGATGAATTACCCACCAGCATTTTATCGTCCTCTGGGACTCCAGCTGCTTGATCTCTGGACCTGAACTTCCAAGCCCACCCACTAATCATGGCCATAATATGATGGTCCCGCTTTGCATGTCAGAATTTGCCTTTATTTGTCATGGAGAAATAATCAGCAGGACTGAGACTCTATGAGAAAAAGAAGTAAAACCGTTAGAGACAAATCATAGAAACTTTATATGTATGAATTTACTTGTTATGTTAAAAGTGAAAACAAATATTATATAATATTAGAGTTAAGCCCGCAGTTAGTATATTATAATACATTTGGTTTATGCTTGATAAATGCATATTAATTGATTTCTAGCACAACAAATGATTTCCAGAATGTAATTGAATCATTAGGATGGTGGCAAAACATGTAAAAAATATATATATTATATAATATATTTAAAATTCTCTTGGTGACCCCCCCCCCCTTGCTATAGTCTGATATTGTAGACTGTAATTTGGTAATGGGGCCAATCTACCTGAAGCTGTTGGCTTTTGCCTTGCCTACCTTTTCAGGTGAAGGTTTGGTACCTTAAGCTAGCCTTAAGCTAGGCATGTTGTGATTCCCCCTGCGATCGTTGTACTATCAATCATACCATGCAATCACAAAATCAACGATCAATCGTAAAACGATCACAGTGCCCACCACCTTGGGAATCGATTCCTCCTCAATACTTTGGGTTAAAAGTAACAGCAATCGTCCAGATTGTTGCGGTTGATTGTTCAGGAACACAATCGCAATGTGTATTGCCAGCTTTGGTGGACATCTAAAAATCATTGCACCATGCAATTAATATTACCCCACCAGCTAGCAGATTATCAATCATAAGAGGGGCTGCTCTAACAAGGGCAAGCAAAGTCCTGCTTCTACCAAGACACCTGTGAGGGCATGTTTTCATTGGGTGTCATGGACATTGGGAGTGGTTTGCCCGTGTTCTAGGGAGCGTTACTGCCACATGCAACAGAATAGGAGAGACACAAAAAAAAACACACCCAATGACTTAACCCATCCCGCTAACATGGACCATGATATTCAATGAATGCATACTTTGTCTTTGATGGCATTACTCTGGTACCCCATATTGAAAACAAAGCAGAAGCTGGTGCAAGTGAACCCTATCCCATTTACTGGAAAGGGTGGCATTTTGTCTGTGTCCAATGTGGAGAAAAAGTAGTAATGGTGAGTCAATACATAGGAAAAGCACAGTTGAGAAATTGGTAACTATTTTGCCTATTGGTATAATTTTGGAGAAATTTGGGGTCCATATCACACAACATATGATACTCTACATTCTATTCCACAGTAATGTTAGAACTCCATTACTAATCGTCATTATTTGGCACAACGTAGAAATCTGTCCATTTATAGTAATACTTTGTCCTACAGGGATGTATTTATCTGCTCTTTATGAATGAAGGTATTTAAAAATCTATATCTGAACAGTAGCATGGCCTGTAGTAGCAGAATTCTTTATTTACATGTGGTGTACAGGTTCAATAAACATCACTGCAGCTATGGGATATGATTCAGGCCTTACAGTCTAGGTGGGTGCTTTTTGGTGTGGTAAATAGTCCATGTAAATGTTGGACAAAGATGACCTTTCAGTGATCTCATCATTTCTAGAAGCTGTCGTACGTGAAACTTTAGAGGGTCACTACTCACAAGACAAAAAATGTTAGTTTAGAGCAGAAGCTGATTAGCTAAATTACTCACAGGCTTCATCTATGTCTCAGGGCCTTAGCAGCAAGATCTCTGGTTCTCATCTCCAGTTTCTCCAAGTTCTGTTAACTTCTTGCAGTAGTCAGAAAGACTGGAGCTGCAGATATCTCACCTCCATTAAATTTGGATTGGTTGGCCCAACTAGGACAATAGGTTCTCTTTATATGCTTACCTATACTCTAATACTCTTTTTAGATCAGGATAACTATCCAAGTTTCAAGACTTCCAAATGATAATTTAGACAGTTATGAATTCTCTCCATAGCACAGACATAGTACTTGGTCCTTGGTCTGGGGCTGTTAAGGTAGCCATACACAAGGCAATTCTGCCTTGATAGATGAGGGATCGACCTTAGTGGGATGACGTCAGCTGGCCTCTCAGCTGATCGGGGGGCATCCTTTGTGTGCCGGCCATTACTTTGACATTCAAAGTGAGGGGTTCGGCCGGGAATTTACCAGCATGTCAGATCACCATGCGATCCGACGTGCAGGAGATTCCTGGTCTATCTCACCAAGTGGGGCCACCCAATTTTTAGGACCGGTCGGCAAAACAATCTGGTGCAAATCGGGCCGTGTCTGGCTACCTTTATATGAAGGCGGTCCCATGCTATTTTATTTCTCTCTGCCAACTGAAAAGCAAGGTTTAGGAAGAAAGAAAAGCAGTATGAGCTGATGGGAAAGAAGGAATTAAACAATCCGGTTACTGAACAACAAAACTGTTCTGCGGTAATCTATAGTAACTCCTATTTACCTGTCAACATTCCAGAGCAATAGTAGAATTGTTTGCTTGCTATTAGAGATGTTCATGATATTTCAACTAGTTTATTCGGGAGTTAATTGTAAAGTCACTGATCATCATCAAAATTTATGGAGATGTAGAGACGGGTATGGGAACAATACAAACAAAGAATGTAATGCTCTAGCACACTCAACTCTAGCACACTCAACTTGACTTTGAACTTAATTTATACCATGTTCAGGAGCTTTTCAATTCTTCATTTCGGTCAGCTTCCATCTCTACTTGCTTTAAGTTACTGTCCTATGCACAGGGACCGTCATTTATGTTGCATTGTGAGCATTGTGGTCTATGTTCTTCTTTTCTATACATTGACATGTAATAAACTGTCAAATAAATTAGAGCATTTGAAAAAGACTTAGAAGCTTATATGCAGGGGAATAAATACATAGTGGGTTTGAGGTTATGTGAAAGAAAAAAGACTGGCCACATATAATGATGAGAGGAAGGAGGCTGCAGGGTTAAACTTGTGTCTATTGATTAGTAAAGAAAAGATCCTTTGTTTAACCCAGGAGGGAGCTGAAATAAGATAGGAGAGATTTGTAGTTAAGGAAGTCATCTACAGGATGACATTTCCTCTACGAGACATTTCGTAGTTACATCTAAACACAGTGTGTCATCCTGATTTTCTGATTTTACTCTCTTCCAAAACAATGCGATGTTAGTAACAGACATATACGATAAAATGGTTAGGGGAAATCATTGTTTAGGCATATTCATTTATTAAAACTACACACCAATTCAGGATGTAAACTCTTACGCAGAAAGATACAGTTATAAAGATACATACCCCATATCATACATACCACAATTTTGTGACAATTTGATAACTTCAATAATCTGCTTTGGTGACTCCGAGACAACTCTGGAGTAGTGCCTTTTCTGCACAACCGTAATGGTACATTCTGAAATTCAAATAAATCTGTACTTGACCATTGTTTTTCAGAAAATCCTAACATAGAAAAAAATAACTATCCCAACTTTTTACCATAAAAATTTTGAATGGACCGAGCTTTCGTCTCAATAAACTTTGTTCAGTCACTTGGTAACATAAATATATGATTAGCCAATGACATGAATTCAAATCAATGTCTTTGGAATGACCTTCTGATGTTTAATTCAGACAAGCATGTCTAAGTATTTTTGGAAACAGCTAAATATGTTGAAAGTTTAGACTCAACTATTTTTGGGAATTAACAGAAAATTGTTAAAATGATCCATTTAGCAAAATGGCACTTCCACGAGAAGAATAGTTAAAGTGATTGCACCAACTCAGATAGACACATCCTACAATTAAGGTATGCAGAATCTCTGAATGCACGTACCTTGAAGAATATTGGCTACAGCAACAGGATCCAACAGGCGCCACATCTCTCAGCTGAGAACAGAAAACCAAACAATTCACCTTTGCTGATTAAAATTTTAGAACAGAAGACTGGAACAATGCTGGAACATTCAGACAAAAAGGGTTACAATTTAAGCTTAGGTCCATTTTGCCTTGAAGGTTAGTCAAGGCTAGTGAAGGTGAGTGGGACATGTGTTTGCCACACTTACACATTTGCCTTATACTTAGACTACCTAAGTATTGTTGACCATATCTATTCCTTACTTAATATGTGCCAGGTCACAAAGCTTAAGACATTTTATACTGATTTCTTAAGCATGACAATATTTTCACTGTGCTCAAAATACCTCCTCAATCACCATACCTGTCAAGCATCCCGTTTTGACCGGGAAAGTCATGTTTTTTATGTGGCTTTCCTGGCCAAATCCTGATTTCAGTAAATCCTGGATTTAGGCGTTACTTTCCAACCTAAATTCCCACCCTGCCTGTGCAGATGATGTATGGGGTAGGAAGTTAGAAGGCAGCGTAACACCCCCTTCCTCGAAAGTTAGCCAGCTAATAGGAGGGATGGCAGGTAAACCTTCCGATACCAGAAGGGAAGAATTTGGATTTGGAACGAGGAACTTCTGTGTTCCAAATATAGGAAGTGATGTCATGGACGTTACGTCCATAACATCACTTCCTGTATTTGGAACACAGGAGTTCCTCGTTCCAAATCCAAATTCTTCCCTTATTCAGTGACGGAAAACTTGACAGGTATGTCAATCACCCAATATCAATTCAAGCACCCAAGTGAATTTTAGAACCCTTGGGATATGGACAATGCATCTCCATCTGACATTTGTGCAGTCATTGATAAAGTCTTCCCTCTGTTCCCTACTCCAAAATATAAATACAAAGTCCTGAGTGCTGAACTCTCCCAGTCATTTTCCTGCCTTGCAGATGATTACATGAAGGTGAACTGCATCAGCGTGATGACATTGCTGTCCGATATCGGAGGGACCCACAGTCCCCATGCAAAGCAATGGACATCTAACGTGGTTTGCGGTCATGTCCGATATCCCTGTTTCAAACGGGATTGATTGATCTGGCCCATATCTACACGTGTGTTCCCTGCTTTAGGTACTTAAGCGAATTGTTTATAAATGGAAATGTAATATTGTGTTTATGTATGTTCTATGGTTCAGGTTTAGGTTTTTCTGGAATTTGTGTGGGCTAAAAAGATTCATGGTAATGTTTAAGTATTTTGAGCAGATGCTCTTGATCAATTCAAAACAAAACATCTTATTTATAAAAGGGTGAAACCTTCTTTAACTGGAAGACAGTAGTAAGTTATGGTCCTCGGTAATGAGCCATTTTTAGCTAGCTATGGAGGCACTGAACCTTTCATAATGGCTCAGCAATGATGAAATGTAGAACAGTGGCTACTTTAGAAATTGAAAAGGGGCTGTAAATAAAAATGGGAAAAAAATGTAATTGGTGCTGAGAGAGACCAATCAAATATCTTCATTTATTTTTTTATAGAGTGCAAGATAAAACTTGATTGATCACTAAGACCAATAGCTCCACTTCTGTTCCCATTTTCTGTACTCACTTTGTAGACCTGATTGATATCCCTTGTTTATGACAGAACTATTACGGTAAGCACATAGTATATTTAATGCTCTATTAATAGGTGCTAATATTGCCAGCTATTTGGGGACCATAAGTGTTTTTGTCATTCTTTTTATCTCAGAAGTTTAACAATTCCAATTTTAATATTTGGTTGAGCAAAGGATTGGATCAGCAAAGAGACACAGTTTGTCCTGGCAGACAAACTGGGTGGGCACAAAACACTTGGGGGATAACCTAGTGAAAGCAATCGTATGAAGAGGTCTGTTCCATTATTGTAAATGTAACCATTATTGGGGTTTCATGACTTTTAGTAAATCCCTTGGCCAGTGGAACAGAAATGAGTCTTTGTTTCGTAGAGGTATATTGAAAAAATCAGGTCACTAGTATAAATTAGTAATTATGATTCAATACATTAGCAAATGTTTCTACATATCCATTAATGAAAGAAACTTGGTGGCATTTGTAGAGGTATTAGTAAGTAGCTCAGTGTCAAATTGATGGGCAATTAATTCTTATTTTCTTTTCTGACACTACCAATAGTGAATGTGACTTTGGGATGTGGACACAGGAGGATTAGATTACAAATAATCCACTCAGTTTGTAAATGACTTTCAGATGTTAATTGTTTTCAGTTACCAGTGACCTGAGACAGACTTGAACCTATGACCTCAAGGTGAAAGGTTTTGTGTCTTGGTGCCAGTGGACTGAGCCATCAAGGCTCCAGCTATTACACCTTGTAATTATAGACCATACACAATTCTTGTACAGATCAGTTGGTTAAATATGTAAATAGTTTCAGCTGTAGTATCTTACTTGATCATTGACTTTACGTTACGTAAATTGACTTTACGTTACGTTAACTTTACATAGGGTGCTACTGCCATCTTTACATGTCTAGTCCCAACAATTCTGTCTAAGGATTATGAATGGTGTGCTTAGTGTAGTCTTTTTACTATCTGTATGGCATGTGTGTTGCCGTATACCCAACATTTATCTTTATGGACAATTCTCTTCTTTGTGGAAACCACAGAATGTGTCCAATGCGTAAATTGCATACAATGTATGATTTTACTGACCAACAGTCCAATTGATTATTTTCATTGTAGCCTATTTCGTGGTGAATGCTAAATTGTAAGAATAAAATGGTGATCATGATTCATGAATATCTTCTTGTAATCTAAGATTGTTCGTGCTAAAATTGAACTGTGTTTGCCTAGCTTTACTATCAGGTGACCTCAGTCAGCAAAAGCAAAAGAAAAAAAATATTTTGGTTGGTTGGAAGAAATGTCAGCCTGTAAAGTGTGGTTGACTCTATACAGAAATAGTGGCCATAAAAAACTGCACATAGTAACCTTCATAGCTGTTAAGTTTGAAAACGTAAAAACCAAATCAGTGACGTCACTTCCGGCATACAGATCTTGGTTCTTCTGCGTTGCACATACCGGAAGTGATGTTACTGATGTCTGATGGAGAGGGTGTTACTCTCCCTGCTAATGTTCCACCCTGCTTGTGATGATAATGTGTGTGGTGGGACATTAGCAGGGAGAGTAACGCCCTCTCCCTGCTAAACAAGCGCAATTTCAAGAATCCAGGAAAAATCAGGGATTTCTGGAAATCAGGATTTGGCCAGGAAAAGAACACAAAAAACGCGACTTTCCTGGCCAAAACGGGAAGGTTGACAGGTCTGCAATGTTAATTAGCATACAGTGGCAATGTCTATGAAAAGGCTCCCACCAACCTTCTAATGATTCCCTTGGCAGCATTCCCCTTCTTCTCTTATAAATAGATATAGATAAGTATAGATACACATATGACCACTTACTTTGTGCTTCGTATGAGCACTAATTTTTCAGTCTCTAACAGTTTATCATGGCAGTTACACTCATGCCACAGCTTCCTCTTATGACACCAGCCATCAAGAAGGTTTTAGTGTGTGTGTGCTCAAAAGGACATTCAGTGTGGGCAAGGGCCACATATCTTAAACTTAATAAAACATTTCAATAGACCCACATTAGAGTTTGGTCAGTGAGAGTGCTTGTCGGTTTCTGGTTTAGATCATCTTGGCTAACTTATAATTGCAATGTTTAATTTTCCATCACTGCAAATAATCTACCACATGCTAGTTTTTTCTAATTCATTATGATGCTCTATGGTCAAATTTATACCAGCAGTTGTAGGGGTCCCCTTGTCAGTTATATTCCAAAACCGCCCACCTTTTCACTCAATGGACCCTCCTTCCCACCTAGGAAGAAACAACAAGGGCAAATACTTAAGCCCCCCACACACGTTTCCAATTACTGCCGATCTCCATGTCCGTAATTGCTTATATCCATTTTGTGGCTGATTTCTGTCTGAATTAGAATTTTAAGCTTTAGATGAGCGTGCACGGTGGTCGATCTGAGACAAAATCGTCCACTAATCTAAATGTGTATGGCCACATTTATGTGTAGTTTGTGATAGTCATTTATAGGTTATATTTGATTGTGGTATCTCCTATGCAAGCTGTAGAAACTGTGCAGTCAGAGCAATCTATCTAATAGGTGTGAAAACATGGTAACAATGGTGTAGAGGGAAATTTAAATAAAATATATCAATCTTATAGGTTACTTGCCTGGCCCAGCATAAATCATAGATAGGTACCTTGTAAGCTTTTTTTTGATGACCGCTTGAACCTTCCTGCCTGCCTTGGACTTATTGTGTATTTGTCTTTCTCAGTGCATAGAATGCTATATCACAGTAACTAGATTTATAATCTTATACATTTCTGAGCTTTTGGTCCTCGTGTTTCAAAATTAAATAACTACAGTTAACATTATTAAGTCTAGAGCTGAATTTGATCAAGTATAAGAAAAGTGTTTATGACAACCTTAGTAAATGTTTAAATACTTTAGTTGGATTTGTAAGAAGTGAATTCTATTAAAGAAAATCAACATTGGACATATAGGTTCCAGAGGGACATTAGTGAATGTTATAGCATATATTTATTAAAGCTGCAATGAGTTCATAAAAGATTTTCCTTTTAATGGACAGAAAGTGCTTGTATATAGCTCAGTCAGTTTAACAAAACTGGGTAAAAGGGTTTCTAGCAGCTACATCTTGTAAGTAAAGAGTTCTTATATCCAGTCCTATTTGTTATCATTAGACGCAATGCCTTAAATGCATTTCAGGAGTATAGTGGTTGGGATTTTCTGTGTTCATTACATATTGTCTCTTTATCACTCACACAACACAGTATTTTACACTCACTAGTGCCTTTCACTGAAGTTACCAGTGAAATGTGTATTATTTACTCCACAGTCATCTCTGGTTCTCTTGTTCCAACTGCCAGTTTTTCATGATCACCATTCCCTGTCTGTTTTCTATCTACAGCCTTTTCTCACATTTCCTCGTGAGAGAATAGCTCATCACTCAACTCCTTAATTCACTTCCAATTTTAATTAACTTACACTTAAGCCCCCCATAGACGGGCCGATTCCCGGCCATAGTTGTAGCAGACCAACCTGCGTGCTCTCTCCCGCTGAGCACATGAACGTTGGTCGGCTGCAACTATGACGGAGCACACCTTGGATTTTGTAGAAAAAAAGCCGGCAGGTCGGATCGCACACGGATCCGTCCTGCTGTTTTTATTCCTGCCCGACTGTGCTGCAGGCTGTTAACTCGGAGGGGAAGTCTCCTCCCCCTCCGAGTTAATTGGCTAGAGTCTGACAGGAGTCCTGTGTGTTAGTGGAACACACAGGATTCCTGTCCTCTCTGTAGCAGACTGCTCACAGCGTGGTGACGTCACCACGCTGTGAAGAGTCTGCTAAATGTCGGCCATAGATCGGGATGTCTATGGCCGGCTTTATGTTTGTCCTGTTGTTCCACAAACAGTTGTCATTTGTTGATCTTTCCCTAAAAAATCCATGTTTTGTCTCAACTCTACCTCCTTAGGTTTCTCATGTGGTCCAGAATCTCCTCCTGCCATAGTACATCTCCCAAGAATTTATAGTCACGTAATTTACTGCTACACCCTCCAGCTTTAAATTCACAGTACACTTATAATATATTCAGAGTAGGTTAACCCAACAGCTATTAAAACCTGTGTAAACCTATTCTGAGTTAAGGCCCATACACCTTATAATCTTACCATACAATTTCTGTACAATCAACTTTTCTTCTACCAAAACCATGTAATATGAGGACCTTTCTAAACCTTCCAATCACTATCTATTCTATGAGGGAGGCCGCTATACTACACAGTTGTTGTAGATCTAATGGAAATTGTATGTATTGATCTAAAGGTGTATGGGGGGCTTAAAGGGTAGTATTGTAAGACGACCCTCCATTAAAAAAAAGATTCTAGTAGATTACAATCTTCAATCTGTTGTTGTAGTAAAATTCTG
This sequence comes from Ptychadena robeensis, assembly GCA_036250615.1. Taxonomy (NCBI): domain Eukaryota; kingdom Metazoa; phylum Chordata; class Amphibia; order Anura; family Ptychadenidae; genus Ptychadena; species Ptychadena robeensis. The sequence goes on along the minus strand of CM070035.1, from coordinate 53,609,729 downwards.
AAAAAACTTCAAGGTCTTTCCCAATGTTTTTTAAGCAACTTCTCAACTCTGTACCATAATATACACAGTACTAACAGGGTCTGACAGAAATTTCCAACACTCATACTCTAGTCTTTATCAGTTGCACAGTACATTGCTACCTTGTGTCTGACATGGTAGATTGGAAACTCTCACCATCTTAATTAAAGCAGGATCAAATATTTGACACTGCCTTTAAGCTGGAATAGTACTTGTTAATCCTCCTACATAGGTCGTACACTTCATCTTACCACTATCTTTACCTCACTCTTCACTAGTGTGCTGTTTCTGTTATGAACAAATCTGGCAAATATGGTGAAAATGTAAATCAATTCTGCGTTGATATCCCTCGAACTCCAAGTTGGATGGAGTACTGGTCCCGGGTCAGGGCTGAACATGAGCACTATATGCCCTAAAGTAACATGTTGGCCATGGGCAGTATCATAGGAACTTTTTCCCCACACTACTGTGCATGCCCAACAAGTTCCTTGAGGATCCACTGCTGCAGTAACAAAGCGGCACAGGAAAACAGTGGGCAATCCAGGCAAACAACCAAATACACAGACAAAAAATATATACAGAACAAGGCTACCTTTCAACAAGGTGACATGGAAGAGTCAGCAGGTCCATGCCTTCCTGTCGAAAAGGACTTATTCTCTATGTATTTTATCTGTGTATTTTGCCAATGGGAAAAACATAGGATAAATGACCAATAAATACAAGTTTCTTAAACAGAAAAACTTAAAACACATTGTGTATGATAAGAGATCCTATTTAAATCAGGTGAAATATAATATGGAATGCAAATTTTGTAACAATCCTGTAGACACCTGAAAATGAAATCTAGCATTCTCAATATTTTTAGTAGTAGCCTATCATACAATAAAAAGCCTTTTTGAAATATGAAATACATCTGTAAAAGATAAAAACTTGCAGTGACTTGGTCACACAAGCAATGGCTGGCTACAAATTATTCATTACCAAAGAGGATGAAAAACATGGCAGATTCCACATGGGCGGCCTGGTCTTTGATCACTTTTGTCCTGGCATATTTGGTGCATAAAAAGCTCTGATTTGTTTTTCATTCTAACCTGAGTAATTTGAAGTGAGAACGAGCACATTCTTGGCGTAGAAAAGTTCTGTTCTGCCCTCCTGGATAGGTGAATGATTTTGAAAAGTTCCTTCTCCTGCCAAGAAAAATACTATTATAATTTTGGATCTGACTGTGTAAATTTATATCCAGAATTTAGAAAGATTATTTTCAGAAAATGGTACGTCAAATGCCTTACTTGTTTTTACAGAACTTATAAGATGTTTTTTAAAAGTATAATTTTTTTTTATGCAGAAAAAAACTCAGTTTGTTAAATAAGCCAATGTTTCTACTTTATTTGTAATATATAAATGTTGAATGAATTAGAGCGTTCTATGGGCTTCGCTTTTTCTGCTCAGCAATTCTATAAACAATGAAGTAATATTTCTCCATCAATCTAATAATAGATTAATATTTATTTTAACATTGCATTTTTTATTTTGTGATAACAATGCTAATATAGCATGAACAGGTTTTAAAAATGTATAAAGCATATGTTAGTCCCAAACACATTTTTTTTTCAGTTTTCAATAGAATAGTTAAGATTTCTGGCCATTTTTTTTCGAATTGGGGAGATGTTTCTTTACTTCCCATACTAGAGGGACTATACAAGGGAAAAGATCTCTCCAAAGCAATGGAAAATGCCCAAAGACAGCTGACAGTTTGCCTGTTTTAAGAGTTCCGCTAATTATCTGTGATATTACTTAATTATTACCTAGATACAATGGTCAACAGGACCAAAAAATAAAATTGGGTTATGTCCTTTCTAATCCTTAAGCCTCCAAGCACTTGGCTTTAAATGTAGACAGGACATACAGTATTTTACTTTCTAAGACCCCCCCCCCCCAACACCCTGGGGGAAAACCTCTTTGCTCTACTGGCTGAAAAAAACTGTCCACAAAACTGTTTATCGCTCTTATCACTCCTCCTAGGTACTGTCTATTGACAGGAGGGAGGGTGATCAGAGCTGGACAAAGAGAAACACTGGTGGCAGCTGTCAGCAGGGCCTGTGTGTCTCTCTGCTGCTCTAATCATTCCCTGTTTTCCCCCTGCCTTAAGGTAGGAATACACTGGTCGATTTTGAGCTGTGCAAAAATCTAACCATGTATGCAGTTTTTCTAGTGAGATCGAATGATCTCGCTCGGCGGAACAGGTTACCAACATGTTGGTAAACCTTTTTCGATATCCTATCCTTTGAATAGGGACCCGCGGTTCCATATTCAAAGTATAGGACAGGCTGCCAGCTGGCTCCCGATATACTGCTGAGATCTCTCTATCGGCTGAAATTAGAGCCCTGTATTCCAACCTTTACTCTAAGTGCCATCTATCCACACTTATATGGAGGGAGAGCAGGGAGTGATTACAGCAGAGAGGAGGAAAGGCGTACCCCTGTATACAGTGCGTCTTTTCTTCTCCTGCTTCTACTCCATACCCAAAAATCCCTCTACTGAGTTTTAAAAAGAAACCAGTACTTTCATGAGTGATATTCAACTTGGTACCCCACTGCTCTCACTGGTAAGCTTAAAAGTTTCCTTTGAAATAGCAACAATAGGTATAAATTTAAAATTACACTCATTGTTTTTTAATGACCATAGCTTTGTACCCTCGTTTTACAAAGTGTCCTGTCTAACATTAGACATATAAATACAGAAAACTATATGTTACTACTGTTGGTCATGCTAGTTACTTAGCGGATCTCTATATTAAGCAAAAATGTTGCTTCAATAAGGAGTGCCTATATAAATACATATTAGGAGATACAATCTCACTGTGTTCAGTATAAGGTGGGCATACACGGGTCGATTTTCCTTCAATCTTTCACCACAATGCTCTCAAGCTTCGCCAATTGAAAAGAGAATTGTTGTGCACCACTTTGCTGAAACGATCCCGTTCGATTCTTTGCATGGTGACCATTGATAATGGAAATCCAACAGGGTTTATCAACAATTTGGTCCCCTGTTCGATTGAGCCCACTTGAAGAAAGGGTGGATGCAATTGATACGAGAACAATCGATCACTGCGAACAAGCACGGTAATCACTTCTACAGAAATCAATAAAAAAATTTAACCATGTATGCTACCTTTAGTTACTTGAATTATATAATTAAATTCAAGTGTATAAAGATGTTGGCTTAACATGTTAGCAACTGTTATTTTTAGAGAAGTAGCTATCGGCTAACCGGCTCTGGAATTTCTTTACTTTTCCATTAAAAATGCAGATTTTGTAATAATGAAATGTACCTCTTAAAAGGATTGACAACACAGTTTCATAAATTGGTAAATTGAAAAGGGAATGATAAACAGTAAAAAAAAGGAAATTAACAACGTGTAACGTTGGTCAGTTGTGCACCGAGAATTTATGATGTAGATCCTTTTTTTTTTTTTTACTGACTGTGTATGATTTTTCTGACACTTGTGCCCAATATTTAGATGAATTTATTCTCCCACAGAACGGACATGCAATTTCAGGTCATTATTTCTGAGCAAGGTTTCATTAGTTATAGCCCTGTCAGAGTTGTAACTAGTGTCAAATGTGTTTGGAAAGCACACTAATACAGGTATGGAACTCATCAAGGCAGGTCAGAGGTCGGCCTCATTAAGAAGTTAAAATGAAAACTTTCAGTGTCTCTAACACATCTCAGAGCTGTGGCAGACACCCCTCTGCCCCCCTTCTAAACTCCAAGGCCAACGTTCTTGTCCCAACAGTCAAAAAAGACTAAGATGACAGGTCAGGTAAATTAATCCTCATTCGGTTTTTTGGCTGGACTTTATAACATGGTACTGATTGGAAAGGAAGTTTTCAAACTCTGGAGTGCGTGGCTACTCCTTCCTGGGCTAAACTATAACACTTACTGCAGCAGCAGTCAGTTATAGACATGATGGTGTAGTGCTTTGTTCATCTGGGTGTTTGAAATGATAATTGTAAGCTGGCATGACACAAAAATATATGGGGGTAATGAAACATTTAAATATCACTTAAAACATTATTTAAAACGGAAGAAAGAAAATATTATATTTAGATAACAAGGAAAATAACTTCTAGGTTAATGTACACAGGCAGGAGCCCCACAGTCACTGCTTCCAATCTCCTATAAACCACACTCACATGTTTGTCTATAAGAATTGAAATGGGGCAATTGGGGGAAGTTGATGGCGGCCATCTGCTTGCTCAACTTTGAGTCACTTAAAAAACAAGCGTATGAAGCCAGACTATAAAATTTTAATTCTATATAGTATATTCTATACTAAAAATGTGTGAAACTCACAGTGAGAAACTCTTCTGTAGTTACATTACTTAGGCCTAATTGGGCAGGGCCCACTTCTTCTAGTACCTGTATCTTTGCTTGTGTTGCCTTTCAACCCTTATTTAATGTACAGCACTGCATTATATGTTGGCACTCTTTAAATAATTATAAATAATAAGTAAATAATAATAATAATGTAACTCTGATTTTACAAGACTTGCAATCTCAAAATAATTTTTCTGTTTACTGGGCTGAATAAAGTCCAATATCCCAGATCTTTATACTTTCTAGCAACTTTTTTCAAGTAGGGGTTTAAGGAAACCTAAATGTTCCTCCAACAGCGGCAGTAGCATGCCTACCCCTTAACTAGTTGGGTTATTCTGGCTGATACTGACAGTGGCAGTTTCCATTGTTAGGTGTAGTGTTTACCTTTTTGGATTTTAGATTATTACCCAAAGTATACTTTCTTTTTCTAATACAATTGGAGATATTTCCCTTCATCTTGGCTACAACACAAAGTGCTGCATTCAATTTTTTTATCTCAATGACACAAAAAAGGAGAAATGTCCCCAAGCTGAGACACAGACTGCAGTAAAAACATAATAAGCAATACACCCAAGTAGGGTTTGGATCACAAACTGCAGTAAAGCTGGGAATACAGGTGCAGATATTTTTATAAGATTGACTAAAAAGATAGATTTTTTTGCTTGATTGGACCTATCGTATGTATGTATCGAACATGTCTGTAAATTTTTATCAATTGCAGTGCAACAGAGACATGAATGTTAACAACTGATTGGGGAAGTATTCAAGGCATGCCTACCACTACAGCAATTCCACTTGAATTCGATGATTAACAGAGATCGATTGTTTACTTGTTGTGTTGTACATTTACAAAGGGATCGAGGTTTAACAAATCGATTTTCAATATAAAAATCTAACTATTCAATCTAATCGAATATTGAGTCTCTGAAATCTTTACGTGTATTCCCACCTTTAATCTGAGTTAAAACCTTTAAATCTGCACTTTATACTGCTTTACTTTGTAGGGGTTTCCTTATGATCTAATATTTTCATGTCATTAAGGAATAATTTTTATTACAGCAAAATCAGATGCCTGAGCTCAACAATTGTGTGAAACACATTAGAGAAGTGAAGAAGTCTCAGGAGAGTCAGTTCGATATGTCCTGTATGGATAAATAAAGTTGGTTAGACTTTTAACTCTGTGTACAGAACTTCTGTGCGCTACTGATGATATATTAGTAGACAAAAGTTGATTTAAATTAAAACAATCCTGTTCTTTTATACATAGTAAAAATCTTATTAAAGTTTATACTGCTGCTTAAGCATGGAACACACGGCTTGATATAGGAGTCGTTCGAGGTTCCCTGCAGCAACATGATGATGTCAATATCGGAGAAGCTGGAGACACATCACTGCCGTCTCCAGCTCTGACGATGCTTTGCATGGAGACCCGCAGTCCCCATGCAAAGCAATGGACAATGACCATGATTTACAGTCATGTCCAATATCCCTGTTTTCGAGCAGGAATGATTGGTCCCGCTGGAATAACAGGGATAGCTGCATTAGCTATGGGCCAGATAGATGGCTGTGAGCGTGCACAGCGCTCAAATCTGCCATCGATCTGGCCCATACGTGTGTTCCCAGCCTTACTCTTTCAAAAATAAATAAACAAAGAAATAAATAATGGTTAGAGTTCCTTTGTAAAGAAAACGTATTGAACATTCAAAATAAAATTCATATTTAATTTGGTAAATGATAAATACAGTATTTTTTTATACAAAATAAATGCCCTATTGTGTACATATGTACACGTGAAATCACATAATCCTGTATACGAATTTAGCATATTTCTTGGGACAATAAAAACCTTTTATTTGAAAGCATTTGTTCCCATGGACATGTTATACTACACAATTAACCAGATAAAGAGATTGTATTACCTGTAATGCTTTGTATAATACAGAGGTAATGATAATATGATGCAATGCTTGGATATCTCTGCACAAACACACACAAGTATAATATATCTGCTATTATTGTCTACTTGTTTTTGTTCTGCTTGTTTATTAACACCTACAGGCCTTGCAGTGTCTCTGGCTCATAGAAGAGGCAAGATTCTCACACAATGAGATTACAAGCACAAAATGAGTTTTCTGCTTAGAACCTTCAATTTACATGTTAGAAGGCTTTACAAATAATTATGCTATCAAATGTTGATATAAATTCTGTCTGCTTTGTTGAACAAGACAGGGGATTGAAATAGGAAATAGTGTGTTTTGTAGTGTTGACAAATGAATGTATTAAGTGTTTTTCCACTTTAAATGTATTATGAATCTCTGTAAGTATGCACAGGATGGCCCTCAAAGGGGATGGGATCCAGGCATGGGTCCTCGTTCTTAGTCAGCTTTATAACACCTGCAGAACAAAAGCCCAAGCACATACTCTTAAGGTCCACGTTATTTCCAAAGGTTATTGTTCATTAAAGAAATTCCACAATAGAGCAACTTGGATGTTTCCTTCCCCTAGTGGGACTAGAGTAATAACCAAGGTGTCTTCCAGTGGCATTGCAGTGTAGATTGGTTCACTAGTATTTGTGGTGTGTTGTGTAGGGAAAAAGGATTCCCTTCAATTTTATAGTGCAATGGCAGCCCCTTGAAATAGGCTGCCTAATAGCCAGGGCAGTTTAGACTAGCTCTGCTGGATATAAACATGATATGTAGTCTGCCCCCATTGAATATTGGTAAGTATGTATCTGTGGAAGGATGAGGTTTTTATCAGGGGGAAGGGGAAAAATACAGTTTTCCTATTATTCAAGGTTTCACTTTCTGCTCTGTGCTCATCATGTAGACTCTTTGTAGGAAGATCTTGCAGATCTGTAGGATCTTCAGCAGCAACTAAACATGGTACTATTAAGCTGGCCATACACTTTTAGATTTCTCTGTCAGATATCCTTTAGATCTAACAACAACTATGTAGTATAGGGTCCTCTATGATTGAACACAAGTAGACTTGATGGTTTTTCGAATATTTAGCTCGAATATCGCCATTTTGCGAATATTCGTGAATATATCATCGGATATCCGCCACGATCGCAATTTTTCGCGATGTATTGCGAGTTTTTGCGATCCCATTCATTGCAATGGATCGCGATTATAGAAACGCGATGCGATTTTTTGAAACGGAAATAACGGATATCGAATATCTTAGCTCCATTGACTTGCATGCATTGCGCATATTTGATCGCATTGCGATTTTTTGATTGCAATCCATGTCCACAAGTGCGGATATTCAAGGTTACGAATATGGAATAGAATATTATGGCTGGTATTCGCAAAATTACGCAAATTTTAATATTGCCTAGTCGCTCATCTCTACATATTACATGGTTTTGGAAACAAAAGGAGAGTTAAAGAAATCTGACAGAGACATCTCAAGGTGAATGGGGGCCCTTACCGTAGTCTTTACATCTTGCTCTATATTGTGTAATGGCTTTGCTGCTTGTATGCCAACTTAGGAGGGGTTGTTTAGGAAATGTGGACACTGGTGCATACTTGGAAAGAAGGTTCATGTAAATACATCTTACTAGTATCAGTTCATTGAAAGCAAGTCAAAGAAAAATGATAAATGCTGAACTCAATTTAATCAACTAAACACATATGAATTTCTGCACATAACACAGCCCAGAGACCTGATTTTGTTCTGTATATTTATTTTTCTGTAGGTGTTGTCCATCCCCCAGTCAATGAGTTCTGGATTAGGTGCTGATATACCAAAAATAATAATAAAAGAGGTTAACTTGATACTTGACATGATTAATGAAGGAGCTTCATTGATTTCTTGTTGAAAAAGAATTTAATAATTTATGAATTAATACAGATTTGCATTTATTCGTGTCCTTTATAGCTACTCCAAGTTCCGGTAATAATGTTTTTGTCATTAAATGAACATATTGTATGACATATTTAGTCAATGTGTTTGCTTTAAGTTGAGTTTACCTTGCCAAAGGAGTATTGGTTTTAACACACAAATTTAAATACCTGCTATGTACTGGAGGACCTAACAACAGCTGGAATGTGATCCATTTTCTAATCTTAGACTATGGGAATTTCTTTAATTCAGAGATCAGTGAAACATACCCAGTTTGGTATTACCAGTTTGTCTAGTGGCCCATATGCTGGTCCCCAGCATCTGGTAACCCATCTCATAGTCATAGCTAATCTGTGATTGATGCACTTGGCCTAGAACTTCCACCCAGTTCTATTCAGGAAACAGGAGGGCTGGAGAGATACTACTTAGCTTTCTTTTTGAGTCCCTGTTTCCTCACTCTAATCACCTTCTGCTGTGGGAAAGAGATGAGATGCGGCCTAAAAAACAGATCATTGTCCGCCTCCTAGCTTAATGCAGAGAAAGCAGTATTGTCTGTTCAATGGATAAACCTTCCTGCTGTCACTCAAAACCTAAATTCAACGCTACTTCATTTCTAAGAGGCTTATCTTCCTTGAATAGACCCTTGCAGCTCAAGTAAGAGGCGATGTAATGAAGCGTGTTTTTTTCTTAAGTGAGAAACCTGCTGGAAAGAAGTGGAGAAGGCTGTGCAGCTGTTCTAAAGGACTTCTGCAGCCTCTCGAAAGACTTGTCATTTATCTGGTCTTGCATGACATCAAATGATAGAAGATCAAGTTTAGTCTCTGGGAGAGGGACTAAGAGAAAAAGGGGTTCATCTGTCCATTTTAACCCCTATTCTATCACAGGTCCATTCCCAGTGATTTGGTTAAAATATACAGCAATGATTCATACTGCATGATCCTAATATACCTTATTGTATTGATAAACAATAGTCACATTTTCCAGCCAACTTGGAATGAAACATAATCAGTTCATTAAGTGATTAGTAATTAGAAATCATCAGTTCCTGCTGGGTAATCAGTATTTTGGGATGTTAAATGCATGACCTGCTTGTATAGTCATCTCATTAGTAGGTATTTCAGGACTATATCATATTAACTGTAAAGTAAAATATCGACCATTAACCCAAAGGGCTGCAAAGTTTTTTTTTGCTTTGTAGCTTTTTCTAGTGTTTAAAATTAGTGTGATATTTAATAACAATTTTCCAAAAACTTCCAAAGGTAGACTACGGGTCTTTGCCCTAAAACAAACATTGCAGTCATTGCCTTCAAAGGCTTGGTGCGTACAATAATGACTGCTTCTTCCACACATGATACGGACTGGCATTTGAATACTGGTAATTCCATGATATACACATGTATATTGTTGGTAATGGACAGCTTTAGGTAAATGCAATAATATATTTTTTTCCCCAGCAATTTCCTAATGGCCAGTTGGAGGGTAGGTAGAGATGCATGATAAAGTAAACTAGCAGTAGAGTGGAAAAGTTAAGACTCTTTCAAACTACTTGTCCTGCATTATTGTTAGCGCAACATGTATGTGTTCCTGATAGAACATTTGCTTCCATTCACACAATAGAAACCTTTGCTATCATGCATACTTGCATATACTGCATTCACATGAAATGCCTTGCAGCACACATGGTTTTACCACAGTGCTAGCATTACCCATACACTAGTATGGTCAGAAATATTGCAGCACATGCAGTTATATGATACATGTGCACTGTACAACATGCAGATTAGCATTAATGCTAATGTGCATACTGTCGTTGTGTAACCTATTGCATATAGTGGTAAGGAGTCCTTATACCGCCAGCCTGTTGCTTTGGTCTAATTATAGGTTTGCCTACATATTACATTAATACTAAATGACCCTTAAGCTGGTCATACACGGGTAGATTGCCTTGCAATCAACCCTCGATCAATCACACTATGGTGATGTCACCACGCTGTGGTTGATCGCGGGTCAGTCAAACGGGAATCAATGTCCACCACTTTGCACATCAATTGCTGTTAGATGCTGTTAGATGGCTGCTGCCGGTGTCGCGGGGCAGCTGTGTCTCTGTCGGCTCTCACTGACTGTCTGCAGCTTCCAGCCAGTAAGAGTCGACAGAGACACACCTCCCCTGCGCTCCTCCCCTCTCACAGCACACAGAGCGGGAGCTGTGTCCTGTGAGAAGAGAAGCCAGATGCAGAACTTCTGCTTGGCAATGGCAACGGACATTGACTGTGGTTTACAGTCATGTCCAATATCCCTGTTTTCGAACGGGATTGATTGATCACGCTCGGAAACAGGGATGGCAACATTAGATATGGGCCAGATAGATGGCCGTGAGAGCACACGGCACTCAAAGCGGCCATCAATCTGGCCCATATCTATGCTTGTATGGGCATCTTTAGTTTCTGGACATCTTTGGACTTCTAAAATCTGACCAAATCATTGATCTGATATACATATATATATATATATATATATATATATATATATATATATTATATATCTGTTTCACTCTTCTGCTTGGACCTATATACAGTCAAACTTTTTGTTATTTTTGTACTCCATAGTCATCATAATCACTAGCTGTCCCTTAAAGGAGTTCACAATGTCTCTGGCATAGTCTTCTAACCAGAAATATTATATTGTTTATCACAGGAAAATGAAAAGTTATAGTTCTTGGGGAAGTGGACATCTTACAGACATTCCTTCTCGGGTTTAGCATCTTTGTGAGGTGACACCTGCATCCGAGCATTTTTTTCCTATGCATTACAGAAGAAACTATTTCCTTTTTCTACAATACATCTGTCATACAAAAATAGAATTACAGTGGCAGCTGCATATACACGGCTTCTACACATTTATATGACTAAACATGCTTATGACATGATGTAGCAAAGCACATGAATTAGCGTCAGGCTGGCTCAGTGTCCACACACCAACTATGGCCTGTTACTGGAATGATACTGAACTTTCAAACAGCGTCTTGAACTCTCTTTACTCTTTAGCATTTGTTATTATTACCGTTTGACAGACCAGACACAATTGAATTGAACTAAAATTCAGCTTCTTATTATCTTGAATTTGTTGAGCCAACACATCCTGTAGCACTTTCCAATAAAGGAGTATAGTAGATAAACATTGTTAATAATACAGCCCATATCTGGAGACAAAAGGTTAAGAGGCCTCACTTATCAGAGTTGAGTCTAATAGGAAATGTCAAACTACATATGGAATCTTGAACATTTCGGGTGATTAATAATCTGCACCCAGTGTACAGTGTCTACCTCGACTAAAACAACCAATCAGATTGCTGTTATCATTTTAAGAGACGGAAACAAGGTATTTGGCTGTTACATTTGGCTAAGATGAGTTTGTCCACAAATAATTAAAGTAACCCTATTAGAAGATTTTATTTTTAATTCCATGTACAACAGATAAAGCTATGATATGGATATAATAAGATATCCTATTTCTCTGCTAGCACAATAGTAACATCTTTTGTTAATTTCAAATGGTTCTTATGCAATCTGTGTAATTTCCATTTCTGCTGGTTCTTCGAACAGATTATGCTTTTTGGGTGTTCCTCTGTAGATGTCTTTCCAGTGACTTCACTTGATGAATGTGACAAGTTTTGTGTGTGTTTTTTTTATCCCACCCCTCATTGAATTTTAAAGATTTTTTTTTATAAATACAGACCAATAAGGGCCCAAAGGCAGTATTTCAATGGCTGCTAAATCTTTCAAGGTTAGGACTTAACCTCCCTAATTCAGCTTCAACCTTCAGTCTGAAGCCAATCAAGAATATCAGATGATACTTAAACAATGAGGGATTTCTGATATTCAGGTACAGCCTCTCTTCAATAGGATTGCAAATGCTTTGTGTGGAGAAAGTCGGTTTTGCTCTAAAGTAGTGTCACAAAAAGTGAAATTACCATTTGCTTGGAATGATGCCATTCATCATTGTCAGGGTACTAAGCGTTGTAAAGAGTTAGGGCTCACCAAATTAATGCCTTGTTTTGCATCAGCTAAATTTCCCAAATCCTCAAGGATGGATCATAGAAAACTCATCTCTCCGTTTTAATTTATCAAGCCAATATGAATTCAAAAGCAGAAAAGAAAAAGGGGTCCCTGCTTCTTTTATTTACAGTCTAATTCAAAAAGAAAGGAATGTAAGATATGAAAATAAGTTGGGAAATAAGATAAATCTCTGGGTGAAATCACCAGATCTACCCAGCCCTATAGCACAGCCTCCATAATTCATTTGTAGGTCAGCTCCAGGGATTAGCCATGACGTATCAGAAAATTCATTTATTTTTATTTTATTTTGCTGTTTCTTATGCATAAGGGTAATGCTGTCCCCAAGGCTTTCCAGGTAGCCCTCAAAATTTGACAACATTTGCTGTCTCTGAGGCCTGAGAAAAGATTAATTTTCAAATAAACAGCATAAAAATGTATGGAGTTGTATAAATTTGAATACAAAATGCATTTGTTTTGCTTGCCTACATGCAGACATGCACACTGTCTGTTCAGCCAAAAATCATAAAATGACATTGAAATTAATTATTTTATTCACGTTGTGCAAGTCAGTAAAGTTTTAGTTGTTGTTTAAAAGCAAAACATGTAAAGGAGATAAATATGTTGTAGAATGATTAGCATATAATAAGTTATACATTACAGTTTCCACTCAGTGCGTTGCCGTACAATTACTAAATAGTCCATAATAGATTTCAGACCAATTATGAAAAAAATATTTCTATATTTTCTGCTTTCATCAACTTCTTAGGTCTCGTGTAATGTGTTTCCCTTCTAATAGTACAATCAGCCTCTTGTGTTCAATTGGAGGAAAAGAGATTGTCTACTCTCCAATAACAGTCCAGTAACTGTTTTACAATATAAATTTCAAAATGTAAACAAGTACCTGCCTGCTGTGGAAAACACTACAATTTTCCTTACTGTCTTGTTTTCATTTAAAATATACTATATATTATTAAATATATTTTTGGAAAATGTTTTTAAAAATATATTCTAAGCCTATAGTAGGAGATATTGATCAATGCTCTCATCATTCCCTTTAATCTGAATATGTGAATAAATGTGCTGGTGTAAGTAGCTGGTTGGTAGTTGGAGTTTTTGTTGAGGGGTGGGCAAGACTAGTGGGTCACAATAGGTCCTTAAATTTGACAACAGGTAAGATTCATCAGGGAAGAACCAAGAGCAGACATCACAAACCTACATCCACTGCGTGAAGTATGCATTAATGCATTTTCAATGGACCCACTAGGACGCACTAATAACAGGCAATGCAGCAAGCCACGTTGACAATAAAACAATGCAATGCAAAATAATGCGTAATCTTTATGTTATGTGTTCTGTTTTTTTAATATCCATGAAAACACCTACAATTGCTACTCATCAAAAGCATGATGTATTTGTGCTAATTGAGGTGCTTTGTATAACTAGGGAAGGGGAGCACAGTGTCATTCTATACCTGTGACCTCCCCTTATGTGCAGACTCCTATGGCCATCATATCTGCCCATGTGAATCAGCAGAGGGGAGTCCATTGTTAAGGTGCCTAAACAGGCAGCATTAAAACACGGAATCATCCAGGTCCTCTCATATAGGCTGTGAGTTGGTTTTAAATGTAAAGGCCCCCATACACGGGTCAGTTTCCCACTGGATTCCGGCCCGATCGATTCCGGGCGCGTGCACGCCAAACGATCGTGCCGGAATCGCGTGCAGCCCACCTTGTCCGATCGATCAGGTCCGATTGATCAGGGGCCCAGAATCCGATCGTACAGAGAACCAACATGTTGGTTCCATCAGATTGATTCAGGGCCGAATCAGGGCCAATCGGGCACGTTGGTGGTGGACATCAGATGGATCACCAGCAGATCTGCACAGAGGAGTGTGATCAATAGGACACGGAATCGTGCCGTAATCCGTGGGACAAGGTGGTATGCAGCGATGGATACTCTTAATTGGCCGATTGATCACACCTGCGATTCCCGGCAGAATCGCCGGAATCGATCGGGGGAGTGATCAATTGGCCATGGAATCCTACACGTGTATGGCTAGCTTAAGTCATTTAATGTAACTGGGAGTATCAGGGATATTTTGTTATTGCCCCATCTATATCTATGGTGGTTTTCAAACTTTTTTATGATTTCTTGTGTGGTGGTCTCTTTTTTTCAGATGGCTTGGCAGCCCTTTTAAATTAAGGCCAAGGCTACACTGTGGCATTTCATGAACGCTCTGGGCGCTAAGACATTTTTTTGACAAACAGTTATTCAGAAAATGGCAAAAATCTTACTCATCAAATATACATTCAATAGGATGGGTGCATTTCAAAGAAACTATATTGGATTCATCAATAGGATGTGGCAATGATCACAAATAGCCCAAAATGTTAACAAAGTGATCCTTTCATGATCCCTTCCAAACTGCTTTGCAGTCCCCTAGGCGACTATAGACCCCAGTTTGAGAAGTACTGGTCTAAAAGATAAAACCTTTACTGTTTATAGAAATATATTCAATAAATAGACAAAGTATTGTTGTTTGAACTACTAAATAAAATGTAATTTTAAGAGAAAAAGTAAGTAAAAGTAAGAGACTCAGCATTTTATTGCAATCTACGTCTTATTGGTTTGAGCCATGCTTGTTAAGGTACCATTGCATAGTAGACATACAAACTCCCAGGGTGTGAATAACCTTGTGCCCCTTGTAGGCTGACATACCATTACAAAGTGGTATCTCTGAAAGCTGTCTTCCAAGTCGGTAAAGCTTGGAAACTGTAAAACATCAACCTTTTATAGAATTTGTTAAGAGGGTTAGATGTCCATGCATGCCAAATATGAAAGGCCTTAAAGTCGAAAAGAAGTTTCTTAGCTGAAAGAGACATAGCATATTAGGTGTTTGTGGTGCAAAGAAATGTAATTTACCCTGACGTGACTCTCATGTCACAGTAAAGTTAAGACCTGATCAGAAACCTGAAGCTGAGAGAAAAGATATTTTAGAAGAGGTACAGAAATTTGTAGCCTTTATGGAGTAACCAGCCTAGAATCTAGCCTGGGCAGAGGGTCATAAAGCCTCTAATAGAAAAGACTAAAGCAATTACACTGTAAAAAACATGTTAGAGCCGTTCTTGTAATTGTAAGATACTACAGTAGGTTTGTGCCTATTTTTGCTGCTACAGTAGTTTCATTTACCAATTTTACGGAAGTGGCCAAGTCTACTGTCAAATCAAATGAAAGAGGCAGAGAGGGCTGTTGGTAGCCCTCTGTAAGAGCAAAAGGTTAGGAAACTACAATTTCAGTCATGACTTTAAATTGTATGTAGAACATGGTCCATACTCATAGTGTGGAGACTAAAAAAAACTTGTTTCTTTTTTGTTGAATATTAAAATTGATTCTGGGTTCTCAAGCCCATGAACTGTAAAAGGCTTTAGATGGGATAAAGCCTTAATTTCTGGTTCCACATCTGTACTACCGGCACCACCCCTTTGGTGGAATGAGTGCAGGGTCACTGTCAGGCATCTTCCAGCACCTTCTGTAGGCCCCCCTGCAGACTGTTGCACCCACGGCAGAGCATTCTGTTACCTGCAAAATGCAGTGTCCCAATGCAGGGACTTGCACACGTCCCAATAAAGTCTTTGCTCACTGCCAGATGGTGCAAGAACTGGTACTTTATTGATGCCATCACATGTACAGCATGCAGCTCTGTGCCAGCCATGTGCAAGGAGCCGTTGCCTCTTAACAGTCTCTGACCTAGCCCCTCTCTCCTCCAGATGTCATCTCCTTCAGGGGCCAAGGGAACCTTAGCTACATCTTGACTGATTAGGGGTCTCTGGCCCTACAGGCAGGCAGTGCCTCCCACCCAACTTGTATTCAACATGTCTAGCAGAAGACCACTCCCACATTAATACAAGGCCTTATATCACCTATTACCAGGCGAGGCACTCCCACAAAGCATGGTCACAGTCACATCATCACTTTATTAAAGATATATTGAATAATCTTCACATTTACCCTTCAGGCACAGGTTACTCCGATACATAACAGAGGCCACCATCCTGCACATCCTGAATGCATCAGTATCATCAGCATCAGCTGTCCACTTACGAATGTCTAGAGCTCTGTCTTTCTTGTTTGAGATCCTATTCCTGGGTAAAAAGGTAAACAATGGAAAGTGCTATCTCTTTGTTGGAACCTATTAGGGGACACCTGGTTAGTCAGAAACTGAGATTAGTTCAGGTAAAAGTGCAGGATAAACTGTTTATGGGTGTCTCTGTTTAT
>CM070035.1:53565626-53581827 GCA_036250615.1 Ptychadena robeensis | reverse complement strand
GTAATTTAAAGCCCATTAGAACATTGTTGAAATAAGGTTGACAGATCGATTATTTTGTGTTTTGATCATCAATTAGATTTTCTTCGTTAAAAACGTTTTCTGCGTTATTTAAAATGAATGGGCAATCAAACATCAATTTCAATTGTAACACCACACAGTATGATTGAACAGTTCGATTCTTTTCCTGAATTTGATGCACGTGCACTTGAATACAAGATGATCAAAATACCTAGAAAATCCACCAGATACTTGTACGATTGAAAATGTACCAACATATCTGATTACTTTTTGATTGATTTTCTGTTCGATAGCAATCGATTTTGGTCAATGGTACCACGTGGGAAAAAATCAATTCCAATACAGTTAACTTAATAGTTTTCAGTCAATCGAATGGAAATGTCAAACCAGATATGTTCAGCTCTACTGTAATAGAGGAAATATCTGTATACAACAGTAAATATGCAGTTTTATGGGTGAATATACACTGGTGGAATGAGTGGTGAACTCCTGCTGTCTCTCATAAGTCAGTGATCTGTCTCTTCAGCAGTCTGTCTAGGACCCTAAAACTTAACTCTAATTAGCAATATTCAAGGAGGCCCTTGCATAACTGCTCATGGACCAATTACAGTCCGTTTAAAAAAATCCTTCATTTAAAAGTTGTTTGTAAATTTACTTGTATCTCTTGCCCATTTAAAAACCCCAATAACTTTTAATGATGTTCAAATCAAAAACTATTTCAGCTAAACCCTTTTATTGTGTTTCTATGTGTTTTGGTGCCTTATTCTATGGAGACTGCTCAAATCTTAGAATTCCCACCACCATTCATCACAGTTAGCTTGAGGTCTTTGGTCGGGAGCAAACATGTCTACTGTTAATGTGATCCTAGAACTATATCTTGATTCCCCAATTCATATGTCATAGTTTCAGAAGGCCTGTCATTTGTATATATTTTGAATGACAAAAGTTTGGCACTAATGCTCTTTGTTGACACCAAAGACATTTCTCTGGCAAACCTGTCATACGGTTTAACTATGACAAAGCCAGATGAATTCACTTTAATGTGAATGCATCAGAAAATTACAGATTGGTTTACTTTTACTAACTGATGCAAAAATTACCTAGAAATTCTGCAATAAATATTGCGGTCATCCAGTTCAGTCATAGGCAAGGTGTAGGCAATTTAGTAGTTATTTAAAATCCATGAAAGTATCTTCCGATAGAAGAATTATTAAAGTTAAAATTTGCTAAATCCAAGTGCATCTACAACCCTTACAATCCTACAATACATATGTCAATGCATAATGAATTATGCATTTTATGGTGTCAAACAACCATACGGGACTGAGCCAATAAAACTATGTAGGCAAACCAGAATATAATATGGAAAGATTTCCCCCAAATAGCCATTGTTCTTCTTTTTTTTGTAAAGAAATATTTTCTTAAACTGCAAAGTAACAAGCAACTGCAAATTTCTCTTGAACATCAAGTCATAGCTTATTGGAGCAGGGAAATAAGACTTACTGAGCCTCTCACCGCATGGCAAAATCATTCATTGCACTCAATCATAACAGGTAGAACTACTGGAAATGAATATTTTCTGTAATGTTAAATTACTGCTGGCACGTGAAGAAAAAAGAAATGAAATGGAGTTATGCTGCTGGCTTTGAAATGCCACAATTTATATTTTGTCATTGTTCACCATTTTTATGTCTATAGCTAACTTCATTTACACTCATTCTGCAGGTAAAATAATGTTTGATGTTTCATGTTAAATAACTAGATTGTAAATCAAAAACTTGCTCTGGTTCCTCACTTTTTTTATTAAATTGGCCCATAAAATGTTAATGTTTCTTGTATAGTGAAAGAATCTTAATTTAAGCTTTATTTTCAACATTTTGCAAACAGATGTTGCAGAGTAAAACAAGATTTAATAATGATGGCGTGTTGGGGAAAAGCATTCAGCTTTCAGATTTGGTTTAATACTGAAATAAGACTAGTGCTTCAAAGAGACTAGATTATCAGGCTGTATTTAAAGGGAACCTGTTAGGGCAAGCTTTATAAAAAAACTCCCATCCAGTGCAAGAAAATGCCAAGACACCCGTTTAGCGCTGGTAAAAGCAAAGCAAATGCAATGAATATTGCATATTGCTTTGGTAGAAAATGTCTAGAATGCAGTTAAGTGCTAGAGAATGCCAAGAGTTCCATTCAGTGATTGGAGAATGCCAAGATTTCCATCCAGTTCTGGAAAGTACCAAAGGTGTTCCATGCGGTGTTAGAGAATGCCAAGTGTTTCATTCAATGATAAAGAGCGCTAAGAATTATATCCAGACTTGGAGAATGCCAAGAGTTCCATCCAGTGCTGAAGAATGCCAAGAGTTCTATCCAGTGCTGAAGAGTGCTAAGAATTCCATCCAATGTTCAAGAATGGCAAAGGTTCCATGAAGTGCTGGAGAATGCCAAAAGTTCCATCCAGTGCTAGAGAATGCCAAGAGTTTAATTCAATGATAAAGAGTGCTAGAGAATTATATCCAGTGCTGGAGAATGCCAATAGTTCCATGCAATGTTGGAGAATGTCAAAGGTTCCATGCAGTGCTGGAGAATGCCAAGAGTTCCACCCAATGCTGAAGAATGGCAAGAGTATCATCCAGTGTTAGAGAATGACAAGCATTTTATCCAGTGCAAGAGAATGACAAGAGTTTAATCCAATCCTGGATAATGACAAAAGTTCCTTCCAGCGGTGGAGAATGGCAAGAGTTACATACAGTGGATATACAAAGTCTACACACCCCTGGTAAAATGTCAGGTTCCGGTGCTGTCCAAAACTGAGACAAAGATAAATAATTTCAGAACTTTTTCCTTAAATGGGACATATACACTGTACCACTCAAATGAAAAAAAATCTTTTAGGCGTAGGGAAGAAAAATATAAAAATTTAATAATGTGGTTGCATAAGAGTGCACACCCTTAAACTAATACTTTCTTGAAGCACCTTTTGATGTTATTACAGCACTTAGTCTTTTTAGGTATGAGTCTATCACATGGCACATTTTGGGTATGAGTCTATCAGCATGGCACATTTTGGGTATGAGTCTATCAGCATGGCACGTTTTGACTTGGCAAGATTTGCCCATTCTCCTTTGCGGAAACACTCTAAATCTGTCAGATTGTAAGGGCATATCTTGTGCACAGCCCTCTTCAGATCGCCCCACAGATTTTCAATCGGATTCAGGTCTGGGCTCTGGTTTGACCATTCCATAACTTAAACCTTCTTCTGGTGAAGCCATTACTTTGTTGATTTGGATGTATGCTTTGGGTCATTGTAATGCTGAAAGATGAGTTCCTCTTCATGTTCAGCTTTTTAGCAGAAGCCTGGAGGTTTTGTGACAATATTGACTGGTATTTTGAACTGTTCATAATTCCCTCTATCTTAACTAAGGCCACAGTTTCAGCTGAAGAAAAACAGCCCCAAAGCATGATGCTGCCACCACCATGCTTCACTGTGGGTATGGTGTTCTTTTGGTGAGATAAATCAACCACATAATTTTCTTTTTATATGTTTTCTTCCCTCCACCTAAAAGATTTCAACGTGGAAAAAATCTGGAATTAGTTATCTTTGTTTCACTTTTGTACAGCACAGGAACCTGGCATTTTACCATACATTTTATATTCACTGTACATATAATGAAAGGACCCTCTTACTGGAAGATACATAAAATTTTACAGTTGACTAAAGCTTGCCATACACATTGTGAATCCCCCTGTGTGATCGATCGTACAACGATCTCAGTGCAAGTGATGGCCGAACTTCGGCCGTGTCCGTACGCGAACGGGCGGAGCGGACTTTTAAAAAGCCCGTTCGCGGACAGATTCAAATGCCCCGCCTCTAGGCGGGGAATTTGAATCAGAAAACCCGGATGTGACGTCAGTGACTTCACATCCGGCACCTGGAACGCATAGTTCCTGGTTGTGATAACCGAATGTGACGTCACTGACAAGCCGGTTTTTCACTGAAAGACCAGGTTCTCTACCCGGTCTTCAGTGAAATATTCTTCCTGCGGCAGGATCTCACTGCTAATGATCCCACCGGAGGAAGAATAGAGGGCTCCTTCTCGCCGGCGAACAGGACGGGTCGAACACCCGTACTGTCCGCCGGCGAGAAGGAGGGTGAACATGCTTGTTCGCGGCCGAACTGTCCGCCTTGCGGGCAGTTTGGCCATCACTACTCAGTGCACACCACCTTGGGGAATCGATTACTGCTCGATACTTTGATACAATCGTTCGTCACAAATGCACGCTGCTGTCGATTGTTAGGGAGGGAATCGATTGAAAACTCAACCTGTGTATGGCTGGCTTTAATTTATGCAAAAACTCTTTGTGTTAGAGTGATAAGTTTTGTAGTATACCCTCAACCCTTCACTACATCTCCAGCAAGCTTGGTTATGATACTAAACTTAAGGGTTTTGCAATTAACTTACAAATTTGAACTAGTCAAATAAAAAAAAAAAATTACCACCTAGTAAAAAGTCAAAGTGTTTTGTTAGTTTTCCTAGCATACTGATCTTGGTAATGCCTGCCATACACACGCCGATGTGTGTAGGCAGACTAATCCCGATATCTTTCCGGGAGGCTAATGTGATGACGTCATCACGTTAGCCTCCTGTTGCATTATGGGGCCCCTTCAATCGGCTGGGCACCCTTTGTGTGCCGGCCATTAGCTGCAATGAAGACGCCGCTTCATTGCAGCTTATGGCATCGGCTTTCATCGGCTCCCATCGGCCAGAGAAGATCGGACATGTCCGTTCTCTGGCCGGCCGAGAAGTGGGGCGACAGGGATCTGTCGCCCCATGTGGGCACATGCCGATTAGCGGCTGATTTTTAACCTGACCGACGGTGCGAGCGCGCACGCCCATTGGTCAGATTAAAAATCGGCCGCTTATCGGCATGTGTATGGCTAGCATAACAGGAGAACATATCAGATATGATAACACAAGATTTGTTAATTTAACATTGACAGTGCATGTTTTTGTTCGGACAGACAAAGAGCTGCTTTTGTGTCATTTATCTGTTTTTCTTACCAACAGCTATAGTGTGGTTAAAAGGGCCCTCATATTCTGCTGCGTGGTAACCCAATAAAGCAGTTCTGTTATCAATAGTAGGAGGTGTCTCCTGTGTGTATGCGTACACATTAGTACTTGGGTGTTTGTTATGCTTCTTTATTTATTGTCATATCATTATTATATTGTATGTTTATATTGTAGGTATACATATGTAATGAGCAGCAGGACCATTTTAGTAAAGGAGCAAAAGGGCATTTGCCTCAGGCCTAGAAGGAAAGGGGGCTCATATGTCAACTCCCTGAGAGATTCTTTGTGTTAAACAAGACAGTATAGTCTTTTAATTTATAAGATGAATGGGCTCATGCTTCTCTAACAAATGAGAAATACATGCAATCCAATGTTTATCCATAATGTCTCCAGTCTTGGTCATAAAACTAAATTAACACATTTTAAGTATAATTAAATTGAAAAAATAAAATGTTAAATACCTCAAGGGTGTAGTTTGTTGTAGCTTAGTGGAAAAAGGAATGTGTAACAAAAAGATGTCAGGGCTCACTAGAGCACTGTTTGCCTTAGTACAAGGTATATCCTAAAGCAGACTTGGTGCAAGTTCCTTATTAAATGAACTGACAAGAGTGTAAAAGCTTCTTTGGCAGGATATTCACTGATTTACATAGTATAGCCTAAATGGTGTATAGATGAGGAATACAGGAAATACTTACTAAGCCTTTGGGCACGTATACAAAAGTAATGCAATTGGGAGACCCATTTTCCCTATTTTGTTTTTATAGCTACATAGACAGTAAGGTCAGGTTTTACTGGCAAAGTTATATTTCTAAATATGCTCCAGCACCTCAATCACTCAGCCAGCAATGATATTAAGTTAGGAAAGTAACAATTAATGTTGTCAACAGTCCCAGATAATCTGAAATGTTCTGTTTTGTAAATTAAAAAAAAAAAAAGATTATATAATATAATCCCTGACCATTGAATGAGAACACTTGCAGTTACATGGCACAAACTCATACGATATTGGTTGTGAAGTCATTAGTGGGATCACACAAGGGTAGGGTTGTCTATTCTTTTTTTATATAATACAGGGGAGTGTGGTCAAAGTCTAAAGCCCCCCAAACACGCATAGATTCGTGAGTGATTTTGCAGCCGCGGAATACAGCTGGCCACCTGGAGCGACCAATTCATATGGCCCAAATTGCGATTGGCCAGAGTGCAGCCATGTCCGTTTTCTCTTAACAATACAAATGTAGCTTTTATTTGCTGTATTCTCTAACTCCTAAAGATTCCCCTATTGGAAGTCTGATCCTTTGCAGCCTCCTTCAAGGAGCCTCTGACATCATCGCCCACAATCTATAGGCTATATCCCAGCATTGTAAGCAAACCATCTAATAGTTGGCCAATTGAGAATGGAGAACCTTCCTTGGACATAAGACATCAATTTAACTCTTGCACTTTGAAGTTATCTAAGTGTCATTCTACACTTTGCTCAGAGTTTACTTTAAAAGAATAAAAAGTTGTTGTGGCAAACGGCATCCCCTTCTCTGTTGAAGCTGCATAGTATTGGGATCTTCGGAGCAAAGGTTCATCGTTATCTGAAGCTATTTTGATTAATGACACTTGGTTGACAGCTGTTCCTGATTTTCAGGAACATTCCCTGTTTTTAAAGATTTGTTGTTGGTACAAGAGAGCTTGTACCCGTGCCATGCGCTTTATTTCCTGTTTTATGCATATTTTGAGAGTCTCCAAACCTAGACAGGGCATTAGAAATGTCAACACTTAGGTATTTCCTTTGAGTGTCACTGATATGCCGTTATTTGTAGTAAAAATTGGCACGAGCTGTCCCAAAGACATTCCATGTAAGGCCTCCTTTATAGCTGTCAGCTGCACTTTGCATAGCTGGGTTGCTCGGCACAGAAAGAGTTATCAGTGCCTACTCACATTATCTTGGATACCACGCAAAAGCAGATTGTTAGAAGACAATTATGGGTTTTATTTGCTTTATTATGATTGGCTCTGAATCATTTTTCCAAAGAGCACTTTATTTGTAAAAACAGATCATTAATGATAAAAGCAGATGACATGAGGTTGACAGAGAGGGCGGGTGACCGCGGTGGATATTTTCTTGCGAAGAATGTCTATACTACAAGAGCATGTTTTGCAGACAACTTTTAGATGAACAGAGATTAGAAGCACATTGTTCTACTGTTTTCACAGCACTTGTTGCAATAAAGCATCCTTATCCAGAACGGAAGAAATTTGGATTACTAGACACAAACTGTTAAGCATTAATCATAACAATTAGCTAATGTGTTAACAATTAGGACTTTCCATCAACCTGCTTTTGGTTGAACCTCTTCATATCCATATGGAGGCCAAAAACACTATGATGTAGTAAAAGAAAGCACAGAGCTATTTTCACACATCTTTAGCCAGGCCTATCTCCAGGGTATTGTTTACAGTGATTTTTCTTCCATTATGATGTGATTGTATAGACCTGGAGTGGTAGCTAGACTGCAAACAAGCACTTTTTATCCAACTGTATTGTGCAATAAGCAAAATGCAATGAAAAATGAATCTAGCCATGGGATTTCAGACTTATGCTAATCCACTTTCTCAAACAAGTCTTCTTAATGTTTTGTGGTCTATTTTCCATCACTGTTAAAAGTAACACATCTCAGTTACTGGTGTGAATTTCACTTTACATTGTATATGAGTGGAAAGGGCCACATTTCCCACTCAGTAAAATAAAACAAAACAAAGCTATTAAAGTAATACAAATATACATAAAAAGTCACCTAATCTTTAGTATGCTTGTATACAGTATGCAGTTGTGTACCTTAGACAAAAAAAGAACTGTAAGCAAAACAAGGGGGCTTCTACGATGAAGTCACTTCATGTAGTTTTTGTTATGTGACCCTTATAACATAGTTGTATGATCCCGCCAAGGGATCCATTGTTTTTTACTTCCTGAAGTCAGAACCCCTTTAAAGCCATGGCACTTCTAGTGGGTAGCTTGGTCTGATTTAAAAAAAAATCTAAATAATGATATTATGACATAAAAACTGTATTTATAGGTAGAAAACATTTTAATACCCATATACAGTTACTATAATATTTTTGGGGGAAAAGTAAACCTATTATCAAAATTCACACTTAGCATTTCTCTTTTTTTCCAATCTTTTGAGCACCATTACATGAGTTGACAACAAGCAGCATTGTTTTCAGTCTAACGACCACATGTCTTGTAGATCTGCATTGAAAATGGATAATCAGATAGAAGCTGCAGATGAAATAAATAAGTAAATGTACTGAGTGTAATGCTAGGCATACACGGGTAGATTCCTGTGCAACCGATGCTCAGCGCTGCTCTCTAGCCTCATCTATATTGAGGCGTAGCACTGCTGGGTCACCAATATCGACCACTCCTTTGGAAACCTCTTCGGCCAGGCTTTTTCAACCAGTCCTGTTCGAAGGAAGCCTGGACGGCTCAAATTTTGAAATAGATTCAAGAAAAATTGGGCACCGTAACCATGCTTGAATCTATTACAAAATTGAGCCATGCATGCCCAGCTTAAGGTAGGGGTATCAAACACCGCCCGGGGGACTAAACCACACCCATGGTGTATTATAACATTTGGCCTGTGACTTTGTTTTTAAAAATTTATTTAAGAAATTATCTCCAGAAATTTGTCTTATATGTGACATATCTGTGATGGTATTACGCTTTGCTTGCTCCAGATTCAATATTTAATGAAAGGTTGTTCCCATATGAAAATGTTCATTGTTATATCTGATAAAAAGTAGTGATGAGCAGCATAGGCAATATTTGAACTTGCAACATTTCGCGAATTCGTTACGAAAATTTGAGATCTCCTTGCAAAAATGTTCACTTTTACCTGCGAATATTGTGATTGCAATGTCATGGCGACATCGAACTCAATCAAAGACATTTTTTTTAATGTAGGATTCATGAACGATCCATCAGAAAATTTACCCTAATATTCGAGATAACGAAGGTATAGCACTATATTCGAGATCTTTACGAATTCTCAAAGTGGCGATATTCACAATAAAAATTCGCAATTGGAATATGTGTGCTCAACACTAATGAGAAGGAAAACCTTCTACAATTGTAAAAAAAAAATGGTTATTTATATTATGCTGATATAATAGCTTCTGATAAAAACAGGGACTGTTGTAGTTATCGTGGACAGTTTTGGAAAGGACATGAAGGTGTAAGTGATTCAAAACTATCTATGTATTGCTTTGAAATCAAAACAATTGATCCTACTGAAAAATTATTTGTCATTTTCTAATGAATGATAGGTCAGAGGCCTGATAAGTCACTATTTGTGCTGTGTAACTAGTCATTGTAAAAGGTTACATTTTATAACATAGCATTTTCAGCTACCAGGTGCAATTTATAAGCTTCAAAACGTGCTCCAAAATAAGTTGAATATGACCATATTTAATTACTTCCAGGCTAAGATATATTATTGGGAATTTTAACGCTGCTGAGTATATCCCTCTTGTGCCATATACCTTAAATTAGTTGGACAGCCTTGCAGGATGGCTGTACAATAATTTGTAACCTGGCTTCATCCTAGAACCATGGCTCCTGCATGAAGATTTGTCAAACAAAGCGCTCTATAAACAGCTTTGTTTGCACAATGTATTAAAATGGGATGACACTTGTACAGCATGTTTAAAGTGTAATGCTTTTATCCTGAGTGCTGGCGCTAAATTACCCTTATCTCTCAGGACTATTATCTCTGCTGTACAGTCCCTCCTCTGACAGAGAGACACAGTGGGGGATTTGTAACATAATGAGTCATTTAATGATGTTGTTCACTAATCTCTGATGATATCCCGAAGACATTTAACTAGGGAATAAACTGTCTTTTTCTCAGAAAATTGTATAAATATGTTACTAACAGGATGTAATAATAATAGTGACACAATGCCTATTATGCCGAATCCATTTTCTATTTGGCGGGTTCAATGTGTCAAGTACAAATCTGAAAGACAATATTATTCTAAATGAGCACATGTAATATGCCGTACTTATACACATATATTTGTGAAAATCCCCAAAATTTCTGACTGAATTGTTCCGAACATGTGATGTGAGCCCCAATAATAGACAAACCCAATTTTCTTAAAATGTAAAAACTATGTTACATATATTTTAGCATTAAAACCATTGGCATGTTGTTATTGTTGAAATGAAATGGTAGAATTCTTTTGTGAAATTTTACCTAGCTGACTTAGTTAATTGCAATGCCCCTGAAGATGATATCATTGCTAGGCATGTAGAGAACTCAGGGGAAAAAATTATTGCTTTAGCATGTGTAGTTTTTCTGTACTTTAAAGTGAGTTTTATACTCAGTATGTATAAAATACATAAGTAAAATTAAAGTTTGACTGACCTCTGAGCTGGTATGATGGTGGCTTAGGGCTCCAATCCTAAAAAAATATACCTACCTGCCTGTGAAATTGTATGAGAGATTCCATATTTATTCGCCAGGCTGCCAGGTGTTAACACAGGGCGCAATATTGCAAGTGGCCACTGGGGGCGTTTAATGGTTTTCAATGGGAATTTCATCAGTGTACTTTCAATAGAATTACCCAGCAATCACAGCAATGTTATGACATGTTGCCACTGGCCAGAAAGATGGATCTTCTTAAATAACCATGCTTTCCCCCTGTTATTGGCACTTCTAGTGCCATTCATGTTATCATCATTTTCTGGTGGCGCTTTAAGTTCAACTAGTTGAAATTTTGACTTGACTTTGAACTTAACTTTGGTGATGATGCCATGTTCAGGGAATTTGCAATTAAGTCCCCCCAAAAATAGTCAAACTTTTGTGACCATCTCTAAAAGTGAAATAAGACAAATGATTTAAGTCATCAAGAACTGAGTGGAAATCTTCCAATAAGGACACATTCCAGTGACAGCTATTTTAAATGGCATATCTGTTACCCCAAACAGGCATCTTTAGTTCTTGATGAGTCTACAGAACCATAAGCAAGAAGACATTTCACAAATAAAACAAAATAGAAAAAAGCTTAACAATTTAACCATCCTGTACACCAACATTATAACAAAAATATAATAATAAAAAAAATAGGATATACCTTAGCATAGGGCTATGTGTAATAAGTAGGTTCTTTGTCTCTATATCAAAATTAAAAATCAAACTCGCTGTAAGGTTGTGCCTCGGAGCGCAAAATATATATCATCTCAACCTAGAACAACTCTAGCTACACTTTTCTGCAGATGGCAGGCTCCCTAACTCTATGAAATTACAAAATGCTGCTTCATGTAGAACATCCTCCTGGCTCAAGGCAGATCCCACAACTAGAAATGTCCTTATTGTTGGCCAGGATTTCAAGACCACCATTCAGACATCTTTGATGGCGAGATTTGTCATGTGTGATTGATGATGCCAGTAGAGCAGCCTGGCAGTGTTATTTCCAGCAGTCCTTTCATTCACATGCACCATATAATATGTTGGCAAAGCTGCAGTGACTTAATTCTAATCAGTTATAAGTACACTCCAAATCCCCATAAGATGTTCTGGTGACTGCTGGCAAAGCTTCCACAACATTGTGGTTATTTCCTGAACTGCACGCAGTGTGCTTTTTCAGCAACATTTTGCAATATATTACTAGAGAAAACATCAAGCCCTGGAATATCTGACCTAATAATAATAACTGAAAAATAAAAAATAAATACGCCTGTGCCATTCCAAATAGAAGAAGATTTGAGAGCGAATTGCAAGAAAATGCCAACCAAAGAAGGACTTTTCACATGAAGAAAGTTTAATTTATTATAATACTATAAGAGTATAAGTATATGTATTTAAATCCACAAATATATAATTGATGATTCATGTGTGCTTACAAAAATAAATAAGAGAAGGATATTGTCAAATATGTTACAAGCCTAACAAAGTTTGCTGTACACTGTATCTAAAGCACAGCATGAAAAAAGAGTGTAGACATTTTTGAACAAAAATTTTTTATTCATTGGGACATTTAAGCAGAACTATAGTAGTAGTGTTAAAAATGGCATCTTATATTACAAATTGTTTTAAATGCCAAAAAAGCTATGAAATTTGATCACACTGTAAGGTTGTAGGTATCTATTAAAAATCAGACATGTACTTTTATATATTCTTTAACCCAAAATGTGGGCAAATATTGGAAACCAGACTAAACCCTAAAACACAACTGTGTACCAAACTTGTGAGCAATATGGTAAAGTATGAGGCGTCACGAAAATGAAATATGATGCAATATATGGTAGGTAAGTATAGGGGACCCTTAACTTGTGAACTTAATTGGTTCCCAAGGGTTGGTTGTAAGTCAAGTTGGTTGTAAGCTAATACGTTTTTCCTAATAGAAATGATGAAAATGCCCATAACGTGTTCTGAACCTCCCAAATCACTCCTTACCTCACCTTTTCATAATAAAAATGATTGTATAATATGTGTAGTTTACCAGAAACACCAATATTTTTATCAGTGTTCTCACCAAAATGTTAAAATGTGCCTAGCCTACCAGAAAAAAATTGTACCTGCCATTCAAGGTGACATGTTTGGCTTTTAGAAAAAGAGAATGAAATGGAAAGTGGTTGAAAAGGAAAGTCCTCTACTTAAAGAACATCAGGAATATGACCTTGTAGACATTTGTAGATTGTTGAGATGGCCCATTTTCACGTGCTTTACATACTAGTGACATCAGGTCACATGAATGCTACCACGCAAGCAGAAACATGTTTGGGCCTCGCCCCTAATTCTGGTTCTAAATCCAATCTTTGGCCGTGAGTAAAAAACGTGGTCTTAAATCAAACCAGTTGCAACTCAAAGGTCAAGTATGTGGAAATCAAGAATGCCAAGGGAGGCTATAGTTTACTGAATTAGAGGATGGTCAACACTGCAAAATGCAGGTAGTAGTTCACATGTATTTGTTGCTGTAAGAAAGGTGTTCATTATTTTGGTGACACAGTCTATTGTGCAGAGCAAAAATCTTGTCAAGGATTCTAGCTTTTATCCAAATCCATACTCTTCTGTATCCAAAACGGCTTACATAATCCTCTCTGGCTGTATTCTCATTGGAAACAAACCCAGGTGCTGGAAACCTCCATAGCAGGTCAGTCTTATACCTTCAATTGCATCCATGTAGAAAAGGAGAGGTTTAACGTCCAAGAAAATGTGGCCCTTTGTCACCTTGGATTGTTACCTAGAGGCCATAATTTGCCTGCAACAAAATGTTTAAGCTTCTCTATCAAAAGCTTTTATTTATAATTTTTTTTCATATCTTTTTTTTTAAAATATCCTGTCCTAGCTACGAGGATTCAGGACCCATATGCCGATCATCTTTTTTAGGCTCTTGGTCCGGCCCCTATCTGACATTTAAAAACCCATTGTGGGCCACAAGTCAAAAAGTTTGCCCACCCCTGCAACAGAAGGATGCTACAAAACAGCAAAAAAAACACTTACATTTAAATTGAATTCTAAAGGCCCCCATACACCTTACAATCTTACCATACAATTTCTGTACAATCAACTTTTCTTCTACCAAAACCATGTAATATGAGGAGCTTTCTAATCCTTCCAATCACTATGTATTCTACCAGGGAGGTCACTATGCTACATAGTTGTTGGTAGATCTAATGGAAATTGTATGGAATAATCTAAAGGTGTATGGGGGGCTTAAGGTAGACAGAAAAAAGAATAAGAAGAGGCTGCAGTGAGATGCACTAAAGAATAAAATAAAAAGGTTTAAACCAACATTTTATTAAACTGCTGATAGCACAAGGCAATTTAAGTCAAATGCATTGAAATTAGAATAAAAAAAACATTTCCATGGTTTCTGGTTGTAGAACGGGTGCAAGAAGTGTTTAACTTGCTTCCTTGATTTCTTTGCAGCTCTTTGCTGGTATTTGATTTAACGGTGGGAATAAACCAACAGTGATGAAAACTCAAAGGCCAGCTGTGAAGTTCAGAACAACAAAAAAAGACACAGAGGAAAATACTTTGTGACTGTTTCTAGTGCTTGTTATTTTTTAACTGGACAAACATTCTTTTATTATTCTTTCAAGGCAGCAAACTGATTTCCCATTGAGCAAAGTGTTGTTCCTATTAGTTTTGGAATAAGGATGGATCATGAGTGTCAGTCTGGATGTCAGTCTGAAGATGAGACACGTTTTCCTGTTTCCACTATAGGGATGTCCGCAAGAAGAAGAAAAAAAGGAAGCAGATACAAATAGACGTGATTAGTTTCATACATTTCTAGTTGAGTATTAAAATATATACAATATAAAGTATCATATTGCTGTGTTACACAATTTAAAAGGCTTTGGGATTTGTGCTGGATTGGGCCGTGTAA
Organism: Ptychadena robeensis; assembly: GCA_036250615.1. Taxonomy (NCBI): domain Eukaryota; kingdom Metazoa; phylum Chordata; class Amphibia; order Anura; family Ptychadenidae; genus Ptychadena; species Ptychadena robeensis. The sequence goes on along the minus strand of CM070035.1, from coordinate 53,567,359 downwards.
ATACCTTCTGTTTTAAGAAGCTTTGATTGTGCTATGCACTGCTCGAGTTGAGGGCTTTTTGATTCCTTTCATCCCTTCTCACCATAACCTTCACTGGTACTTCTCACAATTTAAAAGTGATATAAAGTAATCAATAATATAAATTTGTTTTTGTGTTAAGTTTTAGATAATATAGGCAGACAAGGGATAGCTATATTTGCCTATTGTACAAGCAGGGTTGATTCCACTCCAAAAAGGTAGGTATTTTTCTTTTCAGAAGCCGAACAAGGATGAAGTGGGAAACAAACCATCATAAAAATGGAGTGTGCCTCATCCCAATTCACAATCAAAACAAACAGACATGTACACATATACACATACACATATATATATACAGGTTATTGATGCGTAACCAAAATCAACCTTATATGTTTCTTGTATTTCTTAATTACAATGTAATTGACATGTCCATTCCTTCTATGCATAGTCTCAACATGTTTCCAGATCTGTGTTGCTTCTTCAGGAGAGCATATTTATAGGTATATTGCAATAATTTACTCAAATATAATTTTAGATTGCTGGAGGTTGTGTTGCCGCTTGGTGGTTGACCCTATGATGCATGGTGGGTGTCCCGAGCATAAGCCAATGTGTGCAGTTTACATGTAGTATGTGGCTCCAACAAGCAGGAGCCTCTAAGGTATATGGCTCAGCCAGGTCAGTCTGGAGCCATTACCAGACAGTTGTAACAGAAGCCATTGGAAGTTTCCCCTCTATCACTCTCTACCTGTTGGGCTGCATTCAGAAAAGTCTTATTTGCAAAATGTGTCAGAGGCATTTCTATGATTCTATTGACTTCTGAATACAGGGTTATTGATTAAATATGAAGCAATTGGTTGGACTTTGGATTACTAAGTGACCATAGATTCTCCTGATGAGCCTCAAAATATGGTGAAACGTGTCGAGAATGGACAACACCCAATATTTCTGTAAACAAAGAATAATTAATGATTCTGTATTATGATATGATAAGGCAACAAGTGCTTGTACTTTGACAAGACTTTCTGTGGTTTGAATTGCATACAGTGCTCTTGTTATGGAACCTCTTTTTAAATGGTGGAATAATAAAATGTATACTTTTACTCTAAACGATGGAGTTCCGTTTACTGTTTTTTAAATAGCATTTGAAGTCCTAGGGACTAGCCGCCCCATGAGCAGGTGGGAAAAAAGTTGTGCCTCTGACCTACCAATATTGTGTGTAATGTTATTTGAAAAGGGATGTTGGCTAAGATTTTGATACCCGTTGTGTCCTGAATCTAGAGATATTGAAAGATTTTCTATTGCTTCCTAAAAAAAAGTAGCTTTTTATTTGTAAAGAGTAGTATCCATCACACATTTTGTTTTTTTCCAATAACCAAATACATTGTTCCTTAACACATTAGTTGCCGAGGGAAATAATAATTACACTATGCTATAAAATGAAGGCCTATTGTTCCATACATGTAAACACGATCTTGATATTTAACACAAGTTTAACTACAAATCTGTTACAGTATGATTACAGTTCAACTTTAATTTGGCCAAGGCCTTTTGTATGGCATGTGCAACATGTCACTAAACTTTGTGTGACCGTCTCAGATTACTGCCCATTTAGAAGAGCAGTGCCTGCCATTCCATGATTGTGCCCGTCATCGTGAACTGTAAAGCTAGCCACACATGGTTCAATTGACATCAAATCGATCATCAATTCGATCGAA
>CM070035.1:53556162-53562315 GCA_036250615.1 Ptychadena robeensis | reverse complement strand
TTTCTACCAAGACCAGGTAAAGGATTAAAGAGGTAGCAAGGGGGCTTTTAAGGCATTTATCAATACGAAGGTAAAAGTAATCAAAAAGGTTTTTACTACAAAATCATATGTGAAACAGAGTTCAACTGCCACATCCTGATTAGAAGTACAGTCTTATGGTAACCAGAAGGTTTTTTATGAACATAATCAAGCCATGTTAGAAGGTACAGCTTTTGACGCATTTCGTAAATACATTGTTTGTCAGGAGATGTTTATACATCTAGGGTGTGTATCTTATGAGTAAGGTCAATACAGTTAATGGAGCACTAGTTCTGATAATCTCCCGAGGGGGAGACCCCTTCCCTGGTTTCTTGATCGAGCATGGGGGGTGTTCACAAACTGATGGAGGTAACACGCAATGGGTTATCGCTGTAGAGCGCAGCCACTGCATGATCTAGGGGTCCATAGAGATGGTTCTGAGTAATCCCAGCGTTACCTCCAGCTGGAGTCTAGTGTATTCCACGATAGTGCACGCAGATGGCACTTGAAGAGTAAACGGGTGTAATTGGTGGCCAGTCAATTATCTCTTTAAGAATTAAATTCTAGGGACATGACATGCACAACCTAGTGTAACAAAGGTATTTTATGTTAATGGTTAAATGAAGAGTTAAAATAAAGGACAATAATTGAGATGCAATGCAGGCTTAGCAAAGGGTGGTGATCGCCATCTTGGAGGAGCAGGAGTTGCAGTGTGTGTGTCTCTCTCTAGCAAGTTTCTCCTTAGTTACACTATGTGTTCAGGAGGATCAATAGGACACCTTTTTGGACGACAGTCTTTTGTCAACCAAGCTTTAGATTGATCCCGAAGACATTAAAAAAAGCCTTTTTTTTGTGTTAAGCAAGCTTATTGTAAAAAATATATATAAATTCCCCTTTCAAATATATGCTGCCGGTATAATCTGTCACTGAGGCTGTCTGTGAAAATTACCATGTTCAATAACACTATACACACCTTTCATCCGGAACTGTGTTCAATTGCAAAATTTGTGAACCCTGTGTTTAAATTAGAAAAAGGGTTCAAATAAAGGCCCCTTAACCTCCAAATGCACCAAATATTTTAATAATAACAAGAAAAAAAAGCACACTCAGCATTTACAAATTCTTTTTTTACCCAGTATAACAGGCATGAAACTAATGTCAGTAATAATAGTATCCCAGTAATATAATGGCTTATCCTGACAGTAGATATTTGTGACTTTATAATCAAATCAGAGGATGTGAACACAGAAAAAAAAAGAAATTGGTTCTCTTATAATGAATTCGCTTTGACTGCATGAAATATGAACATTAATTAAATGCTCAGTCTGTGGCCCTTCCACACTTTAAAGCTCTCTTAAATAAAAAAAATAAAATAAAAAAAAAAGTGCTCACCTCAGACAGGCCAATTACCCGAGAATGATGAAGTCAAGAGGAAAGTAGCTAAATTTCTTTACTTGAGTGATCACAACCACAAGCCAGTGATTAGTCCCAACTGCACCAGCGGGGATGTGATGGGGACAACTCACTTTGGAAGACTTCAAATAGTCATTTCCTTGGTTAAAATAAAATCTGACTGCACTAAATAGACAGTTTTTAATCTCAATTGGACATCTGAAGATTTCTCAAGCTGGTGTTGGCTGCGGCAGAAACATTTTTTTTTGCTTTGTTGATTAAACCAGTGGTCTCTGCTACTGCTTATCGGCCTGCGACGAGCTGTTCTTTTTAATTAAAAGTGAGCCACCACAAGAGAGCAATTAACAGCTAGTAATTACTGTGCTCTTCAGAACTGCTACATTTTGCCTTTCATTCCAATTATATAATGGACAAGTGGCTTTTTGATCTTCAAATTAGTGAGCTCTTGTACTATTTGTTTTGAGGCAGATTTGGAAGGTTAATGATGGCCTGTGGTGGCAGTTTTTCTCCCGGTGACTGATGTAAAGGCAGGAAAACAGAAACAGTCCATCCAAATGCAAATTGTACCTTTATGATAATGGAGAGGTGATTCTCATGCATCGCGGCATGCAGGTTTATAGTAGAAAAAAAAACGTGTTTTCACGTTTGCGTCTGATAATTGCAGTGCAAGATTAGTTTACACGCGGCGTTATTTAATTAACTGCAAAAACAAGCAATTTATTTATGTGCTTCTGCCACAATTTTTTAAGGTTGTGTCTCCACTACCTTCATTTTAGCTGCAAGCTAGCGATTATGTGATATTGATATGTTTTTGACCCCTTTTCTTTTAACGCAGCACTTACGCAGTTGAGATGGACCAGTACTGTATTATTTAAAATATAACAGAAATGCGTTAAAAAACGCAGCAAAAAGGTGTCAGCTGTGTTAATGAAAGGCTTAACACATTCTCCATTGATACATTTGGATGCGCTCATGCAGCGAAAAGGAGCACACTGCATTGAAATTGAGCATCAAGCAAGCAAGTTTGAACTGTACCATTAATTATCAAAAAGTTTCCAAATCATGGAAAAGTTTGTGACTTAGCCTTATACATATTAGTCTGCTGACACATCTATGAATAGCAGGTAGTATTTTTTGCATGAGGCTCTGTGAATGAAAAGGTTTCACTATAAAGCCCCCCATAGACAGGCAGACTCCTCCATACAACTTTCATGAGACTTACCAACAACTATGTAGTATAGTGACCTCCCTGATAGAATACATAGTGATTGGAAGGTGTAGAAAGGTCCTCCTATTACATTACACAGAAAAGTTGGTTGTACAGAAGTTGCATGGAGGAGTCTGCCTGTCTATGGGGGGCTTAAGAACAGTCTGTAACTGAAGACATAAAAAGTGTCAGGTATAGCCCAGATGGGCTTGAATTAAAACAAGGCTATTACTCACTTTTCCGCTTGTTGTGATTGGCACCACAAGTCCATATAATGGGATGTTTTCTCCATTGGAAAACATTATATGGCACCCCCAGTGGGCACTTACCATATTGCTTTGAATAAACTCCTGGAAGCCTGGCAGCTAAATATGAAATCTCTCATATGATTGCAGGTATTAGCAGGTAAGTATAGTTTTATTTAGGATTGTGGAGCGCCACCATCGCGCCAGATAATTTACTGTTTAATATTATATATTTCATTAATGCATATATTTTAATTCCAAGTTTAAATTTGGTAGAATACAATACAAACAGTTTTAGGTGATATACTGAGAAATATAGTATAGGAGGAATTCTACTCCTGGGTCCAATACTAGAAAAACTTATCATTGAGCATAAAATTTGTTGCGGTTCGTCCTACTATTGCCAAAAGGGATGGCTGAACATCGGCCAAGTCTGTCCGCGAACGGGCGGGTCGGACTTTTAAATAAGTCTGCCTGTTTGCGCCTGTAGGCGGGGAATTTGAATCGGAAAAACCGGATGTTACGTCCAGTCCCTGGAACGCATAGTTCCTGGTTAAGGGAGCCGGATGTGACGTCACTGACGTCACTTCCTGTTCCCGAGCCGTTTTTTTACTAGGAGACCGGCTGCATTCCCGGTCTAGTGAAAAGATTCTTCCTCCGGCATGATCTCGGAGGAAGAATAGAGATCTTCTTCTCGCCGGCGAACGGTGCGAACACCCGTACTGCTTGCCAAGAACGAACGTTCATGTTCGCGGCCATCAATAATTGCCAATTTCCTCTTTAACATAAGACTTTAGCTTTGTGAAGATCATTAAATATTGATAACATGTTACAGAGGTGCCTCTTCTGCCCCTTGGAAATATTTGGAAGATGTTCTTTATATACCCGTGCATAAGCCGACTCTTTCAGCCCCAAAAATGGACTGAAAAAGCTCCAATCGGCTTATACTCGAGTCAGGGTCAGAGTCCACTCACCTGTCCTGGGACACAGAACACAGAATCGGAGGCACTGGTGGCTGCCTTTGTGAAGGTCCTTGTTGCCGACAACAGTTGATGCAATGTAAATAAAATCCACACTGCCATCTGGACCGGTTACTGGTGTTACTAACGAAAAATAAGTTTCCATTCGATAATAAAAATAAAGACTTTTTTAATGGGAACTTCTTTTCATGTTTGAATCATAAGACTTGCCTTGAAAACCCATCCTGTAATAACAACAAACCTGTGTTCACTTAACTTTATCCAGGGTGTGGCACTAAGGTTAATCCTGTTTGATTCATTCCTAGGGGCAATGGTGCTTTCTCTATATTTTTCTTATTTAGTACACTCCACTATCTGACTTTGCTTTTGCCACCCCCAGCTTATACTCAAGTGAATAAGTTTTTCCAGTTTTTGTAAATAAAATTAGGTACCTCTGCTTATACTCGTGTCGACTTATACTCAAGTATATACTATACTTTCTGACATATTTAGCATTACGCTATACCTCTTGGGAACCTAAAATCTTCCAATTTACAAGTGCTATTTCATTGATTGAGCAATAAACAAGCAATATACTACATGGCCTATTTGGATTCCTGTTCATTCCACCAGGTTACCTTAAAAGTTCAATTTCAAAAGTGCTAATAACCACACCTCCTTGTGAGTTAAAAACTTTTAAAATCAACTGTTAAACTAAAATGACTTATTTTAATGTAGTTTTTTGGTATTTTTGGTTATCCAACCCATCCCCTTGAAGTTCATCTTAAAGTGTGCTTAACCTTCTGGGTGTTTAGCCCGTGTTAACTCGGGCTGAAGAAAGTTGCTTAAAAGGATCAGCCCGAGTTAACTCGGGCTGCTGTTACCTGCACCCAGATGGCTTGCAGGCAGCCCAGACTTCCTGCTCTCCTCCTCCGTGTCCCCAGCTGTCTGATCTTCAGATGCTGATGATCGTGACTCGTGCAGGGGTCCTTGTGCGCGATTTGTCGTCGGGAGGGGGAGGGGGAGGGGGAGGGGTCCTTATAGTATCTTCCATTCGACATTGATTGGAGTAATTTTCCGCTCCAATGCAATGTAAATATGATAATTAAAAATATCTCATTTAAAAAAAAAACAAAACATATATTGGCATATGATGAGTTTTTTTCATGGTTGGATTGATTGGATTGATGGTTTCTGTATGACAATCTAAGTTCAAAATAAAGGAAAACGCATAAGAAGTAAATACTTTGTAAGGGTTTGGTCCACGGTCTTTTCCCCCGCGGTGGACGTATATTCCGCAAGCAGGGGAAAAAGATGCAGAGTAGGACACTTCCCATTCAAATGAATTGGCACAGTGTCCACTCTGCACTATTTGAGTGGTGATCCGCGGTGATGATATGAAGCTGTGGGATGCGCGTCTTCATTGCAGCACCCGCACATTGGCCGCCAGATGGAACAAAAACACTCAATTCACCGGAGATCATGGAGGTGTCCAAGGACGCGGATAAAAAAACAGCGCCTCATACTGAATGAATGAATGCAGTATGGACGCAAGTTTTTTTTTTCTGCATTTGGGCTAAGCTAAATCAATAGGGAGCACTCTCCACAATGCGGGTGGCAGGAAGCGACCCTAAGCACGGGACAGCCAAATTGTGCAGAATGCGACTTTGTTCCCTGCGCGGTGTTCAGAATGCTGTCAGTTCTTGGTGATTTAAAAAAATGAATTATAGTTTGAGCAGATTTTTGTGGTTTTATAGTTTATGGGATCATTTAAATGTGATTTTTTTAAAAAAATTTAAGCGTTTAATAACTTTAATATTTCAGGATGTATACTAGACCCGTGTTTTTGGTCAGTACAGGCCGAACATTTTTGTTTTCAAGATAAACAGGTAACGCTTTGGTACAGAAATCTGGACTCGGCGAAACGCTAAGGAGGTTTAAGCAAGTGCATACAAAGTGGGAGATACGGTGGTATTCCAGATGAGATGGGGGGGTTTACAGCTAGGAAGCCAGCTGGCAGACAGTAGTAAAGAAAATATGATTAGTGAAAACCAAATAAAGTTGTACGGGTTGTATTTTAAATAAAGTTCAGGGGAATTTTTACTAGTAAAATGCCCTCAATCGATAATGTTCCTATCTAGAAAAGGGGGGCACTGCAGGGAAAGTTTGGGAACCCCTAGCTGAAAGTATTGTATCCCTTGTATATACTTGAGGCCAGTTTATAAATGTTATTTATATTAATATTGTTTTTTTCATTATTTTTACATTTTACAGTGATTAGATGTTTTCACTCTTTTCTAAAAATAGATAA
>CM070035.1:53548662-53553662 GCA_036250615.1 Ptychadena robeensis | reverse complement strand
TGCAACAAACACATTTGCTTTATTGTATATCCTTAATCCTTGTACAATGTTCTAATGAAAAACACAATCATTTATATGTTACTATGGGTCATGGTGCATGCCATTTGAAGCAATACATGTATTGTCATGAACTGTCATGTTACATTATATTTATTTCACAGAGCCTCAGGCATTATAGTTTTCTTTATGTGAATTAATGTAAGTCCAATTGATATTAAAATCAGACCTCTTGCTGAGTATCCTATGAAGTTGTTTTTGCTTCAAGCCAATGTAGGGCTGTTTCCTATTGGAGATATTTTGTTAAGTTGTTAAATTATTTTTAATCATGCACACAATATAATAAAAGATATGTTTAAATATACTTTCTGCAAAGTATATTACCATTATATTTACAGTGCAGTAAGGACTGCATTGTTTTACCATTTATTGAGGTATCACCTCTTTTCCACAACTCTTCCACCCTATAATTTATAATAAAACATTTGTGCTCTTCTCTCTCTTTCTTCTATATGAAGGAAACTTTAATAAAGGAAGTATAGAGCTCATTAGTAGCCACCCCTTCTGAGCACATCTTACTATTCTAGTTGTCATGATGATTTGTGTTTTTGGTACCTACTTTAGACTGGGCTAGTGATCATAAAATGGAATCATGGAGGGACCATCCCTTGATAATCAAACCACTTCCCAACCAAGTACTATGGTCCTTTATTTGGTACCAACATGTGATAAATGTTACCCAAAGTAAGGTCGTGTTGGCTTACTCTGGAATTATGCTGACCAAATACAATATATGTTGTCTATGCACACAATCATGTTTGTGACACCATAAAATCAGATCCAGAGATGTGGAGTGTGATCCAGTGTTCGCCTACTTCGCCTGTTCACATAAGAGTGGTGTGCCAGGTGGGTTTGTCTGGTGGGCCCACTGTATTACAATCAAAAAGGGCAAATATTTCCATTTCATGTGGAATACCACCTAACCATTGCCCAGAATAAAATAAACTCATGTTTTAAGTAAATTGTCCTATAATAATTTAATCTCATTGTTACTGTCACTTCTCTAGGGGATTCACCAAATAGCACATTCTAAATCAAATAAAAAATCTCTTTAAGTGTTTTCATAATTTGCCTACCATATGACATTGCATTTCACAGTGTCATGATCATAGCAAATAAAGCATTACAATATTGGACATATGTCCAGTCATTGGGATGTCATGTCTGTTGGTTCAAATACGTGGTACTGTATATGCTTGCATGGGGAGAATCGCTACCAAGTCCCACATGGAAAAGCTCTCAGTCACGGTAATTTAAACATGTAAAGTAGAAATGATGGATTATCATTCTATGCCCTGAGTATCAGCTGGATGGAATAGCTCTTTATCATACTTAAATGGAAGTTGTTGAAAGAACAAACAAAAGGAGTTGGTTATTATTTTAAAGGAAAAGATACAACAAGCTTGCATCAAATAATTAAAATATAATAATAAACTATAAAAAGAAATGCCAAACAGAGACAAACCATCGTGGCAGGTGACCCTGGACACTGGGTTATGTATAGATCAGACAAGATGTGTATGGTGAAATTAATGTCCCACTATCAACTTTTAAGATTTCAGTTTTAAGAAGAAAGGACCAGAAATCAATTGCCCCAAACCTCTGCTAGTTCAACAAATCAGACTTTCATTTGTTTTACTGCTGCCTTTCATATAGACGCAGCCAACCAAAGTATACAGCATTCATTGGTAGTCATTATTACCTGAGATATTAGAGCACTTTAAAAAAGGGTCAAGGGTCCATAGAATTATTTCTTGAAGAAAATGCTATATATATATATATATATATATATATATAAAAATACAGCCTAGCAGTGCTGAGTTTACCCTTTAGCAAATTTACTAGTTTTTGTAATTATTTTATTTACCCCTTCCTACCTCAAAAATTATTACGATGACTACTTACATTTCAATGTCCAAAATCACTTATTTTAAAAAGCACTCTTTACCCTTTTAAAACAATATATACAACTAACGTAAAATTAAACATTTATGACGCTTAGCTAGAAATGTATAAAAAAGGAGAAGGAAATCTGCCCTAATACAATAGGCAATTAATTTATTAAATACACTTTTGTTAATAGGAAACTACCCTATGAACCAATGTCCATATGTGTTGTATATCTTGTCCAACATTACAACATTCAAATCAAACAAAAAAATATTTTTATCATAATTTGGGGACTTTCAGTTGGCAAATCAGGTATACCTTGGTTAAGATAATCCAATCTATGGAAAGATTCAGCAATACAGAAAGAAAATGTAGCACCTAAATGAGTTTGTTTGTCAAGCTTACATTCTTATTTAATCAGCCTATACAAAAATACAGTTAATATTTTATATGAGCACATTCAGTAGAATAGTCAAACGACCAGTGTGTAACATACAGACATTTGACAACATTGCTAGTTCGTCAACATGTTTTGCCCATGTGTGGGCTTCTTCTCTACAGCAGAGATTGTGGTTTTCCTGCAATCCCCTCTCTACATTTAAAATGCAAAAGAAGGAAATGAACACAACACACATACTGTCATATGAGAAATATATATATATATATATATATATATATACACACACATTTTTCTTTCCAAAAGGTTTAAAGACTTAAAAGTGGGTACTGGCACTGGTATGCAAATAGGATTTGCCACTTTATTCCTATTACACAATTCTACCTGTTTAGTTCCAAGTCTGGACTTTTTGTATCTACTGAAGTGTAGGACATTGTCAGGATCCCGGGCCATCCGGGCTGGTGCGGTCTGCCCCACCAGCGTTAGCCCCCCCTGGACCAGTACCTGTAGCCGCTGTTCCTGAGGTCACCTCCACGGTTGGTGCTGGGGTCACTCGGGGTCCATCTGGGGCCTCTCCCGCTACCGCCATGGTGGAGCCGCCGCCGGGCGCCGTGCGCGTGATCCCTTGTCTTCTGGCTCCCTGACCTCCGCGTGTTCCTGACGATTCTACTTGATTGCCGCCTGTCTCGACCCTTGCCTGTCCCTCGACTATCCGTTGATTGCCGCCTGCCTCAACCCTTGCTTTGGACACTGACCACTCTACACAACTCCTGTGTACCTGCTCGTCTGTTCACACGGACTTCCCCCCTGAAGGGGACTACCACTGGGACACACGTCCGCACCCTCCTGGGGGGGTACACCAGGGAAGCAGGACCTGGCCATCTGAGTGCGGGAAGAGTCCACAGGGTCCCCTCAAGGGATCCCTGCCTATCTCCCGCTAGGGGGGCTCTGGGAGAAGATTCCCTGCTCCTGGCACCCCCGCGTCAACCCAGGACCTGCGGGCATAACAGACATACAGCAAAATCAAATGATTGCTGAGGTAACGCACCCTGAACCATGAACAAGGCTAACAGGCAATGTTTTTGCTTACAGGCTGCAAAACGGAGTGTAGAGGTAACAGATCTCAGGGAGGTGGGTGCCACAGATGGGAACAATGAGATTCCCTGTGGTCGTTGGAGGGTTGCCGTCAGCATTAGGGGATGTGTTGCTCTTTGGCTTACAGTGAGTCAGTTTGAATAAACACCATCAGGAATATAGATCCCACAAACATAATACAGAAGAAGGTGGGAAAAAGGTGGCGACATTCCTCTGGGGGGAAGGCAGGGATACTCTGGTCTCACCTATCCCATACAACCCATGAACATCTATAAATGTGGTCCCAGCAGGGTGGATCTCCACCAGATCAGTAAGTGACCCAGGGTATATTGAAAATCCAGCTACTTAACTAATTGTTGTTTCCAGATTGCAGTCATTTCTTTACAAAGTCATTGAGACGAAACGCGTTAAAATTGAAACAGCAAACTATTACTGTAAGAAACAACCAACTGGAATTTGTACTATGATCTGAATTAACTGAATTTTATCTTATACTAAAATATTTTATAATTTTTATAACTGTGGTAAGATTTAATGCACCCAGAAACTCCAGCACGTATGAAATGGTTTCTGTAGGAAACCAAGGTTTTACATAATTGTATTGCTCAATGTACAGTTTGGTTGGAGTCAGTGTACATTTTGGCCACTTTCTTGTCTGCTGCACCCAGATTTTTCATTTATGGTTGGTCTAGAGAGTGTTTTTTTATGTCTGTAGTCTTCCCTGACGCCTTTTGCCCAAGCAAGTCCAATAATAGAATTGCTAGACTGATCATTCAGCAATCAGCAACATGAAGTGTTAAGTCACTTGGACAAAATGCAGTCCTAAAGATTACCAAGTATAATCTTAAGCATATCATGAGGAATACTAGCAAAACAAATATTGCTAATTGAACTTTTTGGCCAATGAGCAAACACTTGAGCAGAGAGCAGATCAAGGAGTAAACATCCACTAACTTGGTGAGCAGGATGTCATTTGTCTTGCTTGTTTTGTCAGGTTTTACTAGACTGGCCAAATACAAATAATAAATTATATTGTACTTCATAAACCAATTGTGAGAAATATTGTCTAAACCAACAAGGTCTGTATACTCATTTTTTTAGCAATTTATCCTTTTTATATTGTCTCAATTATCCTATCATCCCTCTTATTTATTTCTGTTTCCCATTTCCCACAGTCCAACATTATCTTGTAAATCATTTGCTTTACATCTTGGTCTGCTACTCCATTGCTCAGGAAAGTAATACATCAATTAACAATGTAAGGTGTCATCAATGTTCCTTCCATACCCATTGCAACTAGAGCTTCACCTAAACCCTAAAGGGCTGCATTGTATAGTATATGTATATTAGTGTAATAGATTAGAGTAATAGATATTCATATAAACATGTTCAGATTTCTCAATGATATATGGTAAAGAGTGTAGATTAGACAGGGGAGGTCATTTACTGTAGGCTTGCCTTATCCTGTAGGAAATAACATATACATGTACAGGGAGTGCATAGAATTATTAGGCAAGTGGTATTTTTGAGGACTAATTTTATTATTGAACAACAACCATGT
>CM070035.1:53511714-53528595 GCA_036250615.1 Ptychadena robeensis | reverse complement strand
TCTGTGTGTGAGAGAATGATCAGGGGGCAGTGTGTCTGTGTGTGAGAGAATGATCAGGGGATAGTGTGTCTGTGTGGAGGGGAGGGGTGATTATTGGGGACACATCAAAAATTTTCACTTTTCCAAGCTATTATACAACTTTTTCATCAGGAAACAATTGCAGTATCAAGAATCGGCATCTGAAATGGCTTTGAGACATAATGGTGTATTACAATCCTCTTTGTCTTTTGCAATAGAAGATGTTCTGGAGGTGATATTTGGATGCAGTGTTGGGTGACAGTAGACTAAGACCTCACAGCTTCCATGTTTTGAGGATTATGATCCACCATTTAGGGTTTGTGTCCACTACTTTTAAAGAATGGCACAGTGTCCACCCTGTGTGATCTAAACAGTGTGCCCACAGCACAGAAACCACGGTATGCTGTTTTTAGTGATTTGCCACGCAGTGCCACGAACACATGTCCATTGAAGAGGGGCGCAGCTTTTCCGTGTCTTTGTTATGGTAATTATTATAGCATGCTGCTGCATGGCCCACGGGCATACTGCCTACAAGTCGCGGGACATCTGCCCACAAATCGGCCTCTGCGTGTCTTTTTACAGGGAAACAGCAGAAAACACATGGCCTAAAAATGCCACATATTTTTTGCCATATTCAGAGGTGATATTTTTTATTGGAAAAATACATTAATAAAGTGTTAAACTAGCCTTTCTTCATCAATTTTAAGGACCTGTTCGAAATAAGCTTGTTTTTTCACATAAATCTACATGTGCTAACTGCAAGAAAAAACACACAAAAACAAACCATTCAACATCAATGAATGTGTCAATGGTATGCGAAAAAACTGCACCCAAAAAGCCTTGCCACCAATAATGTCCTTAGCATTGTCATCAATTTAAAGGCTAAAGTGTATGTCTGGGGTGAAAATGCATATAATACCAATAACTGCCCAATGCACAAACATAGATATTTATGTTTTCTCTGTTTAAAAATGCAGAAAACATCAATTTGAATGATGATTCACTTTTCTGGAAAGAGGGAGGTATTCTGTAGTCCAGAAGGAAAGCTGGCAGTTTTAGGCTGCAGAAAACACGCTGTTGGTTTAAACAGCAAAAATCTAGTGCAAGACAAAATGTCAGGTACCTGTGTTTTCAGCTCTGAAAGGATTTTAGGAGCTCATAAACTTCTGGAAATATTTCTGAAGTTACAGCATTTACAAAGGGTTAAGTTAATATGTGTTTTAATGGCTTGCTTCTGTTTAGTATTATTGTTATAACTTTATATTTATATTACATATTCTGTGAAGTTGGGCCTTAAAAGTTTGCAACCAAAATCAAGTTTCCAGCGGGGGTACATGATAATTTACTGGCGCAATAGCCCTGATATCATGCTGTCAGATGCAAAACCTTGTTAATAATGTCTTAAGACATGATAGGTTCATCAGTTAAATAAAACTCTCTTTTGTGAAATAGCTACGCCAAGTCAAATTAGTAGCTCAGCATGGGTTTTCCTAATCTCGTCTGGTACATTTGTCCGCATACTATTCTTCTGTTTTTTGCTGAAAGGGCTTAAAGGGGTAGTGTCCCTTTTGTGAACATTCAAAAGAAAACATCCTAGTTAAAATAATACCCTAGGAAAAACTACATTCATTGCTGAGAAGCTAGCAATGACCTGTATTATCTAACAAGCGCACAAAACCATTTTCTGATCGGAACAATTCTCATTATAATGAACTCTTAACAAGATAACGTGAATCTTAGCAACCTGTTATAAATAATTGCATTGTGTTTGACAGAACAAACTGAATCAATATAAGTTATAAATGTAACTGGCTTACACTATAGACATTTGACAAAAATCAGGTTGTGCCTTCAAAATACAACCATCGCATAGTATATGAAGATCATGCATGACCATAAGCCTTGCATCTCCTAGATGCTTGCTGCTGATGTTCATAGACAACTGGATCATTCTATTAGAAATAAGTGCAATAACCTCCATGCAATAACTTGAGAATACTTAGATTAGTGTAATTCTACCAAACTATCAACCGGGGAAAAGAGGAACGGAAAGAGCTATGGAGTGAGGTATCGCTGGGCTCGAAGGCTGATCTATCTCCTGGAAATCGACTGTATGGCAGCCTTAAGGTTTTAATTCATATCCTCTGTCCAAAAAGTGTCTGTTTTGTTTGTGATTTCATGATATGTAAATGTGCAATTACCCTTGGCCAAGAACACTGATGACTTCTCGCTCTATGCCCACTCTGCACTAAATGCAAATGAGTGAACAGTAAATAAACAACAAATCATACATCTCCTTCGATCTTGTATAATTAGGGTATCTGGAGTAATGTTAGGGGTGTTGGTAAGAAGGTAATGAAATAAACAGTTCAGTGCTAGGTATGGTAATCCATAGTAACCAGTAAGAGAGGGCTCTGATTCAATATTGATTGACCTTGTTAGCATACATATATCATTGACACATAGAGAAGGAGACTCAACCATTCATTACCTTCCCTGAGTTCCCAACACACCTTGCTTTCTCCTGCCCATTAGAAAGCTAAGATTACCTAATGCCAATACTGACTAAAATTTACTAACTACTACTACTACTACTACTACTACTAGCAAAACATACACACATACAAACATACAAAAAACGTATTTCTTCAAGTAGTAAAATGGGTTAATGTGTTTTGATATTCATCATGCCCTTGTCCAGCAAAAACTCTATGACCTTGCAGTTTTTCCTCTTTCAAGTGATTACACTTTCCAGCTTTATAATAGAGCAAAAGCATTTGTGTCTCTACTGTACACAGCTAGATGCTGACATGTTAAGCATCTCCTGTGGTTTACAATAACTATTGGGGATGTGGACCTCCCTCTGTGTTCTCATTATGCCTAATAATGCCTTGTGGAAATGATTCTTCTAATCCTTTCTTCTGGTTTTGCTCAATCTCTGAAAACATTATAAAACCAATCCAATTAAAAGTCATTACCTCTTATGTCCGGTCTCCATTTACAATCTCTACTTGAAATTTGTTGAGGTTATATGCAGCAAGGACAGACTTTTCTAGAAGTTTTGCAGTTTTTGGCTTTACCGATGTGATGAGGATGACACTGCTGACCTTTTAATACAGAAGTATAGCATTAGGGTGCCCATAGAAGTGTGAGGGATACTTGATGATGTCCGGGAGCAGCTTGCAGAACACTGAAAGCTATTTGCACAAAAACATTTGTCATATATGTCTAATAAATGGACATATTATTCTGCAAATGATTGTCTCTCAAACTACCAGATTCTACAATAATAGAAAGCAGAAAGGTTACACCATTAAGTACATTACTTATAGAATGAGTGTTCGAGAGATCAATTGTTCATGTTCAGAAACTGCACGCTTTAATCTGTAAATATTGTATATATCAGATAGATTTTATAATTACTTTACTTGTAACTTCACATCAGTTTATCTTCACTTTCCGTAGTCATTTTACTAAATAAATTTGTAATATTGTTTTTTTTATATTTAACACTGCTAACATTTACATACAATAGAAAAAAACTGCTATTTAAGATGTTCTGCCATATCTATCCCATTGTCAGGCATAATCCGAAACACGCAGTTTATATAAAAAAAACAAGTTCACTCAACATGCACAGTCCCAAGGTTTTCCGTAATATTATACTGTTATGGAGCTATATAAAAATCATGACTTTATATTGGCTTGAATAAGTTTAGGTAATCTTGTAAATAAACAATGCCGCCCGAAGTAAAATTTTAAATTCCTTCTACATATATATTTTTTATTGAAAACAAACTTTTCAAATCAGGTGATGTAATGGGTCGTTTAAATCTTGCTAAGAGCAATATGTTTTCGGGGAGCTGTGATTACAGTTAAGTCTAGCACATCAAGGCAGAAGCTGTGTTATCATAAATTTTATTATAAAAGATGATTCTGTTCAACTGCAAATACAGTCAGATTGACGGTGTAAACACAAAGCTTGAGTCTAAACCATTTTGAATTTGCATAAAATAGCAATTTATATGGCAAAATATGCGGAAACAGCTTTTCAGTAGCGTACTCTTATTAAGACAAGAAATCTGGTGCATATCAAATCCTTTAGACAGTGTGAGCCAATAAAAGGCTTCTGTTTCGGAACTCCATTTTCTTGCCGTTTTTATTGTACAGAGTTGTTGACATCTTCCAGAGACAATGCGAGACACATTTTTTTATTAGCAAGCCAAATATACTGTAAACTTACTTAAAAAACTTGATCATGCTTAGCAAATGTATTGTAGCCACGTGCCACCAAGGAGCTGGAACAAGAGCATTGTTTGTTTTGAAAATTCTACAAATTCTAGCTAGTGTTCCATCATTTTAGGAGTTCTATAATCTTAAAATATTTTAATTAACTTTATAAAGCTCTTGTCAGTAAGCCAAGCCCCTCTACAAACAAGGCAAGTTGTAGAATGCTCTACTAGGTTGGTCTAGTAGGTCTACTAGGTTCTCTTTGGTTAAAGATGTCCTATTCTTAGTTGAATATTTTGGCACCAGTACATGCTTCTACCATCTATATAAATTGATAAAATGTATAAAACACATACAATTTTAGCATTGGCCCTTGACCATGAACAAAAAAGTAAATAATCTGTATGAATTACTGTAATGACTAAAGATAACACTTGTTTTTGGATTGTTTTGTGCCTACAAGCAATTGGTAGATTTTTTCATATAATGTGTAAAGAGTTCTGTCTAATAAAAGTTAAAGCTATTCACCAAAGATATTTTTATTTTTTAAGCTACACCTATACAGAACCCATTAATATTTTACTTCATTTTTTTTGAGTATCTAAAACCTATTTTGTCCAATGTCGGACATATGTGACTGAATTACCGTAATGGTTAGTTAACCTAACATTTTCGGACATTGGTCAACATTTGAAAAGAGTAGAACCTTATTTATGTGACAAGGCATTTTTCTAAATAGTTCACCATTATATTGCACAATAGACAGCTGTGCACAAGATACAATTAGTGTACAATAGTTGTAAGATGAATGCAAATCAGCTCTGGTTGGAGCTTGGATGTGTAATCAAAAGAGCCATTCACAATAAAAACCTCCAGAATTTACACACAACTCTTAATATTCAGTTCACAATAAACCCCAACTAAATACTTGTTGTTGGATCTACCACTGGTGACCTCTCTTTTTGTTATGTCTCTTGCTGTAATATACAAACTGTGCAATATTTTCAATAGATTTCACATATGCAGATTACCCATTCTTTGTGGTGATATGAGGGTCCATAACAGTCACCAGCCAATTTGAAAGTGTTATACTATGTTGGTATAGGAGGTAATGTTAGTGAATTCTGGCTGGTGATTGTTAGTGAGCCATTCTTACTGTTTATAAAAGGTGCTGATCCATGGGCTCAAGTTGCTATGCCTAGTGATCAGTTGATATCAGGGTGATAAAAATTGTTTAATGGACATACAGTAAAACAACACTTACCTAGAACAAGCATGCAGACTACATCTTTATATAGATTTGTGTTTTCAGAAGGTGATAAGAAATAGCATGTTATTTTGTCTCATTACAGATTATCATAAAGTGTATGACAAAAAAAAATCACTTATCGGTTCCTAAATAAGGGAGAGCTGTAGTGATTCAGGTGGTGAGGTATTTACATACGTATTTACGTATTGTTCCTCATTTTTGTGCAATATCTGGTGTCATATACCCTGCCCATTATTGTATGAAATGTCTTTATTTACTGTTGTTGTCACTTACTGATGTAATGTCTTTGCTGTAAAATACCAATGTTAGAAGCTGGTACCTCTAACCACCTTAGTAGTTACCACCTTCAATAAACTGTCCTATTTATACTCATACACTATGTTTTAAGATTGTATTATCTGTACATAACCAGTGCCTAAAAAGTCCCCCACCAAGTCCCTAGTATCCACTTGAGGAAGTGTGGGGGTTAATGTTGAATACATTCACCCACCACCCCTCTAAGTTTACTTCAAAAGAGGTATTTACATAAAACATGACATGAAAATACAATAGAGAGCATACAATGCAATAAAGTCCAAGAGAAATAAGAAGTTATTGCACAGATGGGCTGGGCATGGAAAGCACCATAAAGTGGCAGTGAGGTTGAGTTAGTTTTGGCAAGATACTAATTCCTGCTCCACGTGGACATTTTCCTCTTGGAGTGCAAACTGATCAGAATATTCACTGCTCTCCACCCAACTGCAATTAACCTTTCCTGTGTATTTTCCTTTGAAGCTTCTCTTGTTTATTTTTTAAGTAACACTAGTGAATATAATGGAAGGAAACCCATATAACTACTAGTAAATCTCTGACCAGACAGCCTTTGTGCACTGCAGGAGTTTGGCAAATCTCGTATGATTCCATCCAAATGGTTTGGTAAATAATTTATGGCTACCTCCATCCTGCATAGCCTTATAGCCACTATGTATAAAAAATTTAGGAGCTCATAAATACCATTGGGGGTAATCAACGAATAAATCCAGATCCTCATCAGAGCACAAAATAGGGACAGCAGCCAAAAACAACAACATTGACTTTTGCTATTTCCCTGCTCTCTAAACCCAGATTCCAATTTATAACAACAATACTCCATTTACTTGATTTGCAGTTATTTCCTAAAGAATTATCTATTTTATTTTAAATTACATGTTTAGGAACTTGACTTTAGTTAAATGCTCCAATATGAGTGTTTAGCTTTATGTGGCCTAAATATTATTTACAAGACCAAGCTTGTAAACACTCTCGGTATGAGTAATTATATGCTAACATAGCTCATTGCTGGTTAACCAGGAGATTGTTATCAGTTCTGCTAAAGCAATAATGATTTCAGCAAAATGCCAAAACCAAAGTTGGCTGTTCTAAAACAAATAAACAAACAATAAAGGCAAATAAAGTCAAAGTGGTTATTTAATGAAATGTACAGTACAAGTACATGTAGTAGTGTTTCTGTGCTAAAGTAGTTATAGTAAAGGAATTTTGCGGGAGTACTTATGCTACTCATTTTCCTGCATGAGGTATAATTGGAGATCTGGGGATTTGTGATCGGAGAATTTTCCAAATCGACATGAACCCATTTAAATGCATGTAGTAAACGTTATTAAAAAATATACAGAAAAAAATCAATACATGTCAAGAAGCCTAAAAGACCAGGTTTGACTGGAGTAGGGATTTAAGTGTAAGAACTTTATTTGATGCAATCATGATGTACCGGTAATAAAATAAAAGCTTACATTTGTATTTGAAATCTGTCTGTGTCCTAAAGTTTTTTCTTTAGTTTTCGAATAGAGTTAGAAAGCATTAGATCCCCTCGGGTTGTTATTTCTCTTTGTATCCATGCTGGTGAGATATAGAACTGGTTTAGTTGCCATTGGAATTTAAAGTAAAGGAAAACTCAAGTTTTTGAGTTGTCAGGGGAAAAAGAGCAGAGGGTAATACATCCAAAGGGCAAGCCAGTTTTTGTGACATTTGTCTTAAAGAGGTGGACAGGAGGTGATGGGAAATCTCCCCAATGGAAAAGAGAAGGAAAGAACAGTGAGAGGTATTTTAAATCTTTCCTCGTCCATCTAATACTAAGGCTTCAGATACATTTTGAATATTGTGTGATCATAAAAGTGTAGTATAACCAAAGGCTAATCTTCCTGAAGAAACCTGACTCAATGAATTTTAATCTAAAAAAAGTTTTGAGTATAGGTACGCATTTTATACCTAATTATAAATTATAGACATTTCATATAATATGTGGTCTTTTAAGTCTCCTCTTATGTCACTTTACAAAGAAATCAAACCACACTAGAAAGAAATGGTTCTTTGGTATTGGTATTTTATAATTTTTTGGGGGAAAAACAATGTATTCTTACATAAACTAACATCTTATATGTTTGTCAAAGGTTTGGTGTTCACTCCATATGGACAGGTTCTAGTTGACTGTGTTGACTTGCCAATATTATGTCCATTTCTGCTTTGCACCTCAGGACCTTTTGGTTGACATCAGCAATTATATGTTTGAATTAGCTAAAGGGACCTCACATGCTACTGTTTATGAGAAATATCTTTAGCTAGCTTCTAACAGTTTGGTTTTTTTGTGATACAAAGTAATGCAGCGTACTGAAATTCATCCAGAGCCATAAAACAGATATATGTTGTCACTCTAGGAATTGGATTCCCCATGCTCCTGTTTAAATTATGCATTAAGAGAGGTTGATGGCATATCAGAGGTCAGGGCTGGCTGAAGCAGCAGGGAAGCACAGATGAATCTTTACTGAGATATTTAAGGTTCTACAGTAGTCTGGAGATTTAGAAATATGATTTATTAGTTGGTCTACAAAGCACATAGCTAGGTTTGTCCGAGGGTCCCATACAGGGCTGTAACACAATGTGATATGCATTCCTCATTCCTTCAGTAATAGACAGTGTCATTGTGCAAGCCATAAAGGATATTACTCTACACTTCTTTCTTTAGCATTATATAACATATATCAGGCATTTGCTCCTATCATAGTAATATTACATAGAAATATTTTGTATATCCCTAGAGTGCTATGACTTTAACCTTGCTACTGCCAAAACATTGGTGCTGTTGTTATCGAATAGCTTTTACCCCTAGCAGAAACACAATTTTACATCTGTTTCAGGTTTGTCACTGGATTTTGTAGTGACTCATCTGCGATTGGTTCATCACAGATTTGGTAAACCCTTTCGAAGGAAAGCATGTTAAGGCCCCCCATACATGTCTAGATTTTCTTTTCAATTGACTTAAAAAGAAAAAATTTTTAGGGTCAGTGAAATTGGTGATTGATTGTAATCAATGCTAACTGTAGTAACAGATTTTTGATCGATTTTTTTGGATCGAAACCGAATTGATTAAGGTAAATTCACCATTACAATATTTTCAGCATGTTCCCAATCATTTTTCATAAATGTTCCCAATTTTTTATCGTTTTGGTCGATCTCACTAGTGGGCTGCATAGATTTTCATCATCAAAAAAAATTGATTTAATTAAGTTTATTGGATGAAAATCTATGACGTGTAGGGGCCTTACAATGGGTTGGCTTCTTAAAAAAGGCTCCTCTGATAAGACCCATTTCTATAGAAAATGTGGGGATCAACTAACTGGCTTGATGTACTGTCAGTGGCGTGCGAGGGGGGTCCGAGGGGCCATTGGCCCCGCGGCTGTATCAAAGGGGCGGCTACTTATGGACTCGGGATTATAGAATACCAGCGCTTGCAACGCTGCTGATTAGCTGGACGAGGAAGCTCTGGAGATGGATTCTCGTTGGGGATCGTCTTTGGATTAGACTCTGGCCTGGATTTGGCTTCGCTTGGGGAGAAGGGATGAGCAAGCGATCATAGGGAGGAATGAGGGATGGGTCTGCGGGAAGGTGGGGCTGGAGTGGGGCAATTTCCGTCAGCCCCAGGCGACGAAAGCCACGCTCGCCATGGGTATGTGTATATAACTTTTGGAAATTCTAAACATGAACATCACTAATCTCATACATCTTTACTTTAACCGCCCTAGCGGTCCAGACGCATCATCTTCGTCCACACTGCAACTGCTATGATAGCACTGGCGAGATGCTGCACCAGCAAATCTGGGCCTGGAAAGCATACTCACGCGTCCCGGTTCCCCGATGTGACATGCCTCTTCGGATGCTCCGTGTCCCCCCCCCCTCTCCGAGTGACGTGAGACGTCACTCGGGGTGCGGCGGGAAATTTGAACAGTAAATGCTGAACAAACTGCTTTCAAACTGCACCTACATATTAATAAACATCGCCACATAAAGTCCCGATGCCCACTGTCCATTTGCAGTAACCCTCTCTTTTTCTCACACCAGGTTAGAGAGGGTTAATGCAAATTGGCACATCTGGGCACAAGTGACTTATTGTATACTGTTTAGTACATAGCAGTATAGCTTTGTGCCCTGATTTTTATTGAGTTTTTCCTGATTTTATTTAAAATTTTTTATTTTACTTACTAATTTGTTTGTTCAAACATTATTTAATTCAGGTGTCTATTAACCCTTTTACGGACATATTTTGGAAGTACAGCTTACAACATAAAGAAAAATTTACCATTGAATCTGGTGCACTTTTTGGTACAGAAATCTGACCTCACAGTCGCTAGAATTTAAAGTTGCTACCCCATAATGTGAAAATGTTGGAATATTGATAACACTTTCAGAGTTTATTAGATGCACAAGGAGAACCCTTAAAGTGTGATGAAGGAAAAAGAACGTTACCACATTATACATTTTGGAGGTCTGTTTAGTCATCTTTTTGTTGAGAGATCTACTTTTACATTGTCAGAAAACAGTCTTGTGCGCAAAGTCAATTCTTAATTAACCACAAGTGTCTTGCTCTGCATGATATGGTGACCATGAAATGGAGGTCCTTAAATTACATATGTATCCCTTCACACACCTTTTATAGCCTGCAAGAAATGTATAAATACATTTGTTCCAGTACTAATAAATGTTTTCCTTTACCAATTTGATTTTTATGGGTTAGCATATTCTGTGGACCATAAAAACAGAGGCAAATACAAATATATTGTATGTAGTGTTACCATTATGAAGCTTAAAGCAGCAAATTTATGTCTTTGTGTGTAAGGTGATGATGTTTCCACTGAAAAATTCCCTGAGTCACAGTTGGAGAGATTTCACCTGTTGATGATGGCATTGGCAACCACATCAGGATCAATTTCCAGTATGTACTCTCCAGCTTCTTCAATGATGATTCACACCTAATGAAGGTCGCCATACAGGGCCCCCATTTAGATAAACCAGATGACACTCCGATACCCCTGAGTTGGCTTCGTATCACCATACTGGGCAGGACTGGGAATATGGACAAAGTTAAATATCTACTGGTGAACAATTTTGGTCCATTGAAAGGAGAGCATGTGTGATCTTGAAAATCCTCAGTTTGGCTGGAGGTAGGTAAGGCATATGTGGTTACTTTCAAATCCAGATATATTAGTGTACTTGTTAAAAAGTGTGGATTTATTTTTGATGTCAAATGTTTAATAGTTTATGTGGGCTCTTTACAGATAAAGCAAAAGGGGAGTTCAGTTTGAACTACAAACGTATTTGATGCATGCACTAATAATGGTAGATGAAAGTAACTTTAATTTCATAGTTCTGCCTGAAGATACTGTAATCATTACGCTCATTTAAATAAACTATTAACATTTTCAAGATGACAGCTTATGCAAGTAGAGCACCACAAAACATACAGTAAAAACACACTTGTTATGTCTAGTGATGATTTGTCTGTTTAGAACATGTATTGTAACCATCATCTTTGGTGTGAACCAGGAAGTGCGGGTAGCAGATCTTCCCATGACGGGGTGTCAGCTCCAACAAACAGCATGCCAAAATGAAAAAACTTGGACAAGTCAACTGCCAAACTTTATATTATAAAAGTCAGTTGCAACTTTTTACTTCAGATAGGCTTGTCCCCACAGCCGAATTTGGCTGTGCGGCAGCGTGGTTCTGAGCTGCCCGTGGCAGCTGCTTACACTATTTTCAATAGGGATCAAATTTCAAATAACACACACAGATACACACAGACACACCAGAACATTCATTTATAAAATAATAAAAAAACAATCTCCAGGCCCTTTTGGACCCTGCGGCTGGAGTTTGACACCCCTGCTCTAATGGAAAGTAAACAAAACCTTATGCGGCTTGTAATTTGCCTTAAAGACTCTATAGTATTGTATATATATGTACCGTATTGCTCGGGTATAAGGACTTTCAGTACCTTAAAATCTCCCAAAGTCGGGGGTCGTCTATAAACGGGTCTCGCAGGCATCAGGGGTGACCATCTATGTTGGGTACCGGTAACTACTCGTATATCTGGTCGAGCGCTTCTAGTAGATACATTGTAGCTGAGATACATTGATCAGAGCAGACAGTGTTAATGGCTACAGGATGCTACAGAGAACACAAATAAACCGTGTTCTAACTTTACTTCATGCAGGAAACCATTTATAGTATAATGATAAACTTAGGGCATATGCTCACCTACACTACTTACACCACCGTTTTCATCCACCTAGCTAATACTTAAAGTTTACATTTCGCTAAATTCCAGCCACCAGACAATGTTTATGGCCAGTGAATACTCCTATATGCAACATTTTACTTGCCTACATTGACATTACTTTTAATCCCTCATGGTAACCTTGAATTTTGTGGTTTACAGTTAACCCTAAACTATCCATTCAAATGTTCAGGTCCTAGCATAACCTTCCTACTAATTAGCCCCCTATAAACTTGCTCCCTATGATAAAGCACTGTCTGCTTCCATGCTTTCTTATCCTTCCTTACTGATACAAAAAAGATCGGACTTCTAAGGGTGTTGGAGATCTGTGGTTTGAAAGTCAGAGTAGACATAAATTTTTTATTTGGTGTGCGTGAATAGGGGTAGTCTTTATCGGCGATTATATAACAACTTCTATATTTTTATGGAAAACTTGGGGGTTGTCTATTACCCAGTCTCTTTACGCCGGCAATACGGTATATGTTTATTCATGCTATTTTTAGAGTTAAAATGTTAGTCTGGATACAGAAAAATGGTTTCAGATTTCTATTGCAGTTTTTATCCCCCACTAGGAACTTTCCCTATATAGTGACCGGATCACTGACAGTTCATAACTTCATGAGGGCAGGATTAGGGGAGCTCTTCAAAGACATATGTTTTATGACAATGCCCAAAATGGTAGATTTTCTTACTTTAGTTTTGTGTTCATATACAAGAAATTAAGTAAAATAGTCTCATTTTTAATTAATCATTCTTCTTACAAGAATTAAGTAAATAGTCCAAAAAAACATTCTCTATAGAGGGACACTTTATATACATGGGCTAGTGATACAGCTGCTTACTTTAACTGACTGTATGTTTTTCAGTTAGATCAGTTTTGTCAAGGTTAATTGTGGATACTATAAAGGGTTCGATTATAGGCAAATTGAGTATTTACCAATCATCCTTTATGCAGTTTTCTTCTCCGCTGTTAGGCTCGAAGCCTACTATTACTCAATTAAGCTATTAGGTTGATTTGCCTCCTGTAATGAGAGGGGTTGTGGTCTAATGACATCAACATCCTAATTTAGGTGTGCATAATTATTATGCAACTTCCTTTCCTTTGGCAAAATGGGTCAAAGAATGACTTGATCAGGCTTAAAAGTTCAAAATAGTGAGATATCTTTGCAAGGGATGCACCTTTAAAATTGCAAGCTTTCTGAAGTGTGATCATTGAACAATCAAGCTTGCCACTTGCCACGTTTGGCCATATTTCAGAGCTTACATCACTTGAGTGCCATGAGCCAGGGTGTGCAATATCATAGACGAAAGGCTGAAAGACTACACCACTGAACAAGACTCACAGCTGAAACGTTCAAGACTGGCCAAGAAATATCTCAAGACTAGTGATGGCGCGCGGAATTTGCGTCGCGAACGCGAACCTCCGCAAATGTTCCTGCAACCCGGCAACCCTATGCTTAATGGGCAGGCGAACATTAAAAAACAAGGGACCCTTTCTGGCCACAATAGTTGTTTGAAGTTATTTCTAAGTGGAAATGAATAATTCCTGGACTAAGAAATTTTTTTGACACTCGAAATTCTCATGTGTCAATTATTTACTGGTTGAGCTGTAGAGCACTAACAACATGGTTGGTAATGCCTGTGTGTAATTCCTGAAACACCTTGAAGATTTGCTTTCCACGTTTGCCTACAGCTTAAAGGTTGATTTTTAATTTTATGGAGGAGATGGACGTTTGGAGGACATGGGGAATTGTCAGTATGGTGGACAATTGGTGATGTTCAGTGTGGAGGACACTGGGGGGATGGTCAGTATGGAGGACATGGTGGTAGATGGACATGTGGAGGACACTGGGTGGTGATGGTCATTGTGAGACATGGTGAGATGTATATTCCCCATGGTGGATGTATGGGATATTCATGAAGATGTAGTCACACATGAAACCTAGCTATGTTTCTCCTATATGTGGAAGCAGCAGCTCTCTTTTCCTAACTCTCTCCTTCTTCACAGAAGTTAATGGCGTCCTGTACTTGATATGTTTAGGGGTTGTGAGGTCTGTGAGGTGGGGGTTGCATTGCTGGATTTGTCTGCTGACTGTGACTTCACATGGTCAAAGTTTCTGCAATGTTAAAAGATAGGGGGTCGGATCGAACTCGCATTGTTCGCGAACATGGGCAGACGTCGAAATGCGATGTTTTGCCTGCGATAGTTTTTTCCTCCTAACAGTTCCGCCATCACTACTCAATGACTGATTTTTCTAAGGTTTTTTGGACTGATGAAATGAGAGTGAGTCTTGATTGGCCGAGGATGGGCACGTGGCTGGATTGGTAAAGGACATAGACTCCAGTGACTCAGACGCCAGCAGGTGGGGTGGAGTATCTGTTTTGGGGTTTCATCAAAGTATGAGCTTGTGGGGCCTTTTCGGGTTGAGTGGTCAAGCTCACTCCCTCCCTTGCCAGTTTTGGAAACTCCTTCTTCAAGCAGTGGTACAGGAGAAGTCTGATCCTTCAATAAAAATATGATTTCATGTAGGACATGCCCATCACTAGCTGTTCCAGTACTCTCACAGCATGGCTGTCAAAAAGGGTTAAAAGAGAAAAATAATAATGGCCTCTGTTTCCTGATCTGAACCCCATTGAGAACCTGTGGTCCTCATCATGTGTGATTTACAAGGAGGGAAAACAGTACACCTCTCTGAATCAGTGTTGGGGCTGTGGTTGCTGCTGCACAATGTATGGTGACATATCAAACACTGACAGAATCCATGGATGGCAGTTTTGAGTGTCCTTGTTCAAAGAAGGTGGCTATATTTGTGTCCACTGATTTGTTTTTGTTTTTGTTTTTTAATGGCAGAAATTATTTTTGTGAATGTTGAGTGTTATATTGGTTTCACTGGTAAAAATAATATAATTGGGTTATTTTTTTTTTTGTTGTCCTATTTATGCACAGTAATATACCTGCACACAAGATTCCCCCTAAAAATACTAAACAAAACAAACTAAAAATACTTCCAAAATTTCAGCTTTGATATAATAGTTTTTTGGGTTCATTGGAACATGGTTGTTGTTCAATCATAAAATTATAATCCTCAAAAATACTACTTGCCTAATAATTCTGCACTCCCTGTATGTTTTATGACAACTGCTCAAAATGGGAAGATTTCCTTACCCTTCCTGTTGTGTCTCATATACAAGAAATTAAGTAAAATAGTCCAAATAACCCTTCTCTATAGCAGGGAACACATGTATATACATGGGCTAGATCAACAGCTGCATTACTTTAACTTGGACTAATGTTTTTCAAGTTAGATCAGTTTTGTCTAAAGGAATTGTGGATACTATATCGTTTTTTTTTTTCCAAGTGGATACTATATAGTTTGCAGTTACAGTTAAGAATGGAGAACCCCATTTTACATTGTAAATGTGCCATTATGAACATTTACTGTCCTCATGATGAGACCTTATGGTCATTTTCTATAGACCATTTCCCAGGTAAATGGTAAGAATGTACTAACCAGAATCTCGGTCGAACATGAACGCTTTGGTGCCGCACAGTCTGGTGACCTTTTTCGTTACCTTGGGCAACCTTGACTTGCCGGTATGTTCGTTTTGTAAACCCTTCAGTAATTTTGCTAACTGATGCATAAAAACACTGTCGGTGCATTCAGTTCAGCGTCCTGCTTCAGTTTCAGCTGTTCAGTCAGCTATTGGTACGAGAAGCACACAAGAATGAGCGCAAGTCATGTTTCACAAACATTTGGATGTCTGCAATTAAGCAGACCACTCGGAATTGGTGCTGAATAAGTAGTTTGTACAGTTTTATATTGATGTGTTTGTTGTTTCCCAATGTGCAGCCTAAGCTGCTGTCTGCTTATTTTTTCTAGCAAATATGTTTTTTTTATTTAAAAGAAATTGCTTGTATATTTTCTTGAGGTCCCATGTATCTATATATAGCCACTAATCACACATAAAGGATTCATTTTCGGCTATAACTACCTGAATTAAGAAAAAAAAAGTACCTGTAAATTTCAGAAACTTACTGCGGGTCCTGCCATATTCAATGCTATAGGATTACTGTTTGGTAACATATATAGTAATTTAATAAGGCAAATGTTATAGTTTACTGCACGTTACTCAGGAAGAGTTTGATGGGCGCTTTTATACATTGTGCCGTATCAGTAGGCATTTGTTGCTACTGTCTAAGTTTTGTTGGCACAGGAACTAATACAGCTTTGTAAATTAACCCTAATTTAACTTTTTTACATTCCTAGTCTTCCATATTTTTTAAAAATAATTATATTTTTTTCTATGCCACTAGGGGCAGTTTATATTAATTAGTATGATTTGTATCCTTGCGATTGATGAGATATCTGCCACACAGACAGATAGACAAAAACAAGCCTTGTGAAACACCACAAAGCAAAAATGGAATGACTATGCATGGCTATGCATTGCCTTTGAAGCTGAACCCCAGGCAAACGTATAAATGAAATATACACAAAACTGCTGTTATACCTGCCAAAATAATTATTCTTTAATTATTTAATAGATTCTCATCTTTGAGCTCGATTATGCTCAAATCTATAAAAAAAATGGAGGCGTCAAGCTCGGTCGAACAAGGACCCAACATTTTGGTAATCCCTGTTTGATTTCCATCACTTTGGACGGATCGATGACACAGAAGTGCTGCGGCTTGATATCAAAGAAGCTTGAGCGCAGCACGTCATAATTTGGAACTCTCGGTCGTACGGGCATCGAGACGTGTATGCCTAGCATAAAGGCC
>CM070035.1:53468221-53509842 GCA_036250615.1 Ptychadena robeensis | reverse complement strand
AGTACACCTTACAGTCTAAGATTAAAAGAAAATCTCAAGGTTTGGCTTGTTAACAATTTAACTAAAACAATCTATTGTCAAACCTGTGCAATGGCAATTCTATTGTAGGAAATGGGTGTCAGCAAAAGGTTTTAAAGGTATAGTGTATATTGATATACTACACTGGATTTTGCTTGTGATTTTCTTTATACATCCATATAGTTAATTCTTTGTGCACATGTACACGTTATAAAGAAAATAGAGATTAATGAACTTTCTTCTCTGTGCTCTAGATGGAGTAAAGCAGCCCATACACGGGTCAGATTTTCAATCAATCAACTTAAAAGGATAAATTTTTAAGCCGGTATAAAATTGTATGTCGATTGTATCATGGGCCATATGTAATACAAGATTTTTGATCGATTTTTTTTTTCAATCCACAAAACAATCGATCCAAAATAGTCCGATTAAAATTTCAATCAGAAGTGAGGTAGAATAGGTAGAAAAAAATCGATCAAAAATTGGTTGACCACACTTGGTTCTCAAAATACCGAACCAATTTTCAATCGACCGATCAAAATTTACCATCCAGTCCGATCAAAAAACTACTGAATTTTCACTCAATTTTGATCGGATTAAGTCGATTTAACCAGGTGGGCAAAACTCAATTCTCAATCAATCGACTAAACAATTGATCGTTTTAAGTCGATTGATTGAAAATCTGACCTGTGTATGGCATGCTTAAGTCCATCACAACAATGGCAGCCTTTATAGTATTTATAGTGTCCATCTTCATCTTTTCAGTAGCTTTCTGGAGAAGTTTTATTTATTCCCTCAATATTGTTGATCAGATAGCGTTAGTTATCTTCTTTCCTAATGGAGGGAGTGACAGGAAATCATAACTCTTTTTCAATAGGTAAACATGTCGCAGACATTTATTGCGAGGTTTCAAAGATGACATGGCTTCATTAAATCCTGCAGATGCCATTAAGCAAAATGGTCAATATGTCACCATGCAACTGGCTGTAAAATGAAATTGATTCAGTAAATGTAAGTGAGATATTTCTGTTTGCTTTCATCATCAGTTTGAGAGAAGGTGGTTGAAAAGGGGATGCCACCAATAATGGAGCTGTAAAGAGGAGAAGCGTAGACCATTAAAATATGAAGTGTACAGTAATTTGTCACATGGCATACAGAGATATATTAGTTATAATTTCTGCATATTAACTTTGCCAATATGAATTGAGAAAAAAATCAGGTTGGGAGCTGGCAAGATTGATTGGGATATCAATTGTGAATTTTCATTTGAAAGCAAACTTGTCAAAGCGTTCCTCAATGCCCACAAACTAACTGTGTCATAGACCCCCACCCCCTTCAATTCACTTTTATTTATATAACCAGGTTATTGATAAGGAATGTTACTTCAATATTGTAGATCACACATCCACTTGCCAAAATTTGCTTTCATCTACTGTTATGGAGTTTCTGAGAGCCTGGACCCACTAAGCGTTACAAGTTATATTATACTATGTATGGCTTCTAAATACTAAATAAATGTGCGTACTATAATTCTCAAATGAACACGTGTCAGTTAAATATTAAATGCCATGGCTTTTCATAGTCTAGTAAAGACTAGTATAGACACCCAAATCAAGTATCAAGTATATTTCAAATACATTTTGAAATGTAATAAAAATATGTTACAAGACACTTCCAATAACATAAGTAGCAGAAAAATGGTGTGTCTAGAAGTATATCGCTACAGGTCATGAAGAAAGCAGTGTCACTCTACTCTCGATTGAGGAGGTCTGCAATATCTGTCTCCATTTCATTAGTAAGAATTACTGTATTTTCTGACATTAGCACAGTTGCAGTATTTGCTGGACACTGCGTACAGTTCACTGGTTTTTACATTGTTTTCAACTACTATTATTTTAAATTTTTTTAATACCATCATCATCATCTTTCATTGGTAAATCAAGCTGTTGGCGTAATAGAAATTTTTGCTACATGATTCAATGTATTATTTCAGTATCTGTATTGTTAAACAGATGTTCTCAATTTAATAGACAATGTTGTGCGTGCACCATAAAGCGGCTGATAGAGTTAATGCCTCTATTGGCTGCCTTTTTTTATGAGTCCTAGTGCACAATGCGTGTGAAGAATTTTGAGCATAAGATGAATCTGCAGATCAATCATTTAACATGATTTGAAAATAGAGCCATTGTGTTTCAGGAATATAATTAAATCAGTGATGGCTTTTTTTCCCTGAACAAAAGATATAAGCCTGGAGAGACTATCAAAAGCTCTTCAGACATTTGATTTCATTCTTGTTTTCTTTTTGGCAAAGGCTTTCGGCTTCAGTTTTAAATTCGTTTTGCATACCGTAGCAGTGTGAGTCTTTTCAATTAGGTGACTCTCTATCATTTCTATTATTGCTGAAAAGAGGACTAGTGGCCTGTTAACAAGTGCTAAAGTTCAGGAACTCTTAAACTGGTTTCCTCAGGTCAGGGGTGAACGTTACTTTTCCCAGTAGAACAAACGTGTACCCTGATATTTCTACCGATTATAGAGATCATTTGTAGAGTGTTATAAAGAAATGTTCAGGCAGATATTATAAAAAAAAGTTTAGGAAGCACAGATGTGACTTCAACTTAGATTTAGTTTTCAACCTTCAATTAAACTCATTTTTAACTGGTATAATGGTCCACATTTCCCTCTTTGGCTTCTACAATTGTTTGTCTTGAAGGTTAGTCCACTCAAAACTAATAATGCGTTTTCACAGTTTATAGAGGTGGGACATTTATAACAGAATGTATTCAATTTATATAGGTGAGACAATATAAATAATAAAGATCAGGAAGAAAATAGTTGGCAATTCTGTCAGGGAAACCTATTGACCTATCCAAGAGGATAAAAGGGTGACTCCATCTACCAAGCTCCATAACTAAGCTAAAACATTGGGGTTTCCTTGTACAGGCTTATAAAACCATTCTTTAGATCTTTTTGACACTATTAAAACACAAACTTAAAAAACTACTTATGTTTCATTTTCCCATTAAGTGTAAAGATGACTAGACAAGCAGGAACGTTAAAGTATGTTGTGTGTGTATGGTGTGTGTATGTATAAGGACTTGTGTCCACTGCAGTCATGCTGAAGTGTCCCTGACACTCCACCTACACATTGTGGGCAGATTGCCAACAAATTGCCACTGCAGCAGCTTATGTGCATTATCCATACATGCCTATTGAATATATATGGACATACTGCATGTTATTGATGATGTGGGGCACAGAGTAAAAATTACACATGTTGATCTAACAGGGAGAAATGGAAGTGGTAATTCAAATTAAGTTTGAGAACCATTTCCCACTGCAGCTATGGTGTGTTTTTTTTACTGAAAGCGGACTCATAAGCAATAACGCTACACTGTCGATTACCAGTAACAGAACCCTGCATTTCCACTTTGCAACACAGTTAGTAGGAAATGGCCCTCAATCTAAACTTGTGTAGTTCGAATGTGGGGGCTCAATAATGTTTCTATCTAGAAATTTGGTGCCCTGCAAGCAAACCAGTGGGAACTAGCGATGATCGCGAATATTCGGATTCTGAATATTAATCGCGAATATCAGCAATTCGGAAATTCGCGAAGATGGTGAATATATTGCAGAATATTCGCAATTCCGGATATTCGGTATTGCCGAATACGAATGTTGCCTATGCCGCTCATCACTAGTGGGAACCACTGGTATAGTGTGTTGTGTGGGGAGTATTAGTATTAGCCTATTGGCTACTAAATGTTAAGAAGCACTCATGGCTAAATTCCAATCATGCAAAGTTTTATGTTATGATTTTTTCAAATCCAACATATATCTTTTTTAAATCCTATGTAAATTAATCACTTTAAAACTAAGTTCGAGAAGAGAGGGGTAAAAAAAGGTAGTAGATAGCAATGAATAGACATTTTTATCATGGCATGCAACAATATTCTCTAAGAATTGTTGCTGCAGCAGTCTTTGCTACTTCTTGTAAACTGTTATCTTTCCTCTTTATTCCCTTGTAAACATTGTCTTGCCACTGGGCTCAGGCTTTGGCATTTTACAGGTGTTGAGACTTTAAGCTGCACTGCAGTTGCCCCACAAGTCGTGTTCCTGTAGAATAAACTTGCTGGCTTGCAGGTGAAGGTTTTTTTTTATTAACATGAGTTAAAACATCAAGCATGTGCATTTATTATATTTATTTATAACAAATTGCTTATGTTAACATATAGCAATAACATAAGCTGTACAATATTAAATAACAAAAAGCAATTGAATGGTAAGTTTGGTAAAATTGTATGAATGTACATTCAGGACATTCTATTCCTTACTTGTCGGTCAGCAGGTGGCATACTGAGCAGTGAAAATGAGAAATCTCGATTCAGTAAATGGCTCACATCATTTTATTCCTGTTCTTCAATACACCGTGGGTAAAGACGATTTGCAGAGATTACTATATATATTGAGGTCTCTAAATAAGTAAAAAATCAATTCTTATCTATCAAAACTGGGAAATGCTTCATTATATTATACTTTATCCTATAAAGAAATGCTATCATGAATTATTTGCACTTAATCTAATTGAAATAAAGGTGCACGGTCAGTGTACTCAGAGAGGTCAATGTAGTATTTTATATCGGAGCCCTTAAACCTCTTTGTACATGAATCTGTCCTCCCTTCCCCCTTGTACCTGGGATCACAGTATATCAAGGATATGCTGTTCAATAAATTACACAGTAAGTCACTCTGTAAATGTCCACGTTATTACTGTAACTTTACTTTTTTAGTTAGCTATTGTCCATTACAGACTTGCTTTTGATGAGAAAATGTTGAAACAAATATTTGCTTGGATGGAGAATTATGGATTAATTTTGCCATTGGACATTTTAAACAAATTAAGTAACTTTTTCTGAAAATTCAGAGCATTAAATCAAATGCATCATACATATAACACAAAACCACTTCTGCATGTTATAAGCCAATTAGCCATTGCAAAAAATGTCATACAACACACTTGATCCTGCATGCTTTTATAGCATGGCTCACGATGGCTGTGTAAGGATACAGTTTATACTGTGTAATGCTTTGAATTACACTGAGTAATGCTTTGAATTATTTAACTACACTTTTGAAAGATGGTGAGAATAAAATTGCCATGACATGATAAGGCTACCCATTCACTGACAATAAACTAAAAAATAATAAGTGTAATTGATTGAAACGGCTTGATAGGCTTTAAAGGAAGACCTAGATCTGTTTGCTCGCTAATATAATGGCAATTAAGAGAGGAAATTGCAAAAAGTTGCTACCACAATATTGTTAAGGATAGAAAAGTAAAAGGCTTACATGACCTACTTCCTTCTAAAATAAAGTTGCCTAAATGTCAATATTTTCTGAATCATTGACCTGTAACAAGCATGCAGATTAGGGCAAAGTAGGCCAATGCCTAGAAAATATAGCCATTGGATCAATATGACAGGTGGGCAGAAGGAGAGATTGGCAACGCCAGTCTCTCTAACGTTTTCTTTGATAACACTACTGAATGAAAAATACTAATACTTTTATAGTGTGAACATATCCATAGTCATGACGCTAAAGGTGGCCATACATGGTTAATTTTTCCACTTGATAGGTGAGCCAGCAATTGTTGTGCGCATTCGCAGTGGTCTTTTGCAAAAAGACCACTGCGAATTTGGTCTGATGAAAATCAGCAGAGAAAGGCCTAAAATACCAGCCGATCATGGATGGGGACCACACAGCCTCATCACAGCAAACACTGCCTGACACACAGCTCAGAGCCAGGACACAGGAAAGGGGGCGGAGCTGAGCATGGGCTGCTGTGCACAGTGCAGGGGAGCCCCCTCCTTTCAGCCATCCTGTGTCCCTCTCTCAGCTTTACCTGTAAGCAGATCCCAGTTGGTGTTCTGAGATATTTTTCTACCCAGTGATATTTTCCTAAAAATCACAGGTAGGAAAATATCACAGGACCAGGGTCCCCATAGAACAGGAACTGATGTGCAAAGGGTTGCACATTGATTCCCCTTCGACCTACGATTGAGCGCAGGGTGGTGACGTCGCCTTGCTTTATTCAAGTGCGGGTCAATCGAATGGGTATTGACCCGTGTATGGCTAGCCTTACTTTCTCATAATCAAACATACCATAGTCTATTGATCTTAACATTGTCTAAATCTTGGCACACATGACTCCCAATGGGATTTTCCTGTTTGATCGAATTCAAAAATGTATTCTGATCCAAAACTTAACATAACATTTTAAACGATCCAACAAAAAATGGAGTAGTGTATGCCCAGCTTAAGATGTGTTAATCTAGAGAACTGTGTTCTGTAAAAAGTCAGAAAACCCTGATTCTTCACCACTTCAGCTTTATTTGCTGAAATCATTAAAATGCTCAATCACTGCCAAAAAGTTCATCTGGGGTTATGAAAAGTGACTAAAGTGAATCATTTGTTTTCTTTGTTTTCTGTTGGTGAAGGTGTTGACAATGTGATGACATCTTTAAGAAGAGAATGTTATAGCATCTGGCTGTCTTCCTAGCTCCTACATAGAGACATCTTAGACAGAACATCATTGAGATAATCACTGTCTAATGCATGACATACCACAGGAGTGCAAATATCATTCTGTGTTTAGATAATGGCAGCATTTTCACACCTAAAACCCAACTGAACCCATATTTCACTCCAGCCCTGACATCTTCTTACATCTCTGTGATAAAATAGATTGTGTCCCTACCTCCTCCCATGCACTTACAAATGAGGTGATAATCTGTTGCAGATGATTATTAAATTATTGTAAATGATAAAAAGCTCATCAGAAAGAACTTATGTGTCTGGAAATTTTGGTGAAGATATTTTGCCACAGAAATTCTACTAATTCAGAAATGTAGAACTACAATCTTTCAGCAGTTTTTATTTATCCACTACTTCACTATTTACATATCTAATTATTTTTTTATTGCTTAATTTTTTTTACTTACCTTTCCAAGTGGTAAGTGAGCTCATCATAATCATCAACATAGATGCTAGCTTGGTTCAGTCCTACTACAACCTATAGCTTATTCAACCAGAATTGAAGCAGAGCTGGATGATATTGAATACTATCTGCAGCAATTCAGTTTGTGAATCAGAACCTTTTACTAATGATGCGGGGATCATGTTTACTTGAAAGCGGGTCTATGGAAGACCAGGATCAATCATGGAACTAAATAGGCAACAATGATCTTTGTGTCCGACACTACATACAACATTTGTAAGGGAAAAACATCAAGCAAATGGAATCGAAGTGTTGGCTTTCTAAATACCTATTTTCCGAATAGTCTCATTTTGTAAAAATAAATAAATGTATCTGTTAAAATACAGTCTATTGTATCTTAGGTTTTTAAATCATCCTTTGTAATTATAAGAAAGAGAAATCCTGGCAATCAACCTGCAACAATGTTGCAAAAGTTGGCTGGTGGCTGCAATGCTTGTATTTGAACTCGGAATATGATAAACAATGTAAACATTTTACATATGGTATTTCTCTTCTTTTTTTATCATGGAATTTATCTTTATGCATGTTTATGTATACTTGGAAGCTTTTGGTTGCTCAGTCAAGATCACTCTTGCTTTCCTCTTCTGTAAAAAAGCAAAGGAGAGCGAAGTATTCACATTTCTTTGTAGGCCAGTTTTATAATGCTTTAAGAGATTAACAGTGAGCATGAATGAGGGCCTGAGGATTAGGCAACCAAAAGCCCAGCCTGTCATCCACCTTGTTTGCAGATTTTCCATTTTTCAGCCTTGCCAGGCCCGGCATAGAAAGCAAGCAAAGATAATAAGTAGCAGGGTCCCACAAGTGTTTAGTGATTCAAAAAATTCAGATGACATGTCAAAGCTGACAGGATGATGGAGCATTTGGTGGCAGCAGTTACTTTTTGTCTCATGTTAAGCTCTTATATTGAGTGAATGCAGATGTTATCTCAGTGTCCCAGACAGACACCGTCCGTGAAATGTGACTAGCTGTCAGCAGAGTTACACAAAGTTGATTATGTTTAAATAACCCTTTTGTAGAGATATGTTTTTATATATATGGTTTTAAATCTGTCTAAATGGAGAAAAATATGGAACTTTGCAAATTTCTCCTTGGGGATCTTCAATATTAGAGGAAGTTATATTTTTCAAATATGAATTGAATATATTAAAATGACAGAGGCAGGAGTAAAATATATTTTATGAAAAGTTTGATTTTGGGAAGTGATGTTTAGATGTACAGGATCTTTTGTACATACTTACAGTTATGTTAACAGTTGGGATTTTTTTGTTTTGTTTCTTTTAGTTTTGAAATTTTGTTATGTTTTAAGTTTATGTTGTAAACCATCATAAAAATCTAGACAAAAGATAAAATTTACACCATAAAGTTAGGCTAATAGTTAAATGCTTGTATTTGTTTTCAATGGTTTTCATTTTGGTCTCTTTAGTTATAAGATTTATTAATGTGAAAGGCACTGCACATCACAGTTAATTTATACCTGTCTGAGCTTAACCTTAAATAAGCAGATGTTACATAAATTACATATTTACCTTCGCATGAGATATACATCCATTATTTGGTGTGTAAAGCGACAAAATCGGCCACCGATCGGCGTGTGCCCACATGGGGCAACAGATCCCTGACGCCCCACAGCTCGGCCGGCCAGAGAACGGACATGTCCGATGTTCTCTGGCCGATGACACAAAGGGTGCCCGGTCGATTGAAGCAGCCCCAGAATGCACCATGATGACATCATCACATTGCATTCCAGAGCTCATCGGAGCTCGTCTGTCTGCACCCGTCTGTGGGTGTATGGCAGGCATAAGGCAAGTTTTCAATAACTACCTACTAAGAGAGTACACATTAGAAAAGATATATTTTGAAACACTATTTATAGATGATATGGTGGTATATGACTTGTCTGTGAGATGAAATTTAGGTCCGTTGTATCCAATATTTTTTATACAAGCAATAAACAAATTAATTGATACCTGGCTATAGGTGGTCTCAGAACCAGATGATGTACAATGAGAAACCTGGAACTGGTACATACTGGAACATTGAGACCCACTAGGACATGTGGATGCACATATGCCCTGAAAGTCCCCCTTTACTTAAGGGAAAAGGGCTTTTGCAGCCTGAAATCTAATTTATCTCTGTGTACTATATTTGCTTCTGAATGTCAAAAAAACATAGATTTTTACAACCTTGTTAATTCTTACATGGTCTTATCATGTGAAGCAATGATTGAATTTATGTTTCAGTTGCTATTATCAGGCTGTGCTTAGGCACTCTAAAGGCCCCCACACACGTACCGAGTGGGGGCCAACAGATCAGTGATGGAGTTCAGCGTGATGATGTCATGACGTTGTGTGCCGGCCTTTAGTTTCAATGGGGACGGTGGTTTCCATTGAAACTAACGGCATCGGCCAGAGATTATCTGACATGTCCGTTCTCTGGCCAACCGAGCTTTCGGGCGACAGGGATCGCCCCATGTGGGCACCCCCGATCGGCTGCCAATTTTGTGATGGAAGGATGAGTAAGACTAATGCAAAATAAAAACCACCAGTTTCTATATAAATACATTAAACAAAGTGTATAGGAGAATGCTGTAATGTGAATCAATGCATTAATACGTTAAGGAGGAACAGGTCCTTGTAGCATCAAATAAATATTGTGTCATTGTCCTCACTACACAAGAATCCTTTAAAATTTACAGTTTGAGACATTACACTTTAAGGACCTTTAGGTTTAATTTACACGGTTGTTTTCTGGGCTTCCTTCAGTCCGCAGCAGCCCAGGAAACGACAGGGGTACTCCCGCAGTCACGCAGGAAACAATCTGTTAAAATTGTGCAGGTGCTCAGGGGTCATTTAAGAAACAACCCCATTACAGGTCTGTCGGTCCAAAGTTTGAAAACCGACTGGGCGGACCCCTAATGTTGCGTCCACCGCTCCTTTGCGATTATTGCTCATTTACTTTTACATGTAAATAAGCCCTTACTTCACTGCCAATAACCTGAGCCTTCTTTATTACTTTGATACTCTGGTCTTAAAAAAATAGGGATTAGACATTCTGATCTGTAAATTAGTTAATAAAGAAGTTCAGAAACTACTGTATCATATAATAGTTGAACGTAAGAAATGGAAGCTTCCATATTTCACTAAAGGATTGATTAGTAGTTTTGGAGGCTATAAAGCGCTCAGGTGTTTCTCATTCATGGGTACTCTCCCTTTGTTTTTGACATTTGACAACACTTAAAGGCACATTGTAGCATTGTTAGTTCTAAATGCCTTAAAAGTAAAAAGCAATGTTACTCTATTTAGGCTTTCACCAGCATTTTCTGTTTATTCCCTCTTACCAACATACATGCCTAGAAGCGTAAGCTAAAACTTGTCTCAATTCCCATCTCCCAAATTTGCGGAGCATAAAGAAATTACTATGAATAAAAACTTACATGGCACATTTTGTTCTTCTTGTATAGAACATGTGACCAGATGCCTTGGCATTTCATCCCATGATTCCTGCTATAGAAGAACTGAAAGACTGAAAACTGACCAAATAAACATGTCATAGACCTTATTTAAGCCATTAATAAGTGTTGTAGTTGAATTCAGTTTTTAAGATAACAATCACATGCTTGTGTTTTTAAATATACCAAATCTACTTTTCCATAAGCACATTATGTCAAAGCAGGGACATACTGTAGTTTATGCTCTTCTTATTAATTACTTTGGGGTTCATTGTCTGCCACCCACTGGTATGCATTGTTCCAAATCATTTTTTCTGAGTCACTGAGGAACAGATTTATGGAAAACTTGAAACCCAAAATCAAACATAAAAAGAGGCTTCTTTTCTCCATCACTAAGAAAATAAAACTGGTTTCCATACATAACAGTGGCACAACATCTAGTTTTCTGGTATTCATAAATCAGCCAGAGATGCTGTGTAGTCAGTTCAGTTGTAACTGCTTATTAAGTAAGTGTACGGTCTGAAGAAATAATTACTGCTCACAATGAAAACACAAGTTCAGTTTTGTTACGCTAACATATTGATTTACATGATTAAAAATTGCATGCTCCATAATTACTATACAAACTCAACTTTGTACTTTGTTGAACTGGCTAATTAAAGTTTTGAGTTAACATTCACTTTTATATATGCATATTGAGGGTTATGTTAAGCTGCTAATTGTTCCGATGGTAAAGTTTTAAATTTCATCTGTCTGCTCAGATCCATTGTTATCTATTAAGTGGCTTCCTTTTTTTGACAAATTGAATGCTGCATCTGTGAGAGGCTCTTTTGTTCTTATAATTCAGTCAGCATGGAAATGATTTTCTCATTTCAAACCCCTTTCTGTCCTCTCTTCATTGTGTCAATAAAATAGAGTTGTGCCCAACTGCTCTAATCAGCTTAGAGGGCTAATTCATTGCACAGGGCTGTTATCTGTGTTTGGCTACAGGTGGGCTCTCAGAGAGGCTGGTTTCCGGAGGAGTCTCTTTGTATGCCTCTTGAGGATTCCTGGGAGGATATCTTCTATCTGGAACCTAAGGAATGCTATATTACAGCTATATTGTATTTTGGAAGTGATGGGTGAGGGAGCTCTGCATTAGTGCAGAGTTGTTTTTCAGTTGGTTAATACTATCCTTGGCAGTTGTGATATCTAATTAGAAATCATGTTGTTTTCATTAAAAGAACTGCTATTCACATTCTCAAAACTACAAAAGTAGTACAAAACAGAATGGCAGCTAAATATTTACACACTTTCTTAGTGGCTTTCATTGCATGCAAAGTACTTGTCTAACATTAGTGCTACAATATTGAAATGTAGGTCTATGTAAGCCAAAACTATTTATTTATTTCCAGTTTTAGAATATGTAGAGAAAGGATAGCAACCCTGTTTTATTACTGTTGTTGTTATTAGGTAAATTTTCTATTTGACCCAATGACCATTGTGAAAATAATATTTACATTTATATAGATGGAAATCAAGAGGTCCATTTTCTTCCTGTGGATTCTATTTGATTTGAAATTGTCCTTGTAGATTTCCCCTCAATTGTATTTGTGTTAATAAGGCAAATATTCTCTTATTTTTTTATCTATGAATTTTTTTATCCAGTGAAGATCGGGGCTCCGGCAGTGCATAATTACAGTTTTGCGCTGTCCCGGTGTCCCCGATGCGACATGCAGGCAGCTGAATCCTCCGTCTCTTCTCCCCCACTCCGAGTGACGTGATGATGTCACATGGGGGAGGCGGCGGGAAATTTGAAAGTGGATAGCACAAAATCAATTTTCTTTGTATCAGAAAACTGCTTTCAATGTGCTTCTATGTACAAAATATCACCAAAATAAAAAGTCTCTGGTGCCCCAGATGTGCCCATTTTCAGTAACCCTCTCTTCCCTGGTGTGATTTTACCACATCCATCACACCAGGTTAGAGAGGGTTAACTGCAAATGGGCACATCTGGGGCACCAGAGACTTTATTTGGGTGAGATTCAAAACATAGCAGCATAGCTTTGTGCCCTGATTTTTGTGTTATCTCATTAATTTTATTAAATAATTTTTATTTTACATAATTGTTTGTTTCAAACATTATTTTATTCAGGATATCTATTAGACCCTTGTACGGACAGATTTTGGGAAGTTACAGGCCTACAACATAAAGGAAAATTTACCATTGAAGCCTATGGTGCACTTTTGGTACAGAAATCTGGACCTCAGCAGTGCGCTAGGGAGGTTAAATACAAAATTCGCTTATAGCCATGCATGGTTATATATTCGCAATTATAATTGCATCACGATTACCTTCAAAATAAATGGTCATGTGGTATATATTATCGCATTGACAGGGCATAATATCTTGAATATTCAAAATTGTAAATATCCACCTCCATATACTCAAATAGCTGATTTTCATAGAAAATATTCGCAATTCGAATTTTCATAGAAAATATTCGCAATTCGAATTTTCAAGCTCAACACTACAGGACAGTAAGAGGGGGAAAAAAGCCAGTTAATGATGTAAGCTAAAATGTATCCCTTTCCCTACACAAATAAAAAGAAATTCAGAAAATACATTATATATACATGTAGTTAATACATGAAATATTTCACAATTATTTACACTATACGTTAAACTACAAGCACCATTTAGTGTAATAACATCCAATCTTTATTGTAGACCAATATTATGTACATACCACTTGCTAGATGTTAGTTCTAAAGAGCAAAGGATTTGCTGACTTTTATGAAAGGATGTTTAGACAATTAATATCTTCAAGTCTCTTTGGAGTTGTTATCAGGTGTTTACAGATTTTTTACAGATTTTATATATAAAGTACTGATAACAGAAGGTGCATGGGAATTCAGTGCTGAGGTAGTCAAGGAATAATTGGGTTACATATTACATTATAACCCAGCAAAGCCTAACTTGAAAAAGGAAATTACAATTCTAATGAAGGAAACATAAATTACGAGGGTGGAGCAGATTCCCATTAGTACAGACAATCTCTACCTTTTTGGTGTAGAGATAGTGTAAGGAAATTAAGATAAGGTAAGGAGGAAATGGTAAGCCATCAGAGGTCACTGACCTTATTAGATCTTCAGAAGGCTATTACTTGTGATCGTATATTCC
Source organism: Ptychadena robeensis (assembly GCA_036250615.1). Taxonomy (NCBI): domain Eukaryota; kingdom Metazoa; phylum Chordata; class Amphibia; order Anura; family Ptychadenidae; genus Ptychadena; species Ptychadena robeensis. The sequence goes on along the minus strand of CM070035.1, from coordinate 53,496,159 downwards.
AGTGATTTCTATACGGGGAAGTGGTAATGGTATGTTTAAAAGTGGTAAGTGACATAGATCATTTGGTTGGGTTTGGTATAGTAACATCGTAAAGCTTAGCAACAGAATACATTTCCCTTAAGGTCCCCAAAAAACTGGTCCGATTCCCAGCGGATTCCGGGACGATCGATTCCAGGCGCGTGCACGCGAAACGATCGTCCCGGAATCGCGTGAAGCCCACCTTGTCCGATCGATCACGTCCGATCGATCGGGGGCCCAGAATCGGACCCGACAGAGAACCAACATGTTGGTCTTTCTGATCCGATTCAGCACACATCAGGGGGAGTTGCCATTTGTGAAGTAAGCGATCGGACACAGAATCGTCCAGGAATCCGTGGGCCAAGGTGGTATGGCGCGATCGGACGGACTTAATTGGCCGATCGATCGGACCTCCGATTCCCGCTGACATCGTCGGAATCGATCAGATAGGTGATCGATCGGCCATGGAATCCGACAATGTATGGCTAGCTTAACAGTAGCCCAGAAACTGAGAGTGTAAATAGAATTCCTTTTTTTATTTATCAATAAACTTTATTAATATACTTACTGTGTGTGGTTATTCTCAGCCAACATGTTGCCTCTTGACAAAGCGACTTTTTACTGCAAGACACCAGAAAAACAACAAGTTCTTCCTACAGCTACAAATTTACACACTTTCATTTTTGGTCTATAGTAGTAGTTCCCAAACCAGGGGGCAGCCCCCTTGGGGGGGGGGGCACAAAGGTATTCCAGGAGGCCACTGGCCCTCATTCTTAACATGTGTTTGAATGGGGAGGGGGGGCCCGATAATGTTCCTAAAAAGAAAAGGGGGCCCTGCAAGGAAAGTTTGGGAACCACTGGTCTATGGGAAGGATAATTTATGCCGAGTTGCCGAAAGATCGATTCTGATGGATTAATTAGTGACCTAGTTGAACAGCTGTTTGGACATTAGCATGCAAATTGTATGCAGACTGAAATTGGCCAAATCAAGCACAGCAGTTGTTCTGCTTAATTGGCTTAGGTTTTAGTCACTTAGGATCCAATTTTTCGGCATATCATCAACCATCTTAATGTCCTACCACGCAACAGCAGTTACTGCATTATACACATCATCATCATCACCATCATCACCATCATCATCATCACCTGCGTGATGAATCCTTTTGACTACACTCAATCTGCCTGGGTTCTAGTTCCAATATTGGTGGTTAGCAGAAAACAAAGACCCAATAAACTATTTGTGCATAACCTACGCAGTTGCACTAATTTTTTCTCCTGGTCCTATTTATTTACTAGTGGTTATAAGTTATTCATGGTTTATCATCATGATACACCAGCTCATAACAAGTGACCGATAGGAACAAGAATACGGGTGCACAACCTAGTGCAACAAAAATAAGTTCTGTTAATGATAAATGAAAAGATAAAATGCTAACAATGATGGAGGTACAAAACAGGTTTGGCAAGGGGTAGTAATCTCAAAACAAATTCACCTTAACATTACCAGTTAGAAAGATCTACCTATCTTGCATTGAAGATATGTTTATTTTTCCATAATGATAGGTTTATATTGTAGCCTTTCAAGTGTTAAAATTAGGAGAAGCAGAATGAGAGAGGAGAATGAGACAGAGAATTTTTATTAAATCTGCTACTTGTCTGATCTGTTTGCAGGCTGGAGTTGATGAAGTGACCTACCTGTATCAGAAAAAGTCACATCACCAACCTGGCTGAACTGCCTGACATGGCTGTGTTATTTCTTTACTGGAGGGACAGAAATCCAAATTTTTGGCAGGTGAAACAACAATCATGAATACATTTTAATTGCACATTTAACTGTATGTAGTGCAGCTTTTAAGTCAGTTGTTTATGATTGGATATTTGTGTTGGAAGTCCATCTGTGGTCCTTTTTAGAGGTACTTGATAGGGTATCATGTAACATTCCCCTTTTTTTGCCTTCCATTATTTGTAATTCTCATATCGCTTTATTCACTTCTACAAATAATAATACTCTGCTTCGTGTAAATTTTACACTTAGGAATGACCTTTGCTGCCATATTGAGTCTATGGTGTTGAGTGTAGTGTTATGACAAGTATAAGCCAAGAATGTTGTGTTTCCTATACCTGCAGGCTGATCAGGAATGGCAGAGTGTATCCTCTCTTTAGGAAAACGGCACAAACCTAAAGTGCTAAGTGTAGCTGAGCATCAGCAGGAACAACAAAGCTGCCATGACCGATTAGATGGTTTGTAATATTACTATCCCCTTCTCACTCACCACAGTAAAACATTTTACTGGGATAACAAGGCCGAGGGTAATAGGAAACATGCCAAGAGAGAGAAAGGAGGAGATGTCTAACCCATGTACAGGAAACAAATGCGATCAATTACCCAAGTGTGGAGCTAACAGATACCTTATCTCTGGGCTTCTTGAAATAAGAATTTGATTGTTACCAAATGTGTCCAGGAGCTAAGTGAAGAGAACACTTTCATTCTGGCTGCAGACTGGCTTTAGTGAAATAAAGTGTATCTTTACCAATTTCTCAAAGAGCTGAAGAAGTCACATCGGAGGATTAGGATGGATGATACATTGGGAATACAATAATTCTCATTTGTTGAGCCTGGCTGAGGACAAAATGAAACCTGAAAGCACTTTATTTGAGAAATGTATTCTATGCATAGTGTAGACATAGATGGATCTTAAATATTTTTAGATTCATGATAATCTCTTATAAGTAGATGTGAACCTCGTGTCTCATGTGTGGGAATTCTATAAAGCTGTATTTTATGTTTGATTTATGCTTTATGCTTTATTTTCATTAAAGGGCCACAATACATAAATTACATCATTTTCTAAAACTGGCTTATGTAAAATAGGATTTAGTAACATTCACTGACAAATATATAAAAGTTTTAAGAGATTATTAGAACCAAAATTTATTTCAGATGATATAGTGGGGGGAGGGGGATACTCTCCGTCATGCAGCTAAATTCCTGTCTCATTGTATGGAAAAAATCTACAAGCTCACATTTTGCCCTTATTTGGCTTCCAATGATCGCTAATATATTACAGCTACATGTCAAAGTTACATATATGCTTGTGAAGTGGTACAGATACATTTTAATGTATAATTTGCAATGTTAAGGCTTTGGATGTGGGAAACAGACATTATTTACCCACCTCTTAAAATCATATTGCTATGTTGTAACTTAACGTTCTTTGTATTTGCTCATTTATTCAGGCTTAAAAATTGTGGTTTTAAACACAAATTAAAAAAACACACATACATTAAATAGACACAATACTCACCTGTCAGTAATCAGATGCTGTAAAACTGCTACACAAAAGAACCCCAAAACAAACTTACCTTCTTGACCTTCAGTTCTGATGCCGGCATCTTAGATCCTAGAGAAGTGAAGCTGCTTCCGCCATCACTGCCCCCCCTCCCCCCTTCACTTCCTCTCATACAGAGACTAGGCTGTCTCCTCTCTGTTGGAGCTGAAGAGGGGGGGGGGGGGGGGGGGGGGGGGGGGGGTGGGGGGCTTGATGAAATGTGTCTCTGGACAGGAGAGACACTCCTATCACTTACAGCTCATGTCTCGTGAGACATGAGACCAGGCAGACGAGTTCCTGCATGGGACAGATGTCCCAAATGACATAAATTATGTCATCAGGCAGACCCAGAAAGATGTGAGTATGCCTGATGTGAGCTTGCGATAAATGCCCAGGAGGTTAATGAAAACTACAGTAAAGGAGTGTCACTTCTACTTTTTAAATTAACTATTCAAAAAGACCTACCAACAACAAAAACCTACTGTCAACTAAATAGTATTTAGTTGACAGTAGATCACAATTGTTTTGAGCACCCCTGGTTTAAGACAACAATAATTGATTAAAGAGTTTATGCAACAGTATTAAGCCTTCTTCTATGGTGTCACTAGTAGGGGTCACTATACATCACTACTATATAGCATCTCTGAAGCAAGGAAAGTAACACAAACAGAGATAGCAAAGTCTTAGCGGTTTGCTCTGAAAGTTTTTGAGATTTGTTTAGTTTTTTACTGAATTTAGCAGCAAATATGCTACCACCCTTTTACGTACTTACCAATCTCCAAGGTCACATGAACATGTTCTGTGTGAAACCAACAAACCACAGGCCACAACTTTTCCATTATATTATGTTTCTTCTACTTCATTGTAATGAAAGTTCAGAATGTAAATATTTTCCTTTAGCAAAGTGCATACTTTACTGTAAGGCTTTGTTTCCATTGCGTTGGGTCCCAACGTAACAGATAGACTTACCTGCTCGGCGGACGGGTCTGTCTTCATTACGCTGAGCCGATCCGCCAGTGTCAGGCTGAACGTAGTCGAGTACGTTCAGCCTTTACACCGGCGGATGTGTAAACAGACCATCCGCCGGCAGGCTGATTCTGTGAGATACGTCGGGACCCCAGCTAAGCGTATACGCTTAGCGTAGGGGTCCCGACGTATAATGGAAACAAGCCCTTATACTTTAATATACAATTTCATTTCAAAAACACCTTTAAATCCAGGGTACAAAAGAGACATTCCATATGAGTTTTTCTAACTTACAAAATATTAGTTTTTCTAACTTACCAATATCTGAAAACAGACATTTGTACATTTAGGTAAAAATGTTATAAAACTAAATTGGAGCCATCTGAGTGAGGGGGCACACTGTAGATGTTTTGCATATTTGTATTTACATAAAGAATGTAGGTCTATATACTACTAGGATCCCATTTATTTTAAATTTTACATAAAGCAAATCAATTACTTCTCTTATCATCATTTCTGTTTCCCTTAAGCTGGCCTTATCAAGCGTAATTTTTTTATTTCATCGATTTAAGCAATTGGTTGCTTAAGTTAAATTAAGATCACTTCAGTTTGTACCAAATCAATCAACCAAAAGTGATGTAAATAAAATCGGTATTCAGTCAGGTTGGAAAGTTCCAGTAGAGTTTAGAAGTACCCTTGATTGAGTTCTATATGATTGTGCTCACACACTGCTATATTCATAACTATATTTTCAGAAACTGGCTTTGCATCGATAACCTTAGGTGGTAGGATGATCAGTTGATATTGGAATAACAGTTGATAGCTAAATTGCACAACAGATAATGGATTTAAAATGTAATCGTGCATTGTTTATTTTTATTTTTGCTATCGTTGCTCTACAGAAAAGGAAGAACAAAAGCAGTTGGTTAATGATGCAGTTTAATGACATAAGGAAATCTATACAGATGTGTCTGGCCTGGTGAATATTTAGTATCTGTATGTACCTAAACCTAGGCATACAATGCTAGATTTTTAATAGATTTGAGTGTCATGGGCATTCATGGCACTCGATTGTGCTTGAATCTAATAAACATTTGAGCCATCCAGCCTTCTTTCGAGCGGGATCCCCATCCAAAGTATCCTCCGGGATCGATAGAAGTGCTGTGTCTTGATTTTGAAGAAGCTCTATCATAGAGAGATGACATCATCGCGCTGCGCTCAACAGCTCCTCGAATTGCACTGGAATCGACCCGTGTATGCCCAGCAACCACTTGAGCTTGTCTTGCATGGGAGCAGCACTAGAATAAAAATAGAGTGGTTTTCATTTTACTGTTTGAGCAAAAATCCATTTTAACATTCCTTTAAAGAACCAAGCTTCTTATGTGATATTACTGGTAGTATATCTCTTATGGTTACTCTTATGGTATGGTTTGAAATTAACAGTTTGTAAAATGTGTTCATTTTGTAGTTTTTAAATGCCTTCTTCTAACTCTTATGTTAGGAGTGTGATAACTCAACAACTACAATTATTATTTTCTTGTTTCATAACGTGCCAAGCTATGTGCAAACAAATCAATCAACATTTTACATATGAGAATTAAAATGTATCTTGGAAAGCTGGCATTTATTTCAAACATAGTTAGATAATTTTTAATATTCGTATAATACCTTGATTCGATTTATGCTCTATTTTTTGTCTGAAAGTTCAAGGAGCACAGCCTCCCTGTAGAATAACTTCAGAAATGTGAAGCAGTTTATCAGAAATATTGGCAGCCACATCATAAAACCCCTTAGCCGTGTTAGAAGTTTAGTAAACAGACTGCACAGCTGACAGTTATCTTACTGAAGCACATTGATGGCCTATTGGCTTCCAACCCCTATAAACCACAGGGAGATTATTTTAGAATTAATTTATTTAGCAGAAATATATTTTAATATCTAACTTTTTAAAATTATGTAGCTGGCTTGTAACTTTTTTTGGTGATCAATGATTTCCATATGTCCATACATACCAGTTATGAAAGATTTGGCAATACATTTTTCTTAAAGAAGAACACCACTTACATAATTTTCTTCTAAACAGGAACTAGAAAAGGAAAAAAATATATAGTAAAGGAGGTATTATGGTCACTTAGAGAAAAGGGGAAGGACCTGTAAATCAGTGGTTGCACACATTGTTCGGGCAGTAGGGTAGTGGTTGTCAATTACTGACAACTGTGCCATGTAATTCTTATGGGCAACTGGCTGAAAACTGACAGGAAAATGCGGAATGTCACAGTGCTCTAGAGGCCGCAGTTTTCAGAAGACCATTCACTGAAAACAACATGTTTTCAGCTGACTGTCTGAATGCAGCTTCAGAGTAAAATGATCAAGTTCCTTTCTTTGGCAGCTTCATGCTGCTTTATAATTTGTATTTGTCATTATGTGTAATGACACATTGGGTTGAACATGCCCATTCATTTTTATGGACCCTCAATGTGGGTCCACAGCCTAAACAACAATATACCTTCCTAATGTTTCCCCTGCATATATATTAGATGAATATCCGACATATAGAGAGAATTCGCAATATTCGCAAGAGTGCGCTCGGGTATTCACAATGGCGGAAATTCGTCATATAATGCTTCAACATTGTTAACCCGCATACATCGCACATATTTGTAAGCATTGCGAATGGATCCGCACAATATGCACAGTGCTTATACTGGCTAAGATCACAGAATGAAGAAGAGAAGCTGTAAAGCTGGTTCGCGATGCATCCTACCAAAGCAAGGGCCATGTGCTGCATTTTAGTTTAATTCTATATTAAAACTAAATGGTTTATGACATTAAATAAATCATATAATATGAAGTAAAATCTTGAAGGTCAAAAAGCAATAGACAGCACAATAATATATATAAGTTAAAATCACTCTTCTTCACTCTCTTTCTTTACTCTTTCTGTTGCTGCTCTGTAATTGATGAAGTATCTTAAACTTTTCAGCTTGAATTTATACCCAGCAATATTTGATTTACACCTTGCAATAGTTAGACTGAGTCTTCTAATGTACACATCTGTTGTCTTTGATCTCTTTAATATAGTCACAGACATTATATAGTTATACAAATTGGAAGAAAATCAGAAAGGACAGCCATGTTCCAGCTCTCTAGCTACTAAATATAATATTTTTTTTACCTTATACACAGTTTATAATACATTTTAAAAAAAGTAAAACACCATTTTATTTCATGCACTATATAATTGAAATGTTTGACTTCAATTATACTTCTTTTTTGGATGTACATGGCTCATCTCTCTCGGCATTATACCTCAGTGACTCTGGCCTATACAAGGTAATGCCTTTTTTTTCAACTTGCATGTACAGAAGTGGAACTGAAGAGATTAACTTGTGTTTGACCTACTTCAGCTTTTCTAGTAATGAGGGGTACAGGAGCACAGAATTAATCTCTCTCAATTTGTTGCTCTCAGGGGTGCTGCAAAGTTTTAAAGGTTTAGATTTGTGAGCAACTCCTGTTGTGATGAACATGCTGGAAATCCACCGGAACTCTTTAGAACCTGGTGTCCTATTGCAGTTATTGTCAAAAATAGCCAAGAATGCTATGTGAGCATTTTTCAGGATTTGTTATAAGTTCCTCATAATCAAGAAGATTTCCTTGCAAAATTAATTGAACAGTGAAAAGATTTTCATGTGTCTGATTTCCTGAAGAGTAGAGTATGTCTGGTTTCACAGTAACTTTGTGTGCACATGATTAGATGATTGAAGTCAGCATATTCCACCTCATTCACTATGCTGCATGAAAATGTACTTTCCATTATACAGCTTACTTAGCTAAGTAAAGAAGTTTTTCTTTCACTGGAATGTAGACTTTGTTTCTCCTTATTCACTAAGACAAGTCAAAATTAACTTTGCAAATATATAAAATCACTTTGAGGACCCAGACATCTGGGTTGTATGGATAAACACATACACACAACACAAGTTTAGGCATATACAGTGCATTGAGCAATGAGGTACCCCCTCATACATCATTGCACCCTGTCATTGTACTTGTTGTGGCAGAAATGGTGTATACACTTTGCACTTACATTACGCTACATCCCAAATGTGTTGAACATTTTCTCACGTCTTAAATAATATAATGTAATCAGATACTGTCTCTGGGACTAGCTTATTTATACTGATACTGCACCTAAGATGTCTTATATCTTAGTTATGGATATTCAAAATCCCACTACACTACATGGGAAGTGGGCATGCAGTGCAGATTTATGCAAAATTACTTCATGCACAGATTATGCCAAACCACAGTCCTGGTATGGGAAATGAAGTGTGGGAATATGCTTACTTTCACTGGGAGAAAAAAATCTTGTCATATAACAAGTAGATGGGTTCAGACAGACACATAACTTATGATAAGGACATTTTAGGTCGGAAGTGAACTGAACATAAGCAACCCTCCGGATTTTTTGGATGAATTGGACTCCTTCCAGATTCCAGAAAACCTGAGATACTTCAGAATAAAGATAACCTCTCTTGAGACAAATACAAGAGCTGCCAGTGCTGACCTCTCTGAAAGAGCTTGTGGTCTGGCAGTGTCTACCATTGACAGGATAAAATCATGTAATAAGTAAACTCAGGCTACATGCATGTAAATACTTGTCCTGGTCTCTTAATTGAAAAAGCATTAAAGTGCAAGCTAGGTTACCATTGTTTTAGCCATTCAACAAAGACAGCCTGCAATTCTTCTTTTAATCACCTGTTTATGTGAGCAAACCAAGCTCTAAGGAAATGGCCAGTGCTATACACGGAATATGTCAGCACTCAATACCATGATATTAAACGCACCACTTTGCTGGCTGTCTTGTTATATGCAAGTAACTATTGTCTTGAGATTTTTTCTTTAGATAGAGACTAGATAGAGATAGAGGTTTGGGATTTATCCATGGCATTCCCTCTAAAATTCCCGCTAAAAGCCCCTTCACACCAAATCTTTACCATGCTTTTTTTTGGGAATATGGTCATCAACACAGACCGCTCCGTTGCACTGGGATATTTTGTTAGCAGTGGCTTCCTGCTCTCAAGACTTTGGCATTTCTGTTTTAGCAGCTGCCAAAATTGTCAACACCGATCTGTCAGAAGGGATTTATCCTGGCAAAACTTTGAAGCTACTTTTTGACATCTCCAGCAAACTAATTGTTGTCTCCTGCCTGGATAGGTCCTAACGAGTTAGTGTCTTCTCAAGAGATGAAGAAGAAAGGACTTATAAAATCAATTTACTAGGCTGCTATGCGTTATTATCATCCAAGACAAAAACTTGTTGAAGACAGGGCATAAAGTAGGAGAAGTCTCTGAGAAAAGGTTACAGAACATCCATCTTCCCTCCTCTTCTAATTGTGTCTTTTCTTTGCTCATTTTAATACCCATTTCCCCCCTTGCTTAAAGACACTTTATGACAAGCATTGTATTCTTCTTCAGATAAAAGGAACCCTTTTTATGTAGCAGGCTGTGAGTGACAGTGGGAAGGAGTCCAATTGCCACTAGGACTTTAGGCAATAAATCATCTCCTACTCGCATCAGCTGACTGGACAACACCCACTTACAGGGTCTGTAAGCCCTTTAAAGTGTGAATTAGATTCCTTAGCCCAAGTTCTTTGCTCAGCTTCCAAAGGCTCAGCAAATGGAGATTTCAGATTACAAATTTCAGATGGGGGTGTGGGGGGGGGGGGGGGGGGGGGGGGGGGGGGGGAGTAATGTACTTATGGTTTTGCTAAGCAATATTTCCTGTGCTTTTGATTAAGCAACAGTGACTAGCAGAAAGATTTGCATATAAATCTTTTACATTGTAAAAGACCTGTTCTCTCTCCCCCCTAAATGACATATTAAAGTATATATCATATTGTGCGGTCGTAAATGCAGTCTAGATGATCAAATACAATGGGTTTTGATTTTGAAATATTAGACATAAAATGTAAATATATTTCTGACAAAGTTATGGATGTAGTTTATTCTTTGCAGATTTCCTAGATGAAAGTCAGTCTCCGCAGTGCACTGTCAGTGCGTCATGGAAAATGACAGCGAAGTCTTGCTCAGTTTAAGTATGCGAAAAAACCTGCCTATAAACTAAGCTGAACAAATAGTGTGTCAGATCAGTGTAACAGGAAAAAGCATTTCAATGATAACATGAAAGATGCTTTATAGATTATGTGCTATCAGGTGGAAGTTATTTATTAACTGGTGAATCACGTTGAAAACAAAGGATTGTTAAGGATGAGTTTTTAGATTTAAAGAGCTTTATAAGGTCAAAAAGGGACACGGTTATACATGTCTACAACACTTTTGTTTCATTGATTTTTTTTAAATGCCATTAAAGATTCTGTCCAACAAATTATCTTGTGTTATGGTAATTCTGGCTGATGATGGGCAAAAAACTCTGGATGATTCTTGCTCGGCTTCTCATAAAAATATAAAGCACTTTCTTCGTGTCAGGAAGAAAAACTGGAATGACATTGGGGTTTACACAGTGAATTAGTTATGTTCCATTGACTTCTGTATTTGGTGGAATGAGTGGTAAGTAGAAAATCTATAAGAACTATTCTGCCTGCTCCTTTGCAGATCATTTTTTGTTTGCTTTTATTAGTTGAACATCTTTTTCCCGCTCGGTGGTTTATGTGACCATAGACAACCTTTTATATAGAATATATTTTAGAAGGGTGAAGAAATGGCACCAATGCCTCGTTTTTCTCACAGGTCTGTAATTTTATGATAAGGATTATTATACAAACACATCAGTCATTTGTGATCCCCTACACATTTTTTGGTAAATAATGTTTGACAAAAAAAAAATTAACACTTGATTGGACAGACAATTTCGCTCTTCGATGCTTGATGTGCTGGAACCAAGTAAGATGCTGAGGATCATGTCACATTTTTCTTGTAAGTGAAAAGAAAGAAAATCTACAACGGTGAATGATATGATTTCCACAGAAACAGGATAAGGGAGATAAATCCAGGCCAACAGCTCAGGCTTGTAACCTAACAGCTATCATAAATAATCAAAACCTATTTGAGACTTGAAGATAGGGCATTAGAGGCTATTTACACTAGTAGAGTGATGCCATCGATCAGTTACAGCAAAGTCCAAATAAGACTCCTATGATGTCACAGTTATTTATGACCCACAATGACATTCAAAATACCTGCACCTTTTTATTACACATATTCATTCATTTTGTGACCTCTGCCTATCTTTTTTGTCTTTATGCTAAAATGTGTTCTTAAAATAAAAGTAAAAAAGTGAAGTAAAAAGTTTCAGTGGGTTCAACTTTGTTATTAGCATTGTATTTTATTGTAAAATCAGGATGTTCTTCCATTTCATCAGATGTAATGATAAACTTTTTCATAAAGAAACAAGTGTACGTTTTGCTTAACCCCCAACCCCCCTGGTGGGTTTATTCTGAATTATTCTCAAAGTTATCTCCTTTAGTGATACGGAAGATACAATCCGATGACTATGTTACGGTTTGTTTTCCACACTTTTCCCAGCAGCATCAATAGCACAGGTTATGTAAGGATCCGGGCCTTGCCCATGCCTTGTATGCCTTTAACCTCCCTAGCGTTCATGACGAGCCCAACCCGTCAGGCGTTTGAAAAACAAACACCGGACGAGCTGGGATCCCATGAACGCTGCACATACTGGGAAAGCTGCAGTAATTTTCTCTGCCGCCGCAGCATTTCTGGGGTAACGTCGCGGTGGCGCAGAAGGGGGTGGGACGTGCCTTAGACCTCGATGTTAATGGAGGGGTGTCAGCTTCCCAGCCCACTTGGCTGGTTTCATGAGGCCAGCGACGTGGACAGGGTGGGAATTTTATGTAGTGTGCTATGTACACTACTGCCATTGCCTGTACCGCGCCGTTCGCTAGGGAGGTTAATAAAATAGATATATGGCAAGGCCACCATCCAGCTCCCCCAAGTCACCACTGATGACAGAAGGGTGGATCCACAGACAAGACTACAGGACAATGATGCTGCAGGATGGTTCGGCATGTCTGAGACAGGTCAGCATTGCCATGTGTGGCTTAAAATCTAACCCAAGCCACACTTTGGAATACAGTTAAGGTGGTTAAACATTGAATTTGGAACATAAAAAAAGACATTGGTGGCATTCGTTTCCTAAATAACAAGTTTTTTTTTTAAATGTTGTGGGCCAAATATAATTACACTGTAGGCTGGAGGTTGCTCTGGGTTAGTGTTGCTTTTTGCTTTACTCTGTTAATGAAATGTGTAAAGGCCCCCCACACACGTACCGACAGAGCAGGTCCGATCAGCTCTGGAAAGCACCGTGATGACGCCTTTGTGTGCCGGCCGTTAGCTTCAATGAAGATGCCGGTCTTCCTTGAAGTTAACGGCATCGGCCGGCATCGGCCAGAGAATATGGGACATGTCTGTTTACTGGCACCAGTAACCTAGCGGCGGCCGGTTTTGCCGCCGACCGACGGCCGCGAGTGCGCACGCCCATCGGTTGGTGGCAAAATCGGCCGCCACTTGGTGCGTGTATGGCAGGCTTAAATCTCTCACATCCAAATAGAGAGTTAGCATTGTTTTCTCTTCTAGTTTCATTGACCTTCCCTGTCTACAGCTTTATCTACTGAAGTTTTTTTTTACCTGATTGTGACACCATAGCACTAATTTCATTCAAGAAGTTGTTTTGATCTGCTAATCATTAACCTGTTTGGCATATTCAGTAACAGCATTCATTTAGGTATGACTCTTTTATTTCTTTTACTAACATGGTATATCTCGAGTGGACAGAGCCTTCTGAATCATCCAGACATTTCTGATAAAGATCTTTTATATGACAGTACTAGGAACCTTGGTTTCTTGCAGCTGTAATAAGTTTCTCAGACACACACTGCTCTGCTCTGCTAAGGATAAGCGGGCAGGTAGCATGCTGGACCTTGACTATCTGGAAAGGAATCACATGCTGTGTACTAACCATCAGAAACTGGATACTAGTGACATTCATGGGCTGATTTCATCGTTCTTTATAAGTAACAGTAAAGTAATAGCAGTGTAAACAGTGATATTCCAAAGCTACATGATGCAGAATGTTTGCAGTTTTATTAGCATTTAAGACAAATATTCAATGACTTAAAACAAAGGGGAAGAAGACAGTATTTAAGTAGTTGCTTGGCTTCACATATAACCACAGATCTATCTCAATCAATTGGAAATGTTGTTCACTAAAAGAGGAATTAAAAGTGGGTAAGGTGGGGTGGGAAGAGGGAATAATGGGTAGAAAGGAAGGTTGGTGGGATGAGTAATTAACCTATGGTGTGGCACCCTCATAAGGGAAATAACAAATCGTTAAATTCCAAAATATCTTTAAAAAGAGACCTGGCAATCCAAGTGTGAGTAAAAGAGTCAGTCCAGTCTTTGTGCTTTCAGGCTCTCCATGTGCATGAATTCAGTCATAATAGATGCCCTAGATCAGCGATGGTGAACCTGTTAGCGACAAAGTGCCCAAACTAAAAATGAAATGTGCCAACATGGCAAATTTACCACATGAATCATACAGACACACTACATATATACAAAATTAAACACACTATATATATATATATATACACACACACAACATACATAAACATACATATATACACACATTATACATATACACACATTACACATGCATGCACACCATTTGTATGTACATTACATGTATATATAAAAAACACATTACTTACAATCTTACACACATACATATGTGCATTGATGGGGAGGGGAGGTGGCAAGGTGTGCATCCAGCAGAGGGAGAATTGACAGTCTGGAGAGGCAATAGGCAGTTGAGTGCTGCAGTTTTCTCCTCTACCTTATTGTTGTCTCAGATTTTGTGCCCCACAGAGCGGGCTCTAAGTGCCATCTCTGGCACGTGTGACACATAGGTTTGCCAGTGGTAGATTTTGATATTCTTGCAATGGCTGACATATGCATCTTGACAGGGAGTGCCAGAATTTTTTTGGGGGAAAAAAAAACAGTTTTCTTTCCTGGGTATCACTTAAACTGTAAACACTTTGTATAAATTGTGATATGTGATAAAACACTTTACTACCAAACTATCTGATGCAACAGAAAATGTATGGCATTTTTCTTGGGCTTGGGAAAACGGATTACTGAATTGTATTGGTTCCACATAGATTAGAAAGTCATCCCTTTCAAACCCCCAACTTAGTTTTACTATATTTTCCTGCCTTTTATAAAAAAAGAAAAAAAAATCTGGCCTTGCCTTCACCTCCTTTTTCACCATCCACCATAAATGAACATCATGAACATACCACCATTTCATTGCAGTTGTAGGTTCTTTTTCACAGTTTTATGAATATAGTTACTATTACTACTGTGTGATTATTATCCCAGCCCAGAAGTACGGTTTCCAGCAGGACAACAAAAAAAAGTGGATAAAACGTGCTTTTGAAAGAAAGAAAGTTGGAACTAATTTGAAATATATAAGTTTGTTGTTTCTAAAGTTAAATACTTCTTTTATACAAAGATTGTTCTTGATCTTTGTTGTTCTTTGTTGTTCCTAAAAGATTGAGTAGTATCCTTCTGCTTTGAATGTCTGTCTTCCAGTTTATCATGAATACATTACATTCAAAGTTCACCAAAGTGAAACCTTTAATTCACAGTGTCTTATGTTATGTTAGCTCAAACTGTCAGAGACAACATGAACTTGACAGAAGATGTCGAATTGATAAGTGCAACAAAGGAAGATAGTGACAGCTGTATGCCTCTTGTGCTTCTCTATTTTCTCTCTCTTCACAGTCGATGTCCTGATGGAGTGATCATCTTATGTCTGTCAGTTACTTCTTTCACAAAGACTAGATCTTTCTAAAACAATGTAACAAAGCTGTCCCTACCATTGTTTTCTTTTTTTTTTTGTTTAATTCCTCAAATTGACCATCTATGCTACTAAACTGCCCAACTACCCCATCATGTAATAAAATAAACCATTGTTTAAATAAACATAAACAGAACATAAATAATGAAAATAGAATCTCATGACCTAAAAAATATATTAAGGGTAGGGCTACACTAAAGCAGGCTACAGAGCACTGGATATTCAAGCCGTCCAATGTACCCTGCAGCAGCGTGATAACCTCATCACGCTGCTGTCAGATATTGGCAGAGCTGGGGAGACAGCTGTGCTCTCTCCCCGGCTCAGCTGAAGCTTTGCCTGGAGACCCGCGGTCCGATAACGCTGTCTTGGAGCAGGATTGATTTGTCCAGCACTAAAACAGCGATGGGTGCATTTTTTATGGGCAAGATAGATGGCCGTGAGCGCGCACGGCGCTCAATGCTGCCATAGATTTGGCCCATATCTATTGGTCTGAACCCTGCTTCAGCGATTGGATGCGCTACCGTCAGTGCATCAACAAGCAACATCAAAGCGATGGAGGCTAGGACCGATGGATCTGTGGCTATGAAGACAGTGTAGCCATAGCCTACGCAAACTCGTATTTACACATCACAAGATTTCCATTTTATTGAAGGGAAGAGAAAAACATAAAAAACATCCCTTCCCTTATTTATTTAAAGCTAAAACAAGCATGCTCCTTAAGCTGGAGGTTGTTTTAATGTATAATAATATACCGTATTTTTCGGACCATAAGACGCACTTTTTCACCCCCAAAATTGGGGGGGGGGTGCCTGCGTCTTATGGTCTGAATGTGCGACCACCGGCGGCCGCCGGAGAGCTGAGGAGCAGAGCTGCGGCAGCTGTCATTTGCGATGTTCGGCTCTTCTATCTAAATGCCGCATCCCCTGCATCCCCACCAACGAGAACACAGAGGAGAGCTGTGTGCTGTGTTCAGTGCGGCTATGGATGGCTCGGCCGGGGTTCAGGGGATGCCGAAATCCACAGAACACTGAACAGATCAGTGTAGTGTGACGTGGTGTGCTGAGAGTGTACTGCTGCTAGTGACACCTGTGGCTGAATTGAATATTGCATCCATTAAATTCATTGAATTATCCCAATTGATGTGAAAACTTATTAAATCTTTTTTTTCTGGATTTTCTGCCCTAAAAACTGGGTGCGTCTTATGGTCCGGTGCGTCTTATAGTCCGAAAAATACGGTAGTTATATTTCAGCCATATACAGTAGAAGATACAGAAAACGAGGATATTATTGTCTAGGGAGCCTATAGGAAACCCGCAGATAGTGGGGAGCCGCGCAGGGATCTAAAAAATTATCTTGACAGAAGCTGGCGGTGTAAGTACTCTTCTAAACAAGATCTGGCCGGCAGAAGAATGCTCACACCGCCAGCGTCTGTCAATTTTTTATGCTCTTTTGTGTTGTATAGAGGTCATCATCTGTAATAATCCAGTGTTTGCAGCAAGGGACTTATGCTGGGCATACACGGGTAGATTCCAGTGCACTCGATCCGCAATCAATCACAGGGTAGTTGCCGTTTGATGGGGCTGACAGCTGCATAGAGGGGAGCTGCAGCCTAGAATGGCCCCCCTCCCCTCGCAGAACAGAGCAGTGACAGGTCCCGCCCCCTTAACACTCCCGGAACCTGATCACAGCCTGTGCGGCTGAGGTTTTCTTTCTCCATTACTTTGGAGGGAGACACACTGTCTACCTCTGAAGTTATGGACATCGAACATCATTTTTTAACATGTTGGAACCCTGTTCAATTAAGTTCTTTCAAGGGGGATCTATTGATCCCGCTCGAATGAAAGCATACACAGGTAGATTTCATAATAGATCAGAGAACAATGGAGCTCCATGAGTGCACACGGCACTCAATTGTACTCAAATATATTTAGAAATCTACACATGTTTGCCTAGCTTTAGAAGCTAGCAATCTTAAGGCCACCATATACCTCATATATCTAAAGCTGGGCATACACGTACCAATTCCTGCACGATCTGATCTCCGATTCAATGCCGTGCGTGCTCCCGCATCCCTTAAGTATTGGGTCATGCAGGAATTGGCTGCAACTGACAAGGATTGGGCTGAAATCAGCCGTCATGTTGGATCGTACAGAGATCCGACAGGATGGTAAATTTTAGCCCAATCCCATTAGTTCGGCTGGGGACGTCTATTCCCAGCTTTACATTTTTACCATACAATTTCTGTACAATCAACTTTTCTTCTACCAAAACCATGTAATATGAGGACCTTTCTAAACCTTCCAATCACTTTGTATTCTATCAAGGAGGACCCGGCACTACATAGTTGATGGAAGATATATAGGAGATTGTATGGATTGATTCAAAGGTGTATGGGGGCTGTGATTTGATTTCCACTAGGTACCCTACCAGCATAGTGTTTGGCTACAGTACTTTTACCAAGTTTTCTGGTATGTAATGGACATAAGATTTTCAACCACTTTAGGAGCATCAATTAATATTTATATACATTGCAATCCCTGAGTAAAAAGTTGGAGAGTATTCTTAAATGTAATTGGCACATAGTTGTATTCTCATTATACACCTGCAGGGTATACAATGTGCAGTTTTATATGTTGAGCATTAAACTACCTGTTGATTTTGCTTTTGATAAATAATGCTGTAGAAAGTTAAACATTTCAACTTTTTTGCCATCTCTAAAATCTGACAAGTAAAACAGTTGTTATAGAATTGTTGCTTTCTCTGCTCCGCACTTCCTCTTGTAGCTTAAAAGCCTCCTGTTTAATGCTTTTTAAGACCCAGCAGGATACTCTTCTATTATAGATTCACATCTGATGTCAGCAACACAAAAGAAAGAGTTTTTTTTTCTGAGAATTGTACTCACAGTGAAAAGTATATTTAAACAAACAATTTTTTTTACCTAAAGGTAGCAGTAATGTGATATTCATCTTGGCTTTGAATGAATGCTGTCATCAAACACCTAGGTTCAGTAGGCACTAATAAATGCAATATTTCCACATATGTATATGTATTGGCAGACAAGGTGAAAAGTGCAGCCCAGCGGACCTGGGCGGGGCATAGAACGTAATAACAGGAACAAAGAGATAGCTGGTAAGATTTAAGAGCATTCGTCAGTAGGGTGTTGAGAAGTCATGTTACATAGTTCAAGAGGGTCAAACAGAGTGCAAAAAGACTTTTGCTTATTAAGACTGAGTTGATCAGTAATATAAATACCTTCAGTCTTTGCAACAGTCTCCTTTAAGTTCATCTCTGGTACATTGCATCTGTATGTATACACAGTACAGAAATAAATTCAGACAGCTGCCCTTGCAGTTTACTAATTCTTTCTATGATAGAAGCTCAATACATAGTTTTCTGTCATTAAAACCACTCTAACATAAGAATATAAATTTTAGTTTTAGGCTTAAATACTTAGAGTTTTTAAAATGTATTTTATATATTTTACATGTATATTTTTTTTACATTTTAATGTGTGCCATGTTTGTTAACAGTTTCCTCATCAACCTGTGCTGGCCTGATTCTCAAGGATTTACTTATCCAAATATAACTGTGAAGGACCTAAGTCAAACATATTTTTAAGTGAAACACCTAAAAAATGTATAAGCAGATACTGAGGTGTAGAGTACCACATATGGGGGTATCTCCTAATGGAAGTTGCTAGCCTCCCAGGACTTACTAGGTGCACATACTAGGTAAATTTGTTAATATTACATTTATTAAAACAAGAACAACCATATAAACAAAAAACATAAGTTAAAAATTTCCTCATGCTTATACATATGAAAGGCAGCATCACTTAGTGTATGGCTGAGGCCTACTGATGGTCCCAGCCCATTCACTCAATGTGTTTCACCCCTCCTATGGGGGCTTTTTCCGGAGAACAGATGTCCTAAATAGTGATACATCTAAATGCAAAGACTAGTCAAATTCATTACAAACACATTTCAATTCTAGTCTTCAAAGTTACACTGAAACAGCCTGGTCAACATGTCAATCAAAAAACATCTTTAATAAATAATGCTCCATACTCACAGGTATTTGTAATGTGTGGTTATTAGTGCATGGGGTGATAAGGTATAGATGATGACTTCTTCCAAAGGGTCAGTGAGAGGAAGGACATTGAGCCCAACCCTGGGGCATTAGAGTATCCACAGGTGTCACTCAGGGAATCCTGGATAGACTGCACTCCCAAAGAATGCCAGCATTCTGGAACCCTGGTCAGGGATATCCCTCCCAGTATTACAATTAACCAGTCAAGACATTAAGGGTCAGAAAGAGACCTAGCAATAGTGTCCCTTCTCATCTATAGAAACATGAATCTGTAAGCAAGGAACACACACATAGATATGGGCCAGAGCGATGGTCGCTTTGAGCGCCGTGCACGCTCAAAGCCATCTATCTGGCCCATATCTAATGCTGCCATCCCTGTTTTCAAGTGGGACCAATCAATCCCACTCGAAAACAGGGATATAGGACATTACCCTAAATCTAGGTCGATGACGGTACCAGTCAGTAGGCCATTAGTCATCGCACTCTTAAGGCCCCCATACACCAGGACTAGCCGGGGCTGATAGACGGGCGACGGAGTGCAATGATGATGCCATCACACTGCATTCCATTGCTCAGAGTATCAACGGGCATCCTTTGTGTGCCAGCCGTTACTTTGAACGGGAACACTGGTCCCCATTCAAACGAATGGCATCAGTCAGAGATTAACGAACATGTCCATTCCCTGGCCTGACAGGGATCTGTCACCCATGTGGGCACCCCCATGTGGGCACCCGCGATCCACGTGCGAAAAATTGGCCTCGGCTTTCTAGGTGTATGGGGGCCTTTAGCAGTACAGACATCCACATAGGCTGGCCTACTCTATCATTATTTGTGCTGTATATCATGATTGGGTACAACCTTGTAATCATACCAAATTGTTTATCTTACCTGAACTATTTCCTGAGTAAAATGGTTATACAGCTTTAGGATTTTGGTACTTCATTGGATCTCCTCCAGTGCTTACATAACGCAAAACCTTTCTGTAAATAACATCTGTTGATACAAAGAATATTTGTATTTTATGGTCATGGAGCTGTACCAGATTTTTCCAGCAGATGGTACAGGTGAAATTTGAAAACTATACTACAGCCCAATACTCTATTAGTACGGAAAGGAATCAGTTTTCCTAACATCACCTTTATGATTCATTTTATCATGAAGCACAGTTTCTTGCCAACAGCTCTAAATTGCTATGACCAAAGGGATGTGTGTGTGTGCGTAGATGAAATTTAAATGGCAAAGGGAGCTGCCTGATTTATAAAATATGTATTCGTTTTTTAAGCTGATGCATATACAGTTTTTTGGTGACTGCAGCAGGATTCAGGGCTTGAGTGGCTTAGTGGTCCAGTAATAACATGAGCAAATACAAATTCTTCAGCTGATGTCCCTGTGAAGTAAGCACTGAGAATATCTGTTTTTAGGACTGCTTATGAGTTCTTTGTCTCCAGAGTAAAAGCATGCTGTGAAATATTTTATTGCTATTAATACAGTAGTTGGCCAGCATGTAATGCAAGACTACATTTTAGTGGCAGTGCTTCATTAATGTTTTGACTGTAGAGAAAAGACAAAGATTAAGAAGTCTTGTCTGTGCTACAGCTTGACAGTAGACATGCCAACTGGGAGTTTGTGTGTCCAGACTTTAATAAAGAGTTGGAGTGCTAGACATGTCTGAACTCAGGGCACAGGTGTAAATTCTGAACAACCCTTTATATGCCAAGATAGCAAAATAAACAGACAAATGGAGAAGTCCTCGTTTGCTTTTTGTTCCATCTCTTTTAAAAATCATTTCACTTCTCAACATTCTTTTCTTCCTGCCTTTTAAGTGTTATCTCTAAAACAATTTGTTTAACTTTCATGCGTGGATCTGGTAATAATTGACTATTGAGCAAACACAATTGAAGCTTGGCATCTTAGGTTGAATGATAACATAGACACTATTCACACCCTCTTCTAGGTTTTGTTACCTCAAAGGAGAATGTTTACTAATCTCTATTAAAGGTAGGACAGAGGTAAGATAGAAGAATCGGTTCTAGCCTCTATAGATTCTTATGACTTAATACTATGGCCACAAATCACATTAACCCACGTCAATCGCTTCCCACTGTCCAATGTATGACATTTCTTTAGATTATTAGAGATACTTCTTATAAGTGCTTAAGAAAACCTTTCTTGTGCACTGCACCAACCTAAATGCAGACCTCTATGAAAGATGCAGGGTCTGCTATTGATGACTATCGAACCGTTGTTTCAGTTCTTCAAAGTCTCTTGCTTATATTAGATCATGAAAATGTAGCACGTACAACTGTCTTCTGACCATTAAATAACTAACGTCTAAATTTCCTATGGGTACTGATGCACCGGAGTCCCTCCTAGTTACCTCCTTCTCTTCCTCCATTAAACAGCAACCAGTTGTTCTCTCCTCATTTCCCATAATTTCTCTAATAAATGACAATTAATGAAGAGAGGCATGATTTCGAAAATAGCAAAACATGACTGTAGATACCAAAACTTGGTCTGTTTTTGAACCTCAAAGAATGAATTCGGACTGCCGTGCTTTAGGACAAGCACATAGATGTCAGAGATATAGAATACAAATTCCCTTTTCCTCATTTTCCATAGGGTTTTTTTCTGGGCATTCTGATTTACTCCTTCAATTCAAATTATACTGGTACAAAAACTGCCCTTCAGTTTCATTGACATGCAAGTTAATGTGCACTCAAAGCCATCTATCATTATTGTCTCGGGCAAATATCTAGCATGGATACTCATGTTGACCTTGATATCCGACTCAAGCTGTAGGAAGATGTAGTGGGGTGCAGAAAGCTTGTTCCTTCTCCGTAAAAGACAACATAATCTGTATGTACAATACTCTTTTATTCTTTTGTCACTGGGAATGATCATTAAATATTGTTGCCAGAGACGATTTTTGACTACCTCTATGTGCCTTTAAACTATGTTAGGAACTTAGATTGTAAGGGACAGTTAATTACATAATATATGTACTGTAAATATATAAATATATATATATATATATATGAATAAAAAGTTAAATAAAAAATGTAAAAACATTCTTTGTGCATATATAATATATTCTTTTTTATCACTGCATGTGTATAATCATATAAATGCTGTGTGATTACATTTTTACAAAGATGTTTAACATGAAAAGATACATTTCAGTCTTAATCTGATTTAATGTACATATGAGCCAGTCGGTGATATTAATGTGTTATGAAAATATTTTACATTATCCCTTAAGTGCTTAAAGCTTAAGAAACAGATTGCCGAAAATACTTGGCATCATTAACTACACAAATGTCCTTAAGGTTTTGTTTCAAGAGTGTTCTTCTAGGACGTTATGTTTCTTACCCAAAAATATTGTTTTTGGCACTGGCGTGCTTTAACGTGAGACACATATAGAGCAGGATTGTGTTGGGTCATTTGATGGATGGCCACCTGTGTTGCACTGTGAAATGAAACCTGGCCAGCTGAGTAAGGTTTGTCTTGCCAAATGTAATAATTCTATATATTTCACATAAATGTTTCTTTTCTTGATGCTAAATATGAAGACCTTTTGTAAAGATTGTCAAACTTTTAGATAGTAACACATATACATAGAAGATGTTATAGGCCATCTGCTGTTAATTTATAACACTTTTAACTTCTACTTTTTTATTTACTTCTTTATGGTTGATAACCATTTTACACAGAATACAAATATCAAAGTATCTTGGAACTTAAATTTATTCTTTTGAAGTTTCCTTTGTTGGACAGTTGTCTCTAGAATATTGATCTCTGTTCTTAGCATATACCTGTAGCATTGCCCGGAACAACCACCGGAGCAAGGAGGTACTTTTAGGTTCACATGGCTTGCAAACAATGAAAAAATGCCAACACAGCTGGTTGGGGGGAATAACTGTTTACTAGTGGGAGCATATATGTACAAGTTCATGCACCATCACCCATGGCAGGGATGGGTTAAGTAGCATAGGGGCTAAGTTACAAATGCATTAACCAGCTGCTCAGAAGAATAGGCAGATGGCTTTCTCACCCAGGGTAGCAGGGAGTAGTCCTAGAGGAAGCTGCAACCATCCGCTTGGGCAAGATGAGGGAAGGACTGCCCTGGTCCAAATGGGATCCCTTTCATTTGCCACGGATGGGGGTTTTGCCCAGGCACTGCAAAGTGGATGGCCAGCGCGTAACCCAGAAGAAAATGGGAGCACCTTGCTCTGCGGTAAGCAGAAGATTACTGGCTGAGAACTATCTACATTAAAAACTGGGGAAGAATACTAAAACAGGGAATTTATAACCTCTGCCCAAAATAGCCTCATCCTCTGGCAGCTGCTTCTACAAAAATATACTCAAAGGTATTTGCACATGAAAATTTCAGCATGTCATGGCCTGACTAGGAATTGCATATATACAGCATTATATACAGAACAAAAAAATAGTTTTTTACACTACATACCCTCAACTCTTGTTCTGAGTAAGACGGTAAAGCTTTGAATTTTAAAAATAGACCTGATCCCCATCTAAAATCGCTGCCATAAAACACATTGGACCCTATTGGAAGACCTAATTTTCTTGCCTCAATGGTTACATTGGTTACATGACAAGTAGAGGAGAAAATCACAGATAGCAATAAAAACTGGACATCGAGCCCAACCCTTCATTTTTACATTTACTTGTACTGTAAATATGCTAAATGGAGTCTTTGCTGTAAGTTATAGAGACCCTTGTTCTTTGTGTAGCTTCTCATTGGAGTGCCATAACCCTGGCATGCCAGAACTCTGCTGAGAGACCACTGTTTAACACAGAGACCAAGGATCCTTCTCTACATCCTGTTCCAGGAGACAGGTTTTACTACTTGAGCTTTCTAGAGAAAGAAAGAGTAAACTGAAATGATTGTTGGGTGTTTTTCAATTTCAAGGTCAAACTATTTATACAAATGTGTGCACTTGCATGTTTTATTGGATTTCAGGTGGAAATAATGTCTCCAGTCATTCAATAGTCCATTTTGTTTCAATAGCTCCTAAACTTGTCTGGCTGCTAAAGTAATCTCATCTATGTATTATGGTCCTTTTTATATATTAGTCTTTTTACATTTGCAGGCACAAAGTAAACTGTCAATCATTTTGAGTTTATAGAAAACTGGTTTCCTGGTTGTGTTAATAAAGCCACTACAGTAGTAATGTTTCTCTCACATTTCAACAACTTAAAAAAGGGGAAAATCACTAGAACTGGGACAGTATTCCATATTCAAAAGCCATTGTCTCTTCTAAACAGGGTTTATCTGCAGGGTATTTATGTAGCAGTTTATTCCATGGTTTATACAGCCAAATAAGACATACAGTTGTGTTCAAAATTATTCAACCCCCACTGAAATGGAGTCTTTTGGCCATTGATTTTGATCCTTTCAGTCATCTTGTTTACAATTAAATCAGCAAGGCACTTGTAAGTCAGACAAATATAAAATAACATTAAAGTAACCACAATGTATTTTCTGTGCTCAACATCATTAATGAGTTTTCCATTCAACCCCCAAGTGACATTCCATTCTTAGTACTTATTGCAACTCCTTTTGCTATAACAGCTTTTAAAACGTGAATCATAGCTTCTTCAAGTGGTCTTGCGGCGGCTACGGGTATCTTAAGCCTCATCTTCATTGGCAAAGCCCTCCAGTTCATCACATTCTTAGCTTGCGGCAGCACTGCGTTCACTTCATGTCCCCACGCAGAGTTTCTCAATCGGATTTAAGCGGTGACTTTGCGATTGTCACTACATAACTTCCAAAAGTTTCCAGCCTTACTCTGAAACCATGCAACTAGTTACTTGGAGGTATGCTTGGGATCATTGTCTGTTGAAATGTCCAACTTCCTAGCCTCCGGTTTTGATGACAGAACGCATCACATTTCCTTCCCAAAGCTCTTGTACTGAGAGACGTCATGGTACCTTGCCCACACTGAAGCCTCCCTGTACCTGCAGAAGCAAAACAGCACCCAAAGCATGATTGCACCCCCGCCATGCTAGCAAGGTGTTTCTTTTCTTTTTTCTTCATATAACCACCCAGGCGCAACCCCCTTGCCTGTCCTCCAAAGAATAGAAGTAGTTGACTGCAGTAATGCTAAAAGTCATTGGACAAACCACAAAAAGTTTTGGGATTGTGTTCTTGGACTGATGAACAAAATTAGAACTAATTCGGGCTAAAATGGAGCCAAAGCTATGTTTGGAGGAGGAAGAACAAGACCTATAAAGAAAAAAACACCTTGCCTACTGTGAAGCATGACACAAGTGTCAGCACTTTAATTGGAGATTCATACATGTTTCCAAATTATAAAAAAAATTGTGTTTATCTTGCAAATTATACAAATCTTGGGTAAGAGGATTAATACATTCAATACGATGGATTTTTATATGTAACTTAGATAGAGTTACTATAAATAGACTATAGATATTATAAGTAACTCAGTAGTCATTCATGCACATAGAGCTATATGCAGAGATCTTGGGAATACTGTATTTCCGGTTGTGTTTCAAATCTAAAACAATTATCATTATTTTCCTGTAGTTATATAGCACTGACATATTACGCAGCACTTTATAGAGCATATATATAGTCATATCACTAAGTGTCTCTCAGTGGAGCTCACAATCTAATGTAACTACCATAGTCATGTATATTTTACTAACATAGTCCTTTTGCACTGTCTAAAACTTTTCTAGGTATTTCCATCAATTTATTAATGATCGTATCTGCGCCCCATAGGATGATTATAAATCAATCATGTTTAAATTGCACTGTGTGGTTGTATGATCAATTGATGTTAGACTGGCGCACAATCCTAATAATGCACAATTGTGCAAAAGTCAACTCATGTATGTCTAAGTTATGTCTTTGGAGTGTGAGAGGAAACCAGAGTACCTGGAGGAAAACCATACGAACAGAATAGAACATGCAAACTCCTTGCGGATAGTGCCCAGACCGAGATTCTAATCTAGGACACCAGCACTGCATGGTCAGCATGCTAACCCCCCTAAACTACCCTGTTGTCCCCTAATAACAACAAAAAAAGCCATGCTATAATGCCCAGTTATAAAGGCAGTTTTCTACAAGACCAGCATGGCTAGCAATGATATATTTGCTGGCATTGTGGCCCTTTAAAGGAAGGGAAGAAGTAAGCTGTGAGGGCAAGAATATTGTACTGCTAGAAGGATGTACTGGGCTTAAACTAGCCACACACGGCTCGATGAAGTAACAAATTAGAGAAACATTGAGTGCTGTGCATCCAATGTTCCTCTAATCTGTTACTTCATTTATGCCATCCATGGTTCCATTAATCCTGCTCGAAGGAACTCGAGCAAACAGGTTTCCAACATCCAAATCCATTGAATAGGGATAGCGCTGTTCCCATCCAATGTAACGGACAGGCTGACTGCTAGCCATGCACACAGAGCAGCTGAGCCGCACACACAAGCTGTGTGTTCAGCTAGCTTCTCTGTGTGTGTGAAGGGGGCGTGGTCAGCACGGACCAAGCTCTGCAAGAAGAGGAGCAGGCTGGCTGCAGGCGGACTGCTCTCCCCAGCTGGAGAAGCTGTCTGCTTCTGAGGCTATGGTGAGACCCGGGGGACTGGGAAACGGGGTCCCCATCATACAGTAATTGATGTGTCCATGTGGTGCACATTGATTGCTGTCCGATTGATTGGCGATCAATCACAGCGCAGTGACCTTTATCACCGGTCGATTGCACGGGAATCTACCCGTGTGTAGCCAGCTTTAGTCACACTCACACATTATAATGCAAGTAAAGCAGCTGAGCACCAATGCTGAGGGTTATTGCTGCAGGGGTTATTGCTCTGCCTGGGGTTAATGCTAGACTATGGGTCAACACATGGCAAGTTATTTTTTGGGCAGGAAACATATAACTTGCAGGGGGAAAATACCTGCTAGTTTTTTATTATTTTTCCTCTTGGATGTTTTCTGCAGATGCCCATACTTGTTGCATACACAAATGATTTGCTCCCAGGCAGAGTAGAAAGTGCTGAATACACAGAAGTGATCACTGAAGCTGTTTACCATATCTTGCCATTTTAGCAATTTCTACATTAAGATGCCAACATAGGTGGGAAAGCATAATCAAGTGGCAGACCACAGGTTAACCTTAGATGTGGCACATCATATCAGCATTTCTTTAAAATAAAATGAAAGCAGACAAATGGTCAGGCATCTGATAGTATAATAGTTATTTTAGGGATTTTACTGACCCTTTCACATTGGAGAATATGGAGTTAAATACAGACCCTTTCACTGACCCTTTTACATCGGAGTATATGGAGTTAAATACAGGTCTTGCCTACAAAGCTTGAAACCTTTTATCACCTGACAGAAAAATGATAACAGACAAATACTGAGTGAGTCATTAAGAAGATAAATGTCATATAAAGGACTCGGGAAACTAGGTGAAAATTCTTGATTGATAAATTATATAAGAAACTGGATTATCAGAACTGTCATGTAGCGCTGTTTATCAGTGAAGGCCTCTGTACAGTGCACTGATACATTTGGAAAGAGAAGGTAAACACGGATAATACAGGGAGTGCAGAATTATTAGGCAAGTGGTATTTTTGAGGAATAATTTTATT